>JXCR01104912.1:104273-132337 GCA_002079205.1 Phalaenopsis hybrid cultivar | reverse complement strand
ATTGGCCAATTTCTATAAAATCCACCCCACGGCCATGAATAGTGGTGTGGTAAAAAATTTTCACCAAGGCCTTTCAAACTCCTCTGAGAGCTTCCCTGAGAGACCCTTATCACATTCGAATCCATTTCCCCCTCTCAATTCCACCACAGAAAGCCAATTTTGAGCTCAAATCCTTGCCCGAAACCAGGACAAAATTCAATCTCAACCTACATAGCACCAAACCCCAAATTATTTGGCTCTACACCTTCACAAGAGTGAAAGAAGCCAAAGCCCCATCAAATCCCCCTTCCTCAGAGCCTCTACCATAGCTCTAGACCAACACCTAAAATCGGCTGTGGTCGAAATCATACACTTCTTTCTTCACTGTGTCCATGAAGTGATGGTAATGCGGCAACGATCTTTCAGATACTCTCATATCCATCGGTATCTGTCAGAGGATGGAATCTACTTCCTCGCAGGAGTGGATAAATTTCCAGTAATAGTTCTTGAACTGGATGAGGCTACTCCTCAATGGGTGTCTTCTTAGGAGCCTGAGCTTTGATGGTCCTACAAACTTTTCTGTTGTGGTTCCTCCTTTGAGTTTGGGTCAGCGGTACAGTCCTCGAACATGAACCGATTTCAAACATAGTTGGCAGGACAGTTAATCTCTCAGTCGGATCCTCAACAATCATCACTTCTTTCCCCTTAGCAGCAGCGGGGCTAGCAGGTTTGACGGGTGTCGCGACGGTAGTAGTTTTAGCCTTCATGCATGCAGGGAAGTTCAGGTTGAATTCTGCAGATGGCTCCTGCATTTTTGGAGCGGCGATCTTCATTATCACGAATGGGGCTTTCTCGAGGATGACCTCGAGATCTTCAAATCCAGCTCCGAATTTGAAGTTGGGAGCGAAGTTACAGGCGCTACCATCCGTTGGCAGGTTGCAGGAAAAGGTCAGGGTTGGGTAGGCCATTGTAGCAGGCTTTAAAAATAAAAAGTTTCAGGGTTAGTTATATGGCCAAAAACCTCATAATTTCTAGTGCAAGCGCTGAAAGTAGAGGTTGATATGTAGACCGGGCGGGTCTTAATTTATTGTATTTAAAAATCTTGTTTAAGAAAAATTAAGAGGTGTAAAAATTTAATTAATGTAAGAAAATTTCAAAGTACGCGCAGCACAACACGATTTGGTTGAATTTGCGGAATAGCAAATCAATTTTGGAAGGGAGATGTGAAGTATTTTAGAACCTAGTGCAGGACCTACTTAGTGGCAGAAAATGTCCAGGTGAAACTAGTCCACCGACACACCTATTGGGGGTTTGATCCCACAGGAAAATTTAAGGAGTCCTTAATGGCCTTCTGAACCACTCTGTTCAAAGGTAGTTGAACAGCTAGTCCTGAAGTCCATGGAGTTAGTTGTACTTTCCCAAGATAGAAATGGGAAAAGTATGCCAACAAAAGAAGAGTTATTTAGTCCAAGAGGGACATGGACATATTACCGATGTGTGAAAATAATATTTCTTGGTTTGAATGGAGAGAAAAGCTTGTCCCCAGCAGAGTCACTAGAAGCTGTCGGCACTATTTTTTGTTAGAGTTGCACGTAAGAAGTTGTCGGTCACCGGAATCGAAATCCCATCGCCTGCTTCGGAAGGACGTTTTAATATTCATATATATTTAGTTTTAGAAAAGTATGAAATCAAACTGACCCCATATTTTTCATAATTTAAATGAAAGATCACTATACCTCAAGCCCTATATCTATTCCAAAGGATAAACACAAGACTTGAGGATGAGGCTCAATCAAATAAACTAAAAATAATATCACATCCGTCTGGTCTGCGAAACCTTTGTATTTGCTGACAAGTTCCCCTATTTAATATAAATAATTAAATAGGGTTTATATTAAGCTGGGTTCAAACATGCTTTTTATAAGGGCAAGCCCCTATAGTTAATTACATCTTAAATGACTGAAATCACTTAAAAATACTCTCGATAAAAATCAGGAAATATTATCTTCAAGGAGTTTCAAAGGGTAAATTTTCAATGAGATCAGACGTAGAGGTGTGAAAGGGGATTGGTTCAAATTTGGAACATTTTGTACACTTAAGAAGACTCCCGATAAAAATCAAGAAATATTATCTTCAAGGAATTTCAAAGGGTGGAACTCTTCAACAAGATCGGACGTAGAGGTGTGAAAGGGGATTGGTTCAAATTTGGAACATTTTGTTGTAGAGTCTAAAGGAGGAAGAACGAGGGGATGTCATCGATCTAGAGGAGAACCTCGGTGACTTCCCAAGCTATCCTAATGTTTGGCTTCCGTTTTGAGGAGAAATATTTAAATGTTTCAACCTGCCAAGTTTAGGGCTTACATTCGAGTGAAACGATCACACAAATAACCTGGAAGATGTGAGGATTTAGGTCGTGACAAACGACAACCTCGGAATCCTAAGACGAGTTAGGGCTTATATTGTATAGCAGGGTTGTACAAAAGCCTAAAAATAAGGTGAGGACTTACATTGCATGAGCAAGCAACCTCAAATTCCTATGGCTTTGTCGTTTAATTCTAAGGAAGGAAGATTGGTTTAGCTAGGGAAGACGAGTTTTGCTGTTGAAGATGGCCGTGCTGCCCACTAAGCTAGCTCCAGGCTCCTTGCTGCGATGAGTTTAAGTTTTCTTGTGTGTCAAGTTATAATGTCAAATCAGGTGGCACTACGATTGAAGTTCATTAAACTTTATGGGGGCATATTAAAGTTGATTAGAGCGACACCGGTTAGGATCCTACGGTTCCCTCATTTTGGCACCACTATTTTCAATTTGATTCACTTAGTCCAAATGAACTTACTAAATTCAACTTAATGAGTTCCATAATTTCATTTAGACCGTAGGAAGCCTCGTTAGCAACCCTAGGTTACCTACTCCAAGGATTCCTGATCATCTGAGACATCTTAATTTAGTTACAATTGTAGTTTTGTGTGATGTTTGTGATTAAATTTTGAGTTATTTTATATTTTGAATGTTGTGGCGAAGAATTTTATCTTAGTTGATTTTAGTTTTGGTTTTGGTTTTGGTTTTGTGGTTATCCTGATAGTTTTAGTTTTCATGCAGGGTGGCGTCATTGTTTAGCATGCAAATTTGCAGGTATAAAAGTACAGTATGGAATTACAAGAAAGGCAACGCTGAAAATTGTAAAAGCGTACCTGGCGAGTCTTCACGTTCCACCACCTGAAACTCAAAAGGCATGTTAAGGCAGTTTATATGAAACAGGTAAGTAAAATTTTGATAGTTTTCCTAACCCTATGTAATATCTTGGTGGATCCCTATTTGATCAATTAAGGATGACTTTATCAAAGCAAGATATATTAAGTTTAGTAGATCTCCGAGGTGTCCAACAGATCTAGAGAAAGAAGCAGGTCCGTGCTACTCTCTCTACTTGGTGGAAAATCCCGAGTTCATTTAAACTTATTATGTTGCTTCATAAGTCATCTTGTAAATACCCTTAATGCTCAGTGAACATTGATGTCTCAATTGTCCCTAAGAATAGGGTAATTATCACTTGTGATTCAATTTAAGAATTATGTGGGTGAAGACCTTTAAAGAAGCAAGTTAGTGTTGTTCGAACACTTAGCCAAATTTTAACCCTAATTGGGATTGTAATGTTTGAAAGATGTTTTAATTTTCAATGATATTTATTTTTCTAATCCTCATTTAAATGAAACTTTGATTTAGCCTAAGTCACTACTAAGCCCTTAAGACCTAGGTGAGTGTCTCAGTTAGTTTTGAAAAGGTTAAGCTTTAGGTGGCATAAATCATGATTTGAATTTTTTTTTAAAAATCAAAATAGAGGTATTAAATTGATTAACTATTGACTTCAAAAGTCATACCCCTAAGTTCTACATTCATTTTATTTTAATAAACTTTCAAATTTTAATAATTTAGAAATTTATTAATATATCTTTTTAATTAGGAAAGTGAAGTTAGTTTCTACCAATGAACCCCTTATATTTCAAACATCAAATAAATTGATTAAGATCAAAGGTTACCCATTACCCTCCTTAAATTAAGCCTAAATGTTAATTAAGGCTAATTTTCCAAAAATACACATTTGCCCCTAAGGCTCTATCACCTCATAATTTATCAAATGCAATTCAAATGACTTTGGAATTTTTATCCTACCTAATTCATGGGTCAATTAAGGCATCAGAGGATAAAATGTGATTTTTAAAAATTTTAATTTAATTTATATAATTATTTTCATGCAAAAATAGGATTTTTCAAAGAAAATTCCTAACTTGACGAAAATAAATCCTAATCCCTTGAAATTTTTACTGGAGATAACTTTGGACCAAAGAAGCCTTTGAACTAAATTTCATGATTTTTTTAATTTTATTTAAATTATTAAAATTATTTTAATTTATGGAGTATTTATTAAATATAAAATATTTTAAATGGGTAAAATTAAGTTTTGCACTTTTGAAAAATTTCCCTAATGTCAAAGAACCCAAGAAAGCAAATTTTATCATTTTCTTATTTTTCTTTGATTTATTGGAATTATTTTAGGGGAAATCCATTTTTTATCCTTTAAAAAATATTTTAAGCTTTAAAATACCATATCTTTACTTAGAGAATCAGGAAAAATATCTCAAATGTTTCTAAGTGCTTAGAAAAAAATTTAGAACATTTCCATGAATTTTATTATTTTTGTGATTTTTATTAATTTTTAATTATTTTAAATATTTAAAAATAGGCTAAAAATGAAGTTTTTATTTTAAATACCATTTTATTTTTTCTTAAATACCCTACTCATAGAGAACTCAAAAAATAAGTTTCATAATTTTTTTAGTTATATTTTTATTTTTTAAAAATTATTTAAATGTCAAAAGTAATGTTTATCTTTAAAAATCAACTTAAGTTATCAAATAAACTCAAAATATTTTGAAATTTTTATGGTGAGTTTGTTGGATTAGGATCCACAGTAGATTTAAAAAAACAAGTCATTTAAATGTTTATATTTTCTAAAATTAATTATCTTAATGATTTAGTGCTCATAAAAATTGAGTACACTTTAAAAGACTTGACCCATGAAATTATTTTTAAAAGCTTCTCTGGTCATGATGGACCTTCCAAAATTTTCTTGGAATTTTCATGATTATTTTAAGGAAATAATATGCAAAAACTTGAAAAATATGGATCTCTGTCTAAGAACCTTCTCTGACTAAGGAAAAATCAGAGGATGTTTCTCTTAACATAGGCTACAACATGCAAAAATTTCAGGCCAAGGTGTTGTGTCAATATGCATGGAGAATCAAATAATTCAAAATAGTCTTTATTTAATTAAAAATAAAATATGCATCAAATGGACTTGAAATTTATTTCACATTGTTCTCCTCTATTCACTTAGCAAGTGAATATTTTTATTTATTTTTTTTTTATACACAAAGTTATCGATTTTTAAAGTTAAGGAGTTTAAATAAATAAAAAAAGCCCAATTTTTCTACTTATCCAAGCGGCGCCTCGTCATCCTACGGTAGCTCCAAAACTCCACGCGGCGCGTTCCTATTTGACGTCATCGTCCACACCAGCAGCCACGTGTCCCACTGTTCGTGTAAAGAAGTGATGTTCAGCTTCATCTTGGCCGTCCATTCGATACACGCACGATCGGACGGTGCGTGGTCATCGTCCCCGATAGCTTAGGCCGAGAACCATCCACCTTTGAGGCTTAAGATCTCTCTCATTTCTCAACCAAATTAAGTGAAATTTTTTTTAAAATGCTCGTCTAAGTGAGACGAATACATCCATACGTTACATGCATTATGAAATCAAGCCTAAGCATATGGAGAATCAAAATAGGCTCGGGAGGAGGAGAAGTTTTATACCTTTGCTCTGAGAAGTGAAGCTTCAATCAGAGGGTCTTGGCACGTTCTTTGGGGTCTAAGGAGGCTAGGGATGGAGCCTCGTGCTGTGGTGTAAGGCTTAGGTATGAATTCGACCAAGCTCAATTTCAAGTGTTGGTCTAAAGATATGGTGGAGGCTATTTCAGAGGGTAATTTGATGGGGCTTTGTCTTCTCTTGCTATTGTGAAGGTGTGTGCACAAGCAATTGAAGTTTGGTGAAGTTTTCAGAGATGTCATGTTTCTACCCTAATTTTTAAGCTTAAAATTAGGGTTAGACAGGGGGAATCAAGGCAGTGAGTGATTGGATTGGGTAGTGGAGGTCTCAAGGAAGCTCTGTGAGGGATTTGGGAAGCTCTCTCTGAGAAAATTTTTAACACACATCCCATTGACTTGGAGGTGAGTTTTTATAAAAATGTCCATGGAGTGGCTCTCAGGGCACAAGTTTGGGTACATTGTGGTGCTTAGGTGGAGGGTAGAGGAGCTCTACAACTCAATTTGACTGAGTTGGCGTCTAAACTTGATTTGGGTGAAGTCCCATCAGGGTGGCTCTCGGTTTTGAGCTTTTCCGACCACTAAGCTAGCCGGCCGGCCTGGGGGAGGTGGCTAGGTGCTCAGGGCATCTAGAGAAATTTCAACAATTTAATGCAAATGTGCTTTGATTTGGCAAAGATATTTAAGCATGTGTATTTTTGGGAATAAGATCCCTTAATTTGGGGTACCTTTGGTCCATGGCTTCTTTTAGGTGGTTAGACGTGTTTTGGCTCAGCCTTAGAGGTCAACTAATGGCTGGGGTGGAGTTAATTTGGTTGCTTTAGGGTGGTTAGGTAACATTTAGTGCATGGGTCCACGTGGGTGCAAATGACCACATCTTGGGTTTGGTCGAGGCTATACATGTTAATGTGCCCAAATAAATGTTGTATTTTGTGTAGATGATCATAAGGAACAAGTTGGTGAAGGATGGAAGTGGTTTTGAGTTCAATTGAAAGGTCAATTTGAAGGAATTTTGAACTTAAATCAAGGATGGAAGTGGTTTTGAGCTCAATTGGAGGGTCAATTTGAGGGAATTTTGAACTTTAATCATTTTGGTCATGTTGGGATGGAAGTGGTTTTGAGCTCAATTGAAGGGTCAATTTGAGGGAATTTTGAATTTTAATCAATATGGTCATGTTGAGCTAGGCTTGGGTCTAGCTTGGGTTAGCCTTGGGCTAAGTCCAAATTGATTATTGTAAATTGTCAATAGGGACCTCATGAAGAGTTTTCATGTTGAGCTAGGCTTGGGTCTAGCTTGGGTTAGCCTTGGGCTAAGTCCAAATTGATTATTTTTAATGGTCAATCTTGGGTCTAGCTTGGGTTAGCCTTGGGATAAGTCCAAATTGATTGTTGTAAATGGTCAATAAGGATGTCTAGCTTGGGTTAGCCTTGGGATAAGTCCAAATTGATTATTTTAAATGGTCAATAGGGACTCCATGAAGAGTTTTCAATATGAATTGGATGCCAATTTGGGGGTTAAGGCAATCAATTGGGTGAAATTTGGGGACTTAGCAAATTTAGGGCTAAATTTGGGAATTTTGGATTTAGGCCAATATGAAATGAATTTGAGGCTTCACCAAGGCCAATTGATAGTTTATTTTAATGTATAAGAATGTTATAAAGATTTTTCAACATTAATTTGGGCCAATTAACTATGACATGATTTGGTGAGATTAGGTCATATTGTCAAAAATTGGGTTTTGACCTAAATCAAAATTGGGCTCAAATCATGGGTCAATTAAGTTTATATTTGGTTTATCTTGGCCATATCAAAATTTAATTTCAGTTTAGGATTGGAATTCGGGTCAATTGAGATCAAATTGATGGACATTTGAGTTGAATTTGGGAAATTTTGACCCTTAAAGGCAAATTTGGGGGACTTGGTTAAAGATGGTCAAATTGGCCATATTGGGTCATGTGGTAGTTGAAAAAAATGAAATTGGGAATATGTTGGATTTATTGAGATTTTTTGGGAATTTTTGAAATCTTTAGAATTTTGGGCTATGGAGGGGTATTTTGGTAATTTGAGGGTGTTTAGGGGCAAAAGACCAAGATGGGTATTTTTGATAGGATTGGGTAACTAATCACCTTAAATGAGTCATGGACCAAAGGAAATCCCATTTTGGGTACTGGTCTTAGTTAAACCATAGCCCTAGGGCTGGTAGGTTTAGGGGACCATCTACATGAGTATCTCAAAAAGATCAAGGGACCTAGGCTAGATATTTGAGTTTAAGGTTGTGAGTGATTGTGAGTGTAGATGAGTGTAGTGAGTGCTTTAGCTATAGACCAACACCCAGGGTCAACCCTAAGGTCCAGCAGTCCTAAGGGTGACTCATTTTGAGTTTCCCTTATAATGACCCCACCTACTAAGTACTTAGAGGTTAGGATCAATATGTGGAACTTCAAGTTGAGTAAAGAAGATGGTAGAATTTCTAGTGGTGTATGTTACATGTCTAGTTTTGTAAGAATAGTCAATAGAAAAATCCTATGGCTAGAACTTAGGCTACTAAAGAGGAAAAACTAAACATCAACCAAAAGTAAGGTTAACACCTGTTTAACATGAGCATATATAATACATCCAAAAATTTTGAGATTTTCATAGTGACCAAGTTTCACGTACCACATTTCCAAAGAAGTCTTATTCCAATAGCTGTCGATGGACATCTATTGATAAGATAGCAAGCGGTTGACACAGCTTCACCCCAGAAAGATTTGGGTAGGCCGGCATTTAAGAGCATGCAGCTCACTCTCTCTAAGAGAGTCATATTCATCCTTTCAGCCAATCCATTCTATTGAGGAGTGTTTCGGACTGTCTTGTGCCTCATAATGTCATTCTTCCTGCAAAACTCATCGAACTATTCTGAACAGCTTCCAGGCCATTGTCAGTTCTCAAGTACTTCAATTTTGCTTCCATCTTATTTTCGGTGAGAGTTAACTAGTCCCTGAATCATTCAAAAGCTTTATTTTTGGTTTTAAGGATAAATACCCATACCTTTCTGGTGTAGTCATCTATGATGGACATGAAGTACCTCCCTCCTCCATGAGTTTGAGTTCTGGCTGGGCCCCATAGATCACTATGTACATAATCAAGTGGTTTCTTTGATGTGTGAGTTCCGGTAGAGAACTTCACTCTGGTAGCCTTCCCCAACACACATTGTTTGCAAAACTCCAGTTTACTAACTTGATCTCCACATAACAGGTTCTGTCTGGATAGTTCTTGTAAGCCTCTTTCACTTACTTGCTCCAGTCTCATGTGTCATAGTCTTATCGGGTTCTGATCGTACTGCATTAGAGAACCCGCCAATTACAGTTCTTACAATTAGGGAGTAAAGTCCATTCTTCCTAACTTCTTTTATGACGATGAGGGAGCCTTTGACTACTTTGAAGCAACCACTTTCGGCCTTGAACGAGTATCTACTTGACTCCAGCGTACCTAAAGAGATCAGATTTCCTTTTAGTTTGGGAACATACCTGACATGTTGCAGTATTTGTTCGGCTCCATCGAACATCTTAATTTTGATTGTTCTAGTATTGACCCCCTGCAATCCTTGTTATCTCCAAGTAGTACGGAGCCACCATTTGTCAGTTGCAGTGTCTCAAACCAGTCTTTCTGATGACACATGTTGAAAGAGCACCCCGAGTCAAGGATCCACTTCTTGTTGGATTCTGATTCGGTAATCACCAGTGCTTCAGCTGAATCATAGCCATCCGAGGCTATGCTTGCTTCTCCAGGATCTTTAAGATTTTCTTAAAATTTCTTATTCCTCTCCAGATAGTTTCTCCAAAAGTGACCTTCCTTATAGCACTGAAAACACCTGTAAGATCCTTTCGTCGACTAACTTCTACCCTTCTTTCCTTTCTTTAATATTGATCTGCTTTGACTATTTCTTGAGCCCTTTTTGTCTGATCTTCCTCTAATGGTAAGATTGTCCCCGGTAATTTCTTCATTAGTCTCAAGCTTCTTTTGGAGTTTTTTGGCTCTGGCCAAAGAATAAACCTCTTCTAGAGAGATTGTCTGCATCCTTCCATAGAACATCGCATCATTGAAATGCTCGTAGCTCTTAAGAATGGAATTTAGTAGTAGCTGTATGACCAAAGTAAAATATATTGAGATTTTTATACCTCTTTTATACTATTTTTAATGATATTGCACTTTAAAGAAAGGTATTTTTGATGTTTTGTTACAGGAATGATGAATTAAGGTCAATAGAGCAAAAAGATGCAAAAAGGAGCGAATTTGGAGCAAAAAAGACCAAAATGTGGAGAATTGCACTAGGGCACCGACGACGCCATCGACGCCGCAGACGGCGCCATCGACGCCGCCGACGGTGAGGTTTTCCCAAGGCTACATGACAAAATCTCCAGAAGGCCACCGACGGCGCCATCGAGGCCGCCGACGGCGGGATTGACGGTTATGTGTACTTGTACAATGGATAAGGCCAGATTTTAGAGGGGTGCATAAGAAACTCTTGGGAAAACTCATCCACATCTTTAAAGAGAAGGTTTTGGCCGAAAATAGAGGAGTCCCTGGAGGTTAGATATGTTCCATTAGTGTGTAGAGAGCTTGCTACAGCGTGTAATTGTGAGGAATTCTTTGAGAAATTGTAAGTGTGGAGAGAAAGTGAGAGATTTCTTCCTCCTTGCTACTTCAAAGAGGAGTTTTGTGTGTTGTAAAGAAAGGAAGAGATTCAGAGGAACTTCAAGAAGTGTTCTTGGGGAGAAAGTTAGAGATAAGTTATTTACTTGTTATAATTTGTATGACTTTGATTTTATATATGAATTATGAGTTTTGTTGTGTTTTTCCCATGAGTTCTGAGTAGTTTTCTCTGTCTTTCTCCTTGTCTTGAGATTTGTGAAATGGTGATTTGAATTGATGTGAGTAGTTTTCTCTGTCTTTCTCCTTGTCTTGAGATTTGTGAAATGGTTATTTGAATTGGTAAAGCCATGAAAATGTTTAAGAAATTGTGATGATCTTTTAACTTCAAACTTAATTTACTTTCAATCTGGCCAATTGATCTGTTAAAATATGTTGATTTTTACAACGAAGATTACATCTAAGATTTAGGGAGGTCAAAGCCCTTGGAAGTTGGGTGCAAATAAATAGGAAAATATTACTATCTGGCATAGAATTAGAGATTTTAGAGTGACAGACTAAAATCCCTAATTCAGTCCTATTGTTCAGGTGAGGGGAACGTGGGAGCTCTGAAGTGAGAGTCGGTATCCTACCGGCCTAGCCGCAGAATCTCTCTCTCTATGTTAAATTTACGAAGACCTAACTTACTGTACCGGCAAAGGAATGACAAATATTTGCAGGCTCCTTGCTGCCAAATTCCTACAGGTTTTGGACAGTTGAATACCTTCAAGTGCTGCTAGAAGATCACCTGCATCTCGTCTTCTTAAGCCTGGGCTTCGGCTAAATCCCTGTAGCTAGAGAATAGAAATACCGAAGAATTGAATTGCGAAATTTGTACAGCTAAAGGAGAAATTGCAGGAAGCAAGAACAGAGAAAACAGAAAGAAAAGTGAAAGAAATGAAATGCCACAAAGAACAAGAAGATTTACGTGGTTCGGTCCTTATACCTACATCCACGGATGGAATCGCTACCAAATTCACTATGACAAAAGAAGAATTACAGGCTCATTACATTGAGAAATCACCATGTCTCTCTAGATCTCTCTCTCTACAAGACCTCTCCCTCAATTCTAAAGCCTCTCCACTTCTTCTTCTCCTTGCTAAATTTTCTTTCTCCTCTTGATCTTCTTGATCAGATTTTTTTATCTCCTTATGATGGTCTAAACTCCCCATAAGACCCCTCATCTATTTATAAGTAAATGAGGCCTTCCAAAAGGCATGAAAATTACAAGTATGCCATTAGCCTTAATTAAGAGCCATAACACAAGAAATACTAAGAGAAATAAAGCATAAATGGAATCCATTTCTATGGAAAAAATGGAATTCATATGCTATGAAATAAAATCCATAATGCTATGAAATAAATGGAATCCAATTTTTATTAGCTTGGTTGAAGATCCGAACAGGAAAATATATAATGATGAATTAATAATATTCTAAAGAATGATGATTTAGAAGAAATTTGGAAAGGGAGAATTCTTATAGAGTAATTCAAACCTCATATGACCAACCAAAGTGTAATAGCTAATAGCTCAACTCTACTTTCAGGAAAATACCAAACCATTCATCCTTAACAGAATTTAAATTAAGCCATGTCATTATATTTGTCACTTATTGCATCAACATTTCCATGTCATGGTAATAACCAGAGCTCTCTGAGATATGCATAAATCCTTCTAAACAACTTATCTAAGGAATTGATCTGAAGCGCATTATGAGATATATGTATGAACAAAGTTCGTACATAAATATATCTCTTATGACAAGATAAGGGAGGAAGAGAATTTTCTAATAGTTCATAAGTAAATGAAAATAAAAATTTGCAACTTGCAATCAAAGAAGAAGAAAGAAGCTCTTCGCATGTAATTCCAAGAATCAAAGAGATCTTGCGAAGAAATGGAGGAAGAGAGGAGAGCCAAACTAAAGTTTCAGGAAAGAGGGAGAGGGAGTCAAGCGAGAGAAAAAAAAAAGGGTTTAGGGTTTCAACTAAAAGGGGCTATTTATAGCTAGGGAGGGTGGCTTGCATTGGATGCAATGTAATTAGCTTGGGTTGGTGATGTGTCGTGGCGCTGAGTTGGTAGTAAAACCTTCCAACCAATGAAGAGAAGCCACCTCAACTGGTCAAACAAGGTAGGCTGCATATGTGGAAATGATGTGGCCAAAAATAAATAAATAATAATCAATTAACTAAACTAAATATGGGAAGAGCTTTTTTCATTTAAAATACAATTTAAATTTTANCATTGGATGCAATGTAATTAGCTTGGGATGGTGATGCGGCATGGCGCTGAGTTGGTTGTAAAACCTTCCAGCCAATGAGGAGAAGCCACCTCAACTAGTCAAACAATGTAGGCTGCATAGGTGGAAATGATGCGGCAAAAAATAAATAAATAATAATCAATTAACTAAACTAAAGATGGGAAGAGCCTTTTTCATTTAAAATACAATTTAATTTTTTTTATTTTTTTGTCATTCTTTTTTTCTTATGAACTTGAATTATTTTATTTTATTTAGCTTTTGTTACAATATTAATTATTAATTTGTATTTTTTTTAATTTTAAGTTCTTTTAGGATTTTAATTAGTTATATTTAAAATCTATTTTATTTTAATATTTAAATTCTTATTTACATTTCATTAAAATTAATAAAACATTATGAGAATTTATTTTAGATTTTTTTTGGTTTAAAATTTATTCTTTATTATCATTTTTTATTATTTTTATTTTATTATAAATTCATTAAAGATTTAATTTTATCTATATTTAGTAACAAGATAGGTTAAGATTATATGATTTGATTGATTTTTATTCAGAATTTTTTATATTAGTTTCAATATGAATTTAAAATTTCTTATTATTGATTTATGTGTTTAATTCCAACTTTAATTCGATTATTTTTTTTTAATCAATTAATTTCTCATTTTATTTTCAATTTAGATTCAACCATGGTTTAAGGACTCCAAAAATGTTTGAGTTTAGCTTGAACCAAATTAAGAGCAAATATTAAGTTTGTTTGATCAGGTCCTATAAGACCGAAAGGTATAAGAAATATAAAGCCAAGTCTCTAAGCTTGAAAGGGTTGTTTAGGGTATTTCCAAACCTATAGGAACTCAACTCAAACTACAATAATCTTACTTCAATCAACTCAACTAAAGTTTGACGATTAAAGTTGAAATACATGAAACCATAAGGAGTCAAGAAGTAGTTCAAATTCTAGTTGTTGAGTCCTTTAGGTGAAGCCACTACGAAATTCTAAGGCTAGATTCTACGTTCTAGAGAGAGAAAGTGACAGGCATCATAAAAATAATGTCAACAACAGTCAGCTCCCATCGTGCTTTCTGGTAAAAATACTCCCTACACCAATAATATGATTAGCTTGGTCATTGTTAATGGTCACTGTACAACTTTCTAGATCTACGTATGTTTAAAAACATCCTTGATGAGAACAAATACGATATGTAGCACCTGTATCCAAAATTCAGCATGAATCATTCGTAAGTAAATTGTGAGAAACTGCATATTATGATACATCTGAACCCCCTGCAAATATGTCCATAAGAAATTGGCTTTCTCCTCAGATGCTACTGCCATTCCCTTCTCCTTCAGCTTCAAACACTCTTTCTTCCAATGAATAGTCTCTAAACCGAAAGTGGATTGATTTTTCCCATGACTACGCCCACGAGACTTTCCTTACTTTTGGGAAGTGCAATTGCTGCCACCTTTATTTGTCCAATTCTTACTCTTCTTCTCAAATCTGCAACATTTTAGTGTAAGTGCCTCAGCAGACTCCATCATTGCGGACACCTTATCTTTTAGACAGAACTCATGATTCAAATTTGTTATAGTCATATCTTCATAATTCAAGACCTCATTCTCATAAATAAGTGTCCTTGTAAATTTTTTGTGCTCATCCGGGGGTGAATTCAAAAGAAGAAGCATCTTGTCTTAATCTCCAACATCCTTGTTCAAAATTAACATATCTTCTAATAGCTTTGGGAAGTCATTCAATTTCTCATGAATTATAACTCTCATTTCATCTAAAATCTGTAAAGTTGACGACATATTTGTCCTTCATGAGATATTTGATCTTCGCCGTCCTCCCAAAGTCTCTATCATTACCCCATATTTGATCTCTTGCTCAAGAAATTTTGGATCAAGCTATACGCACTTTGATTCATCTTCCACCAATCTTTCTCTGACATTACTTCAGGACATTTTTTGCTATCTAAGACTTTCTCCAGATACAAAGAATACAAGGCATCTATCACCTTCCATTGTCACATGTCAAAGTTTCATTTGTTGTCAAATTTCATCACATCAATTTGACAGGATGTGTGACCACCTTATGAATCGACTTTTCCACTATCATAGTGGACTTTAAAGAATCTGATATCGTGCTATCATTTATTGTTTTCACTGTTGGAATCTTTTTCCCAAAAGCAAATCCTTTAGAAAATAAATAGAAAAAAAGAAAAAGCAAACACCAGAAAAAATTCTCCTAAACAAAAATATATATTTCACAAAATAAAAATTTCCCTTTTCCTTTGACATTTCCTTTTCTTTCTTTTCCTTTTGTTCTATCTTTTATTTTTCATTCCAAAAAACTTCTCTTCTAAAAACCTTTTTTTCTTCAGTTTTCTGAAATGCCTTAATAGAGGTTTCCCTTTTAAAAACATTTAAAAAAAGTTTTTTTTTTAAATTACTAACGAAAAATCTTTGCAAAAGCTTGCCATAAAAAGAACATTTACTTTTCTACTTTAATTCTTATGTGAAGTTGCCGCCTAATTGTTCCTCGTGATTTGCTACATCGAACCTTGCCTGTTCCGAGTGATGCTTCTAAGCTACACCGAATCATATGTCGCTGGTCTGCTCTGCCGGTCAGCGCCAGAATGTTTCCTCCAAACCCATTGGAACCGACGCTGGGACCATGCCGTCACGATCCCTCCCTGAAACACATCTCTACTTACCTATTCTTCAAGTCCGAGCTTACTCTTTGCCAAGGAAGTTTTGAATCTACTGGCAAAACAAGTAAACCACCTACTGCAAAGAATATTGACAACTCACGCTAGATTTGTTGTCGTCGAAGCTAAATCTTAGTTTGATCACAAATGCGGAGCTTTGATGCCAATTGTTATGTGAAAACAATGTCGAAACAAAAAAAATATTCACTAAACAACAATCAAACACAAAAGATTTACGTTCTTTGGCGTTAAGAGAGATTTCACAAATACCGAATGGGAGAAAAAAAATGCTAGTTGTTACAATTCACACTTCTCACCATATAACTCTCATAAGCCCTTACGTCCTTTTTATGGAAGAGGACTGGAACATACACGAAAATAAAGCCAAAAATCCAAATCTAATTTAAAATAAGCCATAAATACAAGTAATAGATATAGAATGGCACCAACGGCGGTTACCAGGGCCAAAAGATGTCAATGTTTTTATGAAGATGTAATGACACATAAAAATATGATAACTATTAAGTGAGAGACAATTATGTAATTTACTAGATGCCCTCTATGATCCATAAATAAGAAGGTAATTTCTAATGAAAGACTATTGAATCTATTCCGGAAGAATTATCTTTCTTTGTGACTTACTTATTCTCCTCTTTCACCTTTTTCTCGTTATTCCTCTCATCCGAGCAATTTGGGATTCAACAATATTCATGTTCCTAAGTTTATTATAATTTTGAGTCGTATATTATCATAGAAGCTTTAAATTTTTCCACATTATGATCAGTATTTGGTCCATTTTTATCATCATTCAATTCAACGCCTAGATGAGAATATTGAGAATGAGGTTGGATCTAATCAACCTCAAATATCAATCGTCTATAGGTCATTTTGTTGAAATCCTTATTCAAGAGAATGAAAACCCTCATTGAATCATTTGAGGAAAACTACAACAAAAGATTAAAATATATTTGTCGCATATAACCTATCCTAACGTTTAAAATCTGCTGATGGAAAGTCCGTCAAATTTTGTTTTATAGCATATAAATTAGCGCGAACGTTAAAGAGAGAATAAAAATGTCCTCCAATGGAATCCATGGAGCAGCCCAAGTACTCATAAAAACAGGCTAACAGCTAAGCAGATTTGGATGGAATCCATGGACCAGCCCAAGTAGTCATAAAAACAGGCTAACAGCTAAGCAGATTTGGACATTGAACATATAGCCACAATGCCGTCCCGGCCTGAAACTTTCATCTAATTTATATAAATAAATCACAGAACATCAGAAGAGAGCAGGGAAGAAATGAGGAGCAATATTATTCCTTATGTCTCCCTCCTCTTCCTTTCGGTAGTCTCGTTGTTATCTTCTTCCACCCTCGCCCAGCAAGGCAACCCCGCTGGCAATTGTTATAGACTCATATCAGCCCACACCAAAAAAGGCTCCGACGATCTCCTCACCGGCGAACTCCAGCTCACCCATGACTCCTTCACTGATGCCTCCAACATCCCGAAACTAAGCTTCATAGCAAGGTACTCAAATTTGAATTCCATGATCGCTAACTACCTTTTATCCATGCTACAAATGCCTCTGATTTGGTAATTCATGCTTTAAATCCCATTTTTTTTATTGATTTCATGGTTTTATTTTTTCAAAGTATATACGGAAGCCATTTTCAGGTAGGTTCTTACATTTTAGTTATCTTAAATTTAACTTTTCAAAATTTTCCTGTTAGGAAATAAATTTGGCTTTGCTAAAATATCATTCAAGTACAGTATTCATATGTGTCTATTTTAATTTGTTTATTTTCTGATAGTCACAATCTACAAAAAATTAATATCAATTATTATCGTACTTTTAACTTTAATTTGTTTATTTTCTGATAGTTAAAAAAAATAGACAAAAATAACAGAGCACATCTGAAGTTCTACTCTCCTTTGCCCTGTTTCAGCTTTGAAACAAAGAACCGGCTCCGAATCCGCATCACAAACGCCGACCAAACAAGATGGGAAGTTCCACAGGAAGTCATCCCACGTTGGGCGGTTCCCAGCGAAGCCAACAAAGCCGCGGCCAAAAGCCATGTTCTCTCCCCTCCCGGCTCCGACCTTATCCTCAACATCACTGGATCATTTCCCTTCTCTTTCACCGTCACCCGCCGCTCCTCCGGCGAGGTTCTCTTCAGCACCGAAGGACACAGTCTCGTCTTCAGAGATCGCTACTTGGAAATCTCGTCGTCACTTCCCGGCAACAGAGCCAATCTGTACGGCCTCGGCGAGCACACCAAGGAGTCTTTCCGGCTCGTTCCGGGCGAGACACTGACGCTGTGGAACGCCGACATCGCGGCTGCGAATCCAAATGTCAACCTTTATGGGTCGCATCCGTTCTACATGGACGTGAGATCGCCAACGGGAGCGGCTCATGGCGTTCTGTTGCTTAATAGCAATGGGATGGATGTTGATTATGGTGGGAATTACATTACTTACAAAGTGATTGGTGGAGTCNGGCCGCGAATCCAAATGTCAACCTTTATGGGTCGCATCCGTTCTACATGGACGTGAGATCGCCAACGGGAGCAGCTCATGGCGTTCTGCTGCTTAATAGCAATGGGATGGATGTTGTTTATGGTGGGAATTATATTACATACAAAGTGATTGGTGGAGTTTTGGATTTCTACTTCTTCGCCGGACCGACGCCGGTGGCCGTGGTGGATCAGTACACGAAGCTCATCGGAAGGCCGGCGGCGATGCCTTATTGGTCTTTTGGTGAGTTAATTTATTTCTACCGGCAATCTTTCGTTAAATTAATAGCTTATAAATTCAAATTTAGTTAATTATAGGGGATCTAATCATTAAAATAACTTCAAAGTTCTGTACTCCTAATCAATTTCAATTCATAAAAGTATTTAGATGCAAGCTAAGCTAATTGAGGGCTTTATGAGTTCTGGATTAAATTTATGACAGATTTGAATAAATAAGGCATTTTCGTTATCATTTTCCAAAGCAAATTTTAGATCACCTGGGGTATTAATTGAAATAATTAAATTAATTCACATTTTCACTTTCCCAACGAAAACTATATATAGAAAATATGATTTAATTTTTATGAAAGCTAATTAGTTTATAATTAGTGTTAATAAACTTGTTGCCTAATAAATATAATAATTTAAATAAAAACGAGCAAACTTTAATGCGATGAGTAGTTAATTAGCAATTGCTGCTCATAAAGTTTGGGTATAATTATATTAACCAGCATTTGCATAGATTTCTTCAATGTAAATTAGTGAATTTGTTAGTTAATATAAATAGTTTATTGTTAATTAATAAATATGACTAATTTTAAGCCATGTTGTATATAAAATCAATCAGTTTTTACATTATGGATTAATCTAATTTAGATTTGCTAATTAATGATGGGGCAGCGGAGTAATTTTTAAATAATGACCAACTTAATATTTTTAAGGAAGAGTATAATATTTATTTATTTAAAATAAAAATAAGTTGGAATTTTACGTACCAATCATTTAAAATATTGATAATAAAATTTTAATGAACAAAACTTAAAATAGAATACTTGAACTATTTTTTTTTTCGTTATAATGCGTCTCTTTTACCCAATAGTCAAGGATTTGAGTGAAACTCTTTTACCAGATGTATATTTATGATATACATCTGGTAAAAAACCTTAAAATAATTAAAGTCATAGTCTATTATAATACATTAAACTATGATTCAAATTATGTAGGGCCACAATCTGTATTTTTTTAAAGTAATGACTAATTTAATTTTTAAAAAGATATATTCTTTTTTATTTATTCAAAATAAAATTTTGATGGCAACACTAGAAATAATAAATTTTCTTTCAAATTTTAATAAATAATTAATTATGTTAATGAGCTAAAGCAAGAGCATAAACAATTATGTTTTTTGTCTTGGCTCATTTGACTAGTTATCTCACATTATATCTCGCAAAACAAAAATAATTCAATTCATTACATTATCATCATTCAAACAAAATATTATAAAGATCACAATAATTTTTATCAAATCACAACATGGCAAAGGTAAATAAGGTAAAATAATATGAGATCAAAACACCTCATAACATGACAAAATCACTTTTGTAAATGCAATCATGTTCAACTTAAAGGATCTCAAGTTAAAGGAGAAGACAATTTTAAAGTGCACACTAAACTCTTTTGTAGGATTTTAAATATCAAGCTCAATGTTTTCTCTCTCTCCCTAAAATCATCTTTTATTGATTTTCAAGCTCTCTCCAGGTTTATCATATTTTTCATTTGTAGGCTTTAAAAACTTATACGTATTGGGTACATAAAGTTAAGAACCCTAATAAAAACAAATTCATGTAGTATCTAAATAGTTTATAATATGATTTAGATTATATAGTACTATTGATTATACCTTTTCTATATCTATTAACCAATAATTTCTCAAATTTAACTTTTTTAATTGAACAATAGCATATTGTATGATGTGCATTATTCAAAAACAAATAAGTCAAAATTTGTATTAATCTTGTTATAGAAATTATTTTGTTATGGTTCAGCTTTTTCAATTAAAGCATAAAGTATAGCATGGTTAATTTCATGAAATACAATTACATTTTAATGTTGAATCATTTATTATTTAACACAAATTAATCAAATTAAAAATTTTGTTTAAGGTAACATGCAATATTATATGTATGATATAATATGATTAATTATGATCGACTTAGATCAGATATATTTTTTTCTTATCTCATATTTGTGTTAATTATCTTAACAGGCTTTATACATATACCACATATAAATAACACTACAAAGTTAAATTAATTAAAATATTTGTTTAAATGAAGGTAGAATTAACATTTTTTTCTCTTAGTTAGCTTAATTTTATAAACTTTTGACATTCTTCAAATTTTTGTGCACAACTTAATATTTACCTTTTGAGCAAGACATTTCTAGACATGTGAGGATGTTTAATTTTTGCTTTTTTAAAAATTTTTTAAATGATGCCTAGAGTGACAATTATCAAAACTTATATAAAATTATGTCAATATTGAAATCAACTTAATCAAATTATACATACATATTAATCAAAATACTTATCAAATTTCTATTGATTCACAATGGTAAGAATCTTCATTTTATCTATGAAAGTAAATATCCTTTGATTGTGCCCCAATATTTTAGAGTTCATATACCTTCCACTAAATTTATAAATTCTTTTTCATTTTAAATTTTAATAAAAGTATAAAAAACTAAGGCATATATAATAAAATTTATGTATTTTCTTATTAATGTTAAACAATAACATAAAGTGCAATAAATGAAAATAAGTAGAAGCACACAAAATTATATGACCAAAAATTGTTAAAAAAATTTAATAAATAAGGATAATAAAGCATATTAAGAACATAAACCTTTCCCTCCGTTTGACACCACTCAAATCTAATTAGGATCTAAACAATAATGCATACTCTTGAATCTAAATAAGCAATCTTTAAAATTAGAGTTTGTCTCTAGTATGTTGATGTTAAAACTACTGCTNGGGGGGGGTAACTCTAATTAGGATCTAAACAATAATGGATACTCTTGAATCTAAATAAGCTATCTTTAAAATTAGAGTTTGTCTCTAGTAAGTTGATGTTAAAACTACTGCTTCACATTCACTCATATTATATGATCATCAAGTAGGCGGCTACAAATAGCTATGGATAATATTAATACATTCATCAACATTTAAAATTATATTATGTTGAACCACCTATTAAATAACATAAGCATGCTTCAAATGTTCATTCATAACATGGCAATGACTTAATTTTTATAACTTTATTGATGAATTCCATGACTTAAAGATGAGTATCTTTGTTATATATATTTTTACTCATCAAAACATGATTTTTACACACCGTGGATTTTATAACAATGTGCCCAAAAACAATAACAATATTTGTAAAAAATGTAAAACATTCTTTGAGTGTTATAATTGAATGAGAGATATAAAACTTTGAGTCTTTTCAACAAATATATTATAAGTTCAATAGGAATGACACCACTGAAGTATAGATGAAAGTTTTTTAATGAATTTCATTCGATATATCTCATTTTAGGTTGCATCATCTTAATTTTTTGGAACCTTTGTTCTATATGTTAATTGGATGATGATGAATCAAAATCACAAGGTCTTTTGCTTGCCATGACTGTGAAATACTCTTACATGCAAGAAGCATAATAAGATTGATAAATAAGTGAGAATGATAGAAAATATAGTGTGGTATTAATAGTCATTACTAGTTTAGGGGATCATTCAATACACGCTGTCATTCATTTATCATGTTAAAAAATATTTTGATAATTTAAAATTGTATAGTGTGATGTGAATACAACTATACAATTGGCCTTTATACATGAGAATATTCAAACATAATTTACATTGGCTACTTTTTTCTAATCGGATAGTAAGGTGGGTATTGCACATCATGAAGCATCCATTCAATATAATTTGAACCTTATGATTATCTTATGTTGAGTTTTAAGTTTAAACCTTGATTTCTTATTTTATTATTCAGAATTATACTAGTTTATATACATTCTTAAGGGATTCGTTCAAACCATCTAATAAATAAAAATCACAAAAAAACCAAGAAAAACTTAGAAATAAAAAGATAATAAATCAAACTTGTGTAAAAATATATACATACAAAATAACATACACAAAATAATAAATACACTGATGACATAAAAGTTCAAATTTATATCTATACTTTGTAGTTTTATTCTTAAGACATTAAATATCTCACTATTCAAAAATTTCTTAAACATGTCAACTAACTAATTTTCAATATCTATAAAATATAAATATCAACAATATCTTTAGGTGCATCCTTAATAAAATGAAGATATATATGGCTTTTTTCTTTTTTTCTTTTTTTTCTAGAGGATTATATGAGATTCTTTATGACACATATGACACTTGTATTATCTTACATGGTTTGGTATCATATCCGGTAAGATTGCAAATGCAATAAGACGTTGATTAAGTCGTAAGACTCATAAGACTTGTGCATTATAGTTATATACAATCATGGNGCTCTATACAGTCATGATTTCAACCTCAATAGTGGATATATCTATCGAACACCTTTTTTTATTAGAATATAAACTTAAAGAATATCCTATAAACTAGCAAGTTGGGGATGCACACTTTCTATTCACCTTATATTTTCATAATTTGCATCTAAATCTCCTACAAGATCAAATAAAGTAATATCTCTATGATAGCATATTCTTAATATAATGGTATGTATTGGATATCTAATTACTACTTAATTTTTATCATTTGAGATTCTTTTGAAATAACTCAAAATATTATATATGAGTGAAGACATTTTTAAATATGATGTCAGCTCTAAAAAGTGATTTAATCATACCTTAATATTATTTTTACTCAATAAATTCTTCATTAGGATTTCTATTTACTTAAATATTATAACACTTGATAGTAGTACACTTTTAAGTTTTCTTATATAATTTTTTTTCATAAATTATAATATATATTTAAACTGATATGTTACTATTTCATTTTTCTTATCCTTTATTTGAAAACTTGGAAAATATGAAAACTATTTCCTCATACTTATGTTAAGTACATGACATATTATTTGAGAACTTTTTTTATATAACAAGTCATTTGTGGCTATGTAGTGTATACTATCAACATATATTTGTTTTAATAAAATATTAAATCTAATTTTTTAATATATAAATTCATATATCTTATTCCTTTAAAGATCTCATTTTAAAGTAAGAACATGTTGTCTGTTACATCATGCCTTGTGTGTTTGCTTCAATTCATACGTGAGTTTTTCTTTCACTTGTAAGGAGTTAACCTAAATTGTATTTTTGGTTCAAAGGATTTTTATTTGTTTCCTATTTAATAAACTTCTTTTGCTATTGGCCTGCCTTATTTTTCATAACAACTCAAGAATTATGTACTTTATGTTTAACCTCATTTTACATTTATCATGCTCTTGCTAGTGGGTTTTTGTACTAGCTCTCCATCATTATTTCTAGTAAACTTATTCAAATTATCTTGATTATTCTAAATTAGACTTTTAAATTTATATAATTGATTAAGTTACCCTACTTAGGCAATCAAGAATTCTTTTATTTATAAAATTAGAATTTTGGAGTTAAATATGATCTAATTAGGACACTTGGTTCTTAATTTATCTTTTGTAGATTAATTCAAGAAATAAAAACTACTTAAATGTTTTTCTTATTCAAAATTGTAAGTGACCCAAATAAGTAGGATTTGACCTCTAAAAAAATTTTGATTCAAGAATTATCTATGCTTAGTAATTATAAATTACATCATTATCCAAGATGCCTTAAAACTTTAAAATGACTAAGTTTACTAGAAATAGAATTTAATGCTAACACACCAACTCAACTCAAATCCTAAAAAAAGTCAAGCTCGGGTTGAACCAATCAGTTTTAGTTTTTAGAATCGAAACAAGTTTATTTTTTCAGATCAAATAGATGTCAATTTAAAATTGACTTGAATTTGACATGTTAATATGAAGTTAATTGAATTTAACTTAAATTGATGTTATGAGTATATTAAATAAGTTATGTGGTTTGGGTTCACGTAAATTGATTTGTAGACAGGTAAAATTTGTTAGATATGAAGCCAACCCACAGCTCATATAATACTCATATGCATGACCTTTTTTTGTAATTAATTTTGAAATATTCTTCCTTAAATAAGCTAGGCGAACTTTGGATGCCTTATAAAATTATTTGAAGGGTCGCCAGCCAAATGCATCCGTTAGAACAAAAATATATATATATTGCATCCGTTAGAATAAAAATATATATATATTACGTATAGTTGATATTTTTCCCTCCGCGGAAAGAAAGAGTAGTGAAGGATTCTCTCAAAGCTTTGCAGGATTTCACCAGTGCCGCTATGGCTACAAGAACTACTCCGAACTGGAAGAAGTTGTCGCCCGCTACGCCGAGGCTGAAATCCCTCTCTCCGTCATGTGGTCAGACATCGACTACATGGATGCCTTCAAAGACTTCACCCTCGACCCTGTCAATTACCCCGCCGACAAGATGAGGAATTTCGTCGAACGGCTCCACAGCAATGGCCAGAAGTACGTCGTCATCCTCGACCCTGGTAAGAACTTGTAGAAAAACACTCTCAAATACCATATCTTAAGCTAAAAACTCTTCCTTTTTTCCACTTTCGTAGGTATCAGCGTGAACGCCTCATATGCGACATTCCAGAGAGGACTGAAAGCACAAGTTTATATAAAATGGAATGGAACCGATTACCTGGGCGTTGTCTGGCCTGGCCCAGTCTATTTCCCCGACTTCCTGAACCCAGCCACCACCGAATTCTGGAGCCAGGAGATCTCCATCTTTCGTAAAACATTGCCAGTTGATGGCCTATGGATAGACATGAACGAACTATCCAACTTCATCACTTCCCCGCCGCTCACCGAGCTCGACACCCCTCCTTACAAAATCAACAATGCCGGAGTCCATCGACCAATAGACAACAACACAGTGCCGGCCTCTTGCTTGCACTTTGGCGGTCAAACGGAGTACAACGTTCATAACTTGTATGGATTTTTGGAGTCCAAAGCAACACATGATGCGTTGATTAGGGATACAGGGAAGAGACCATTCGTGCTCTCGCGATCAACTTTTGTTGGCTCTGGAAAGTATACGGCACATTGGACCGGTGATAATGCTGCAACGTGGGAGGATCTTGCTTACTCTATTCCTTCCATTTTGAATTCTGGATTGTTTGGAATTCCGATGGTGGGGGCTGATATTTGTGGCTTCATTGGTAATACAACAGAGGAGCTCTGCAATCGGTGGATTCAGGTACGCGAATGCTTTTAAGCTTATTTGGTTCATTGGTGTTGAAAATCCTTTTTATTCGAAATGAAAAGTACTTCTAACTCTTGGAATTATGTTTTCTTTTCAGTTAGGTGCATTCTATCCTTTTGCAAGGGATCATTCAGAAAAGAACTCAATCAGGCAAGAACTTTACCTGTGGAAGTCTGTAACTGAATCTGCAAAGAATGTGCTTGGCCTGAGATATCGTCTCCTCCCTTATTACTACACGCAAATGTACAATGCTCATCTTAAGGGTACCCCAATAGCAAGGCCATTATTTTTCTCCTTCCCTGAAGATCCCAATACTTATGGAATTAACACACAGTTCCTTGTCGGAGAGGCACTCTTGGTGTCACCTGTTTTACAACAAGGAGCGACCTCATTAGAAGCCTACTTCCCTAAAGGACGGTGGTTCAACCTTTTCAACATCTTCCATACTGTAAATGCCGTTTCTGGGAAAACTGTGACACTTACCGCACCAATTGACACCACATATGTTCATGTCCGAGGAGGAAACATTCTCGTGTTGCAGGAAAGTGTGGCTGTTACTTTAGGGGAGGAGAGGGTGTATGGGATTTTAGTTGTGCTTGATGAACATGGAAAAGCAGCAGGAGAAGTTTTTCTGGATGATGGCGAGGTGGTGCATATGGGAGGGAAGAAGAGTGAATGGGCTCTAATAAGGTTTACAAGTGAAGTTAAAGGTGGAAAGGTGAAATTGAGCTCTGAATTGGTGAATGGAAGTTATGCGACAAAGAAGATGTTAGTGAATAATATAGTTTTTCTTGGGCTGAGCAAGCAAAAATCTGGCGTTGAAAGGCCTACATTTGTTCTAAAGCAAAAAAAATATAGTTGGAAGAGTTACACAGGTGAAGCAATCTATAATTTTGGAGGAAATGTTGGTTCTGCACAAGTACGTGAAATAGCACAACCTATCGGAGAGGATTTTGAGCTGCTACTCAATTTGTGAGCGAGTAAGGTGACTAAAGATAGGATGAAATAGCAGTTGTTACCTTGAAATGTTGCAGTTATTTATGTATTTCAAAAGGTGAGAATAAGATCTTTGAGCTCAACAAATATAATTATCTCTGCTTTTCCTAATTATAATAAAAATTAAATTATTCTGAAGTGTTGTCTAGCTTAATACACCACTGCTTGATAGTATTATCCTTCCTCAACATACTGCTAAAGTTTGTAGCACCGAAATTTTATTACACATACATATTTATTATCAACACCCCCACAAGCTACTCTACATATTCAGGCCATGCTTTGGTATCAAATCATCCTTGATATTGCTCATTTTTTACCCAACGTGTTCACAAAAGGTTTGACCTTTCATAACCTTCACAAGCAGCCAACTCAAGGTTCCTTTTTAGCTCTGGATTAACCTCAAATTAATGTTTTTTTTTAATCTAAAATTGATGGCTTTGATGAATTTAAATTAATTTGACTACCTTCTTGAATCATTGTGGTTCTTTTAGAGCTTTGATTGATGAACTATTTCTAGCATTGGATTGCTTTTGAGGAAAACTGACTAAAAAACTAGCTAACTACTATAACATATGCCGTACCTAGTACTAAGTTAAGACCAATATTTTGACATATAGGCTTCATTTTCTATTGCCTAAATATAGATCAATGAAGCTTTATAGAATTAGTAAGGAAAATCTTACCTTTATAATTTGATCCCTTAACATCTCTGGGTAGATGTGTTGTGATTTTTGAAGTAGTATATTTTATGCACTAATTAATTATTGTCATTACTGACTACTATTAAGCCACTGTTACACTATGATTGCCAAGTTTTAATCTCTCATCTAACCCAATTGTCGCTTTTACGAGTCGATTGGATCTGCTTAGGGGTAAGATTGTCTGCTCACTTTTTCATTGCGTCATGGTTGTATCAATTAATGGTGAATATAAAAACCATTTGAGTGTAATCTTTAATAAGAATTAGAATACTACTTTAAAATCAAAACATAGATAATCTTTCTATTTATTTGACATGTTTCAAACTCTCAAGTAATCAAGAATTTTCTAGTTTAGATAGCTTCAAGAAGTCTAGATGGCTCTATATTCATCCTCTAAACTTCGACAACTATGCTTGCCCTTTGTTGACAAATTTGTTCCATTTTAGCAAATTTTCATAAAAAAATTTTTCATTACAATACCAACTAGTTATCCAATTTACCCTTCATTTAGGGTATGGAATTATTTTGACCACCTTTTAGTATTTTTTCAAACTAGTATTATAATAAACACTAAAACTGAAAAAACAAGTAATTGCGATCTCAACAATCTTTAGTTTGATATTAATTTTTTTCCATTTATAAGTAAAATATTTCTCCCTTTCTTTCTTAAATAAAGATAGCTTCTAATTTTTCTTAGAAGACTTGATACTTCTTTTCTATTCTAAATATTTGTGTTGCATTATTGCCTTCTCCACTTACTATGAAGGGCAAGTAATTGAAAATACTTATTTAAAATTGTGAAATCTTTTTTTATTTGGTAGGATCCTATTTGTTTTCCCTTTATCCATTTTATATTTAAAAATAAGTTGGAGTTTTCATATTTTTGATAGTTTTTTTATTTGTAAATATTCTTCGAGGGCTATGATATAAAATTCTCTCTCTCTCTCTCTCTCTCTCTCTCTCTCTCTCTCTCT
>JXCR01104912.1:88266-98868 GCA_002079205.1 Phalaenopsis hybrid cultivar | reverse complement strand
AATTATATAGGCAGGAATGAAAATTGAAATAACATGCTAACAGGAATTTTTACATCCTAATTATATAAGTATAAAACTAAAGACATGAGTAAAATTAATTTTGATCAAATTTTCTAACATTTTATTTTAGTTTAACATGTAGAGATTTAATAGACTTCTAAACAGTGGGTATAAAAGCAAACAACACTCTAACATGATAAAAGAAAAATACAGGGTAACAATTTCTGAATTTTAAAATTAAGATCTAAGCTAGCAAGCTTTTTAACTTTTAAAAAAAATTACATGGAATTAAGTTAAGTTCTAAACTAACCAATCTACAGTACTAAAAACAAAAACAGTTACTACCCTAAAATTAAAAAAAAAACTATTTAACACAACAATCACAACAACAATAGAACATAAAAATTCAGAACACAACATAAAACATAGTCCACAACATCACATAACTTCATCTGTAGCAGTACTACATCATAGAGTCCATAACAAAACACAAACATAACGATACATCAAACTAAATCAAGTCCAACACATCATCTCTCATCTCTACTCCTCTCCACCCTCATAATCGCCACTATACCATTTTTCCTTAGGCTCATAGTCTGGATGATGATGATATTGAGGAAATACTACTCCTAGGTCACCTCTAATCAGGTTCTCCAGAGCTAGGTATAAGTTCTACTCAAAGTCACTCTTTCTCCTATTATACCTATTTGTATGCTCATCAAAATATTCTAGATTTTGAACTTTATCAGTAGTAAAGTGGATATGAGTCATCATCTTCTGTAATAACTGCTCTTGAGTCTCAATTGACTCACTTCGAGATTTAGAAGCACGTGAAGCAGATGGTCTTAATGAAGATGCAACAGACGTCTCTAATCCATAGCTTCTGAAAAATCCTCCTCTCCCGCCAAAAATCAAATCCTTCAAATAAGTCTTCACATTCACTTTTGTAATGGGCTTCAGAGGCAACAGAACTTCCTCCCAACTATCATACTTTACTCCAGCCTACTAGCATAAAGAAAATATCAAAGAAGCAAATCCCATACCTGCAGTAGTAGCAGCAACATCTAAACAGATGATAGTATGATAGATCAAAGCCCCTATGATGGGCTTTCCCTCCTAAATACAATAATTCAACGTCGCTCTCTCTCTGGTCACTTCACTGAGATGATTTGTAGGAAGCACACGAGTGTATATAAAATAGTGCCAAGCCTTTGATGGTGCACACAACTTTGACGTTAGAAAGTTTACTCTCCTCTCATTTGTAATCTTCAAAAGTCCTCTTCCAACAGTAAAATAAGAAATGATGTCGTCCAATTCCGCTTTAGCAGGACTATAATTCTCATAAAAACACAAAGTCTCCGGTGGTCAATGGTAAAACAAGTTGATTACCTTTGGAGTAAAAGGTACCAACTTCCCTCGAACCATAACTCGATGCGTAAAACTCCCTTACAACAGAAATTACAGCGACACCAGAGAAACATCATAACTGTTCCCACTATCGGCGGTTTATCAGGTTTTCCACTTCTCCACCTGGACTCTTAAAACATCACTCCTGAATCAATTTTTGTGACTGTAGAGCGTCACTATATTGATTCTGAGCTTTTGAACCGACAAATTTGCTCGAATCAAATGGGTTCTTTCCTTTGCTCCTTTTCATTATTGGTGTCATTCTACAAATTTAATAAATTCCAAAAATAACATTAAAAATTAAGTTTAAATCACTAAACTAAACTTCCAAAAGCACTAACTAAACTTCCCAAGCAATTTCCATAGATTTTTCTTCACTTTTCACCATGAATAGTAAATTTTCGAAATCTTCCAAATGTGCATAAAATATATGGTGAAAATCTAAAATTTTTGCATAGAAGTAAAGCTCTTACCTCAAGGAACTTGGATCTAGCAAATTTCACTTGATTCCACCAAGAAATCTCCAAATTTTGCTTGCCCTAGCCCTCAAAATCGCGAACTCGAGTTGGGGAGGACGATAGAAGGCGTTAAAAATGACATTTTCGGACCAAAAATTCACTTTTAACCATTCGCGAACCGGTTTTTGTGAGTCGGCACTTAAGCACGGGTAAGTGGCGCTTAGGCGCCTGCCTCTCGGGTTGGCTTGCGCTTAAGCGTGAGATGTGGCGCTTAGGCGCTAGTGCACAATTTTTGAAATTTTTAATTATAAGTAAAATGCACTATTAGCCTAAGTAAACTACCCCTAAATGGTCTCATAACACTTAAATGACTATTTTTACTTCCTATAACTCCCTTCTCTCTCAAAGTTCTCTATAATAATTAATTCAATTCGAGACTAAAAAGAACACAAATTTTCACAAAAAACAAACGTATATTAATTCACAAACAAGTACAAACACATTTAACACTTAGTTCTCTCTCCAAATAATTTTGGATGAGAAAATTTTCCTAAGTACAAAACACATAACCCACATTTACAATTAAACACATAAGTGACACAAACACTAAACACAAGACATAAACACTAACACACTTAAAAACATGACTCTAAACAAACAATTGCTAACACTTAACTTAATGCCACTCTTCATTAGAAGGAACGAATTCTTGTCTCTCAATAGTCTCTCCAGGAATATAGAGTTGATAAAACGAACGGTGGTGACAAGTTGTAATATTATCATCTTCGATCCACTTTCACTTAAGGAACATCGCCTTATCCGCTTCCTCTAATAAACTGGTATGGCTGAATTGCATCTTAAGTTGCCACCCAATATGTTCTAGATGAGCATGCAATTCAAGCACCTAAGTTTCTAATACAGATATAGTATTCTCCATCTGGTTGATCTTCTCCGATATCCCTTCAATACTGACGGCTAAGAAACCATTATACATCTCTTGTGCACTTTGAATAATGAAATTCTTCCTCATGGCTTCTTCCTTCTTCTTTAAATCCATATCCCATGAAGACTTTTTCTCTAAATCTCTCTCTTTCTTAGAATTTTAGGGCTAAAAATAATTCGGGGTGAAATTCCTTCACAAACCCCTTCTATTTATAAGCATAATTCCCCCTCATAACTTCTAGGCATGACTAGAAATTGTCAAGACACGTTTATTCCAACTAAATTGCAGTTACACCTTCTAGAAATTGAAATTTGCACATGTGATTAAATTGCTGCGCTTAAGCGCCGGATCTGGCGCTTAAGCGGCAGTGCACATTTTTGCACCAGTCAACTTAATGTCTAAATTCTCATTCTAACATGTTTAGGTCACTAAATAAAGTCTAAAAATCATTACTAGCACATAATAAACTAAAAAATAATACCCCAAATTACTTAATCAGACTCAAAACAACAATCAAAGCAAAAATACACTAATAACTGTGGAGCGCTTAGTTTTACGTCATCAGCCCGATGTAACCAATGCTCATTCTGGTTGACCCAACATCATTCCATCATTATATTTATGGTGATCCCCTATATAATAAGGTTTTAGTCTGTGTCTATTCACTTTTAAAATTTTCTCAGAATTAGGATCTTTAATATCCACAGCTCCATAAGGATAAACTTTTATCATAATAAATGGGTCCATCCTTCTGGACTTAAGTTTGTCTGGAAATAATCTTAACCTTGCATTATATAGCAAAACTTATTGCCCTGGCTGAAAATTTTTAGTAAGAATATTTCGATCATGCCTCCTCATTTTCATCTTTTCTTTATAAATCTTAGCACTCTCATAAGATTCATTCCTTATCTCTTCATGCTCATTTAATTGTAACATTCTTATCTCACCAACATCTTTTAAATTATAATTAAAATCTTTAATAGCCCAATATGCTTTATGCTCAAGTTCAACTGGTAAGTGACAAGCTTTCCCAAATATTAGCGTATATGGGGACATTCCTATAAGAGTTCTATATGCGGTCCTATAAGCCCACAAAGCATAGTCAAGTTTGACTGACCAATCCATTTTTGTTGGATTTACATATTTTTCGTGACAAGCTTTTCACAATATTAGCCTATATGGGGACATTCCTATAGGAGTTCTATATGCAGTCAAGCCCACATCCCAAATATTAGCCTATATGAGGACATTCCTATAGGAGTTCTGTATGCAGTCCTATAAGCCCACAAACGCTTTCCCAAATATTAGCCTATATGGAGACATTCCTATAGGAGTTCTATATGCAGTCCTATAAGCCCACAAAGCATAGGTAAGTTTGACTGACCAATCCATTTTTGTTAGATTCACAGATTTTTCCATAATTCTTTTAATTTTTTGATTGACTGATAGATTTTTCCATAATTCTTTTAATTTCTCGATTGGATAATTCAGCCAAACCACTTGTCTGGAGATGATAAGCAGTAGCAATCCTATGATTTATGTGATATTTTCTTAATAACTTCTCCATAATGACATTTCTGAAATGACTTTCCCCATCAGTAATGATAACTCTCGGCATCCTAAATATACAAAATATGTTCATTTTAAAAAATTTTGCAGTACTTTGAGCATCACATTGAGGTAAAACAATAACTTCTATCCATTTGGATACATAGTCCACTGCTACCAGAATATATAAATTTCTGAAAGATGATATAAATGGTCCCATGAAATCTAATCCTCAAACATCAAATATTTCAACTTCTAGCATATAATTGAGGGGCATCTCATTTCTTCTAAAAATATTGCCTACTCTTTGACATCCATCACAAGTTTTGATATAAGCATTAACATCTCTAAAAATTGTAGGCCAATAAAATCCAGATTGTAGAATTTTGTATGTTATTTTATCAACACCAAAATGTCCCCCAAAATCAGAATTATGACATTTTTGGATAATTTCATAAGTTTCTTCTAATGGTACACATCTTCAATGATCAGATCCTTTCCTTGTTTATATAAATATGGGTCATCCCAAAAAAAAGTCTTAAATTTCTTCATTTGTTGGTATGTAATTCCATAGGGTTTAAGATCACTAATAATTTAGTTCACAATGTCGGCATACCACGGAACACACCACTCATTTATAGTGAACAATTTTTCATCTGGAAAATGTTCATTAATTTCTTTTTCAAAACAGAGTGGTTTTTCTAATTCAAACCTTGACAAATGATCAGAAATTTGATTTTCAGTTTCCTCTTCCAATCTACTATTTCAAAATCAAATTCTTGTAAAAGAAGAATCCATCTTATAAGTCTTAGTTTAGTATCATTCTTTTTCATTAAGAACTTAATAGAAGAATGATCTGTATGCACTATACAACCAATCAAAATGATCTAAATTTATCAAAAGCATATACTATTGCTAATAACTCTTTTTCATTTGTTGTATAATTAAAATTTATCAAAAGCATATACTATTGCTAATAACTCTTTTTCAGTTGTTGTATAATTAATTTGAGTTTCATTAAGATTTAGCATAGTAAATAACTTTGAAAATTTTATCATATCTTTGTCCTAAAATAGCTCCAATAGCATAATCACTTGCATCACACATAAGTTCAAAAGGTTTTTCCCAATTTGGTAAATTATAATTGGTGCAGTGATTAATTTTTCTTTTAATAATTTAAAAGCTTTTAGGCATTCCACATCAAAATTAAAAATTGCATCTTTCTCCAGTAAATGGCATAAAGGCTTAGTAATCTTAGAAAATTCCTTAATATATCGCCTATAGAATCCAGCATGTCCTAAGAAACTCCTAATTCCCTTATATTTTTTGGATAAGGTAAATTAGCGATCACTTGAATTTTAGCAAGATCTACTTCAATACATTTTTTCTGATATTTGATGACCTAATACAATTCCTCCTACTACCATAAATTGACATTTTTCTGAGTTAATGACTAAATTTGTTTCTTCACAGCGCTTAATAACTTTAGATAAATGTTCTAAACATGAGTCAAATGAAGTTACAAACACTGCAAAGTCATCCATAAAAACTTCAATCCATTTTTCAATTAAATCACAAAAAATTTTCATCATACATCTTTGAAATGTAGCAGAGGCATTACATAAACCAAAGGGCATTCTAAAAGCAAAAGTACCATAAGGACTGGTAAATGTTGTTTTCTCTTGATCCTCAGGAGAAATTTGAATTTGGTGATAACTAATATATCCATCCAGAAAATAAAAGTATTTTTGCCCAGCTAGTTTATCCAGCATCTGACTACTTTTCTAGTAGGTATTAACTCATTATGCTCATTCACAGTTATAGTTACTCCTCCTTTCTTAGGAACACAGTGAATTGGACTAACCCATGCACTATCTGAAATAAGCTAGATAATTCCAGCATCTAACTACTTTAAAATTTCTTTCTTAACAACCTCTTTCATAATAGGATTTAATCTTCTTTGTGGATCAGCCCTGGGTTTTACAGTTTTCTTCCAGATTAATTTTTTGCATACAAATTGAAGGACTGATTCCTTTAATATCAGCAATTGTCCATCCGAAGGCTTTCTTAAAATTTTTCAAAATTTTCATCAGCTTTTCTTCTTCTTCCTTTGTTAACTTCGAGGAAATTATAACAGGTAAAGTAGAGGAATCTCCTTAAAAGAAATATTTTAAATGTTCAGGAAGTAATTTCAACTCAAGTTCTGGAGGTTTTTCAATAGATGGAAAAAATTGTTCCGGAAGTAATTTCAACTCAAGTTCTGGAGGTTTTTCAATAGATGGACAAAATGATTTATTGGAAGTAATTTCAACTAAAGGTTTGGAGGTTTTTCAATAGATGGAAAAAATGATTTATCTTTATGGATATCATGTCTAAAATTTCAAAACTTTCTTGAACATAACTTGAATCTTCCTTAAAAAGGTTTACACATTGATCTAATTCCTCTTCTTGCTCGAGTTCCAAATCTTTTTCTTCAGAATTTTCTTCATAAGTATTCTTGAAATGGAATTCGCTTAGATATCTTATAACATCCATTTTATACAATTCATCATCTTACATTTTGTAGGTTACTTCATTGATTTTGAAATGTTAAAAGTAACAGTTTGATCATTGACGCACATTGTTAATTCCCCTTTCTACACATCTATTATTGTTCCTCCTGTGGCTAGGAAAGGTCTCCCCAAAATGATAGGTATCTCTTTATCTTCCTCCATATCTAGCACAATGAAATCAAAAGGAAAGATAAATTGATCCACTTTCACTAGGACATCTTCTATAACTCCTTTAGGATAGATTATTGAACGATCTACTAACTGCAGAGTTACAGTAGTAGGGGTTATTTCTCTTAATCCTAATCTTTTAAATATTGATAATGTCATAGGGTTAGTTCTTGCACCTAAATCACATATAGCTTTCCCATAAAATCTATCTCTTATTGCACATGGAAATGTAAAGCTACCAGAATCTTTTAGCTTTTCAGGAAGTTTCTTCTGAATTATAGCATTGCACTCATCACTAAGTGCAACAGTCTCATTATCTTCAAACTTCATTTTTCTGTTGAGAATATCCTTCATAAACTTTACATAGCTTGGCATTTGTTCTAAGGCTTCAACAAATGGAATATTGATTGTAAGCTTCTTAAATATTTTCAGAAATTTTGAAAATTGCTTATCCAACTTCTGTTCTCAAAGTCTCTGAGGAAATGGAGGTGGTGTTTTTTTCTGAATCAATTTTTTGACAGAGAAATAGGTCTTTCAGAATCTTTTGAAGCATCCTCTTTTAATTCTTCAATTTTTTCTCTCTACTTCAATCTCTTTCTGAACCCTACCTTTCAACTCTCTTCCGTTTCTAAATTATACAACTTTAACTTACTGTTTATTATGGTCTTTTGGATTTGATTTAGTAATACTAGGAAGTGTTCATTGGGATTTATTACTTAATGAGCTTGCAATTTACCAAAGTTGATTCTCAATATTTCTAATCATAGCTCCTTGACTTTGTAATTAATTACCCATTTATAACACCACTTCTTCATAGACAACTTCTTTTCCTTAAATTGTGTATTACTATTGATTCTTAGAGGATAGGTAGATCTATAATTATTATTCCCTTGGTTGTTCCAGTTTCCAATGGTTTTACTTGGTTGTTCCCCCATTGTTGATTATTATCACCTGAATTGTTATTCCAATTAAAGTTGGGATGATTCTTCTAACCTACCACCCGAATTGTTATTCCAGTTAAAGTTGGGATGGTTCTTCCAAACTGGGTTATAATAATTTGGGTTATTCTGCTTATTATTTATGACATTCAAAGTCTCTAATGATGTTTGAGAATCTACCATTTGGCCTAATGAATTCTCTTCAATCATGGAAATCGGTTGAGAAAAATTCATTCCAAATTGGTCTAACTTCCTTGAAATTGCAGCAACTTGATTTGCAAACAAAGTAAATGCATCAATTTCATGAATACTGACTACTTTCTTTGGATTCACCCTGTTAGAAGGCTATTGAAAATTATTGGTAGTCATCTCTTCAATTAAAGCATAAGCGTCATGAACGGGTTTTGACATCAATGAACCACTCGAATCGATAATAGATCTAAGAGAACCAATTAATCCATTATAAAAGTTGAATTATTAACTCGATAATAGATCTAAGAGAACCAATTAATCAATTATAAAAGGTTTGAATTATTAACCAATCTAAATAAATCTAAGAGAACCAATTAATCCATTATAAAAGGTTTGAATTATTAACCAATCTGGTATAGTGTTAAGAGTTCTTTAAATCATTCTCATGCTTCATAAATAGATTCCCCTTCAAATTGATTAAAATATGTAATATCATTTCTAAGCATAGCAGTTTTTTATGGTGAAAAATATTTAGTAAGGAATTTTTGTGCTAAATCACCCCAAGTTCTGATAGATCCAGGTGCTAACGAATTTAACCACATATTAGCTTTATCTCTCTNATGTAAATTTGGATCTTCAGTTGGTGATCCCCCAAACTGATTATTTGATACCATTTGGATAATAGTAGGTTTAAGCTCAAATAAATTAGCCACTACAGTAGATTTTTGAATACTACAATGAAGTTCATCTATAGTAGGGTTGGGGGTTGGCAACAAATGAATTAGCCACTACAGTAAGTTTTTGAATACTGCAATGAAGTTCATCAACAGTAGGGTTGACATAATTCTTTCTAAACTCTTGATGAATTTCAGCATTTTGATTATTTTGGTCTGCCATTTCTATAATTTTTTACTCTTGATGAATTTCAGCATTTTGATTATTTTGGTTTGCCATTTCTATAATTTTTTTGGATTCTTCAAGATTTTTAATTTTTTGGTTTTCTGATTTTTCTAATAGTTCTTTCTAATTTAGAATCGTAGGGCACTAGTCCTTCAGAACCTGAACTACGCATACAGTAACATAAAATTAAACAAAAAAAAATAAAATATACAAAATAAGATACAATATTTAAAGTTTAAATAAGACTTTTTAAAAATAGAAATTTACTTAGTTTTCTTCCCTGACAATGGTGCCAAAAAACTTGAACCCAACTTAATGCTTATGCACAGTATAACAATAATTCTAATGGTACTTTTCACTTATATTTCCTTATTTTACAACAAAACCAAAAACTTTATCCTGAAGAAAAATAAGAGTTTAACTTTTTAATTTATATATATTTATATTAGGATACTACGCAAGTATACGTATCATTATGAAGTAATATAGGTTTTTTTTTAATTAAGACTTCAATATCGAACCCACAGGGAAGATTATGCAATATGCAATTTTTAGAAAGTTTTTCTATTTTTGAAAAGATAATTACTTAAACTAAAAATGATTTTTGCAGGAATTTAAAATTTAAATATTTTTGTTATTTTTGATATTTTAACGAAACACTAACAACTTAGAAAGATAACTAAAGTTTTTGTAGAAGAAAAGTACTTAGAATGAAAATATTTTTCTTCTTTNAATAAAATAAAACATACAAAATAAGATACAATATTTAAAGTTTAAATAAGACTTTCAAAAAATAGAAATTTAATTAGTTTTCTTTCTTTCTTTCCATCTATTTCCCCGGGAAATGGCGCAAAAAACTTGATCCTGATATTTTGTATATGTAAGGATTTATGAAGTTGACACCACTACTTGAAGATTTTAATCCCGGCAACAGCACCAAAAACTTGATCCCTAAATACTTAGTACGTATGCACAGTATAACAATAGTTCTGATGACATTTTTCACTTATATTCCCTTATTTTGCAATAAAACCAAAAATTTGATTCTGAAGAAAAATATGAATTTAACTTTTTAAATTATATATTTATTTATATTGAGATACTACGCAAGTATACATATCCTTATCAATTAATATAGGACTTTCTGATTAAGACCAGAATAACCGAACCCACAGAGAAGATTATGCAATATGCACTTTTTAGAAAGTTTTTCTATTTTTTTAAAAATAATTACTTAAACTAAAAATAATTTTTCTAGGAATTTAAAATGTAAATATTTTTGGTATTTTTGATATTTTAACTAAACAATAACAACTTAAAAAAGTAACTAAAGTTTTTGTAGAAGAAAACTACTTAATATGAAAATATCTTTCTTCTTATCATGAATCGGTAATAAATATAGGAATTCTGTTGTGGAAGTATGCAAATTGTGTTGTGTCAAATAGCAGCAATAATATTCTTTACCCTTACTAGAGATGCTATAAGGAACATTG
>JXCR01104912.1:40398-79700 GCA_002079205.1 Phalaenopsis hybrid cultivar | reverse complement strand
TTTGGAGGGCCCTTGGTGAAAAATTTTTACCACACCTCTCCATGGCCGTGAGGGGTAGATTTTATAGAAATTGGCCAATGGGGAGCTTAGCTGGCCAATTGAGAGCTTAGTCTGCTTAGGTGTCAAGCAGAGGGGTCCTCAGCTCAATTTGGGCTGAGGTGGCCTCTTGANTTGGGATCTCTTCAAAATGTGTCTTCATTCGATGTATTTGCCCAAGAGACGCATCCTTTCATGATAATTTTTATCCATGGCGGTTACAACCACCTATTAAGCCAATGGGTGTCTCAAACACCTCTTTGAAATTCATGAAAACTGATTTTACTCGTCTAGTAACTGCCACTGACATTTAAGCATGAGGTCTCGGCACTTTGGCGCGACCTTCTTTGTTTAACCGGCGCTTAAGCGCCGGATCAGACGCTTAGGCGCTAAACCTCTTTTGCACAATTTTTCACCTTTTTGCTCCAAATTTGATCCTTTATCACTCCTTTAAATATTTTTTTTCTATTTTTACTTGTATCTACAAGAAAAACACAAAAATACCTTCCATTAAAGCATAATATCTCAAAAATAGGTATAAAATGTGTCTTAAAACACTATATATTTTATGTGTATCAAAATTTATACAATATCGAACCCACAAGGAATTTATACAATATGCACTTTTAGAAAACTTTCTATTTTTAAAAAAGATAATTACTTAAAATGAATATATTTTGCAATAATAAAAATTTAAAAATTTTGGGTATTTTTGATATTTTGGCAAAACAGTAACAACTTAAAAAGATAACTAGAGTTTTGTAGATGAAAAGCACTTAATAAGAAACACTTCTTTCTTCTTATCATGAATCAGTAATAAGTATAAGAATTCTATGTGGAAGTATGCAAATTGTGTTGTGCCAAATAGGAGCAATAATATTCTTTAACCTTACTAGAGTTGCTATAAAGAACATTGGTTAATTTAAAGTTTGAATAATTCTGAAGACCAGCTAGGCAGGGAGGATACTAGCTCTCACTCTAGAGTTCCCTCGATTCCCTCCACCTAGGGGCTAACATCTCACATCAAACCTAAAATAATAAACCAAGTTGGGGGCTTTAACCTATCACTTTAAAGTCCTCTAACTCTACACCCTTCAAAAATTATTTCTATAAACCAAGTTGGGGGCTTTAACCTATCACTTTAAAGTCCTCTAACTCTACACCCTTCAATANTGGAAAGTCCTATGGCTAGACCTAGGCTACTAAAGAAGTTTCTAGACCTTAACCAAAAGTGAGGTCAACAACGCTTAGGCCCCAAAACTCTTTTGCACAATTTTTCAACTTTTTGCTCCAAATTTGATCCTTTTTCATTCCTTTATGCATTTTTTTTTCCATTTTTACTTGTATCTGCAAGAAAAACACAAAATTACCTTCTATTAAATCCCAAAATCTCAAAAATAGGTATAAAAATATGTCTAAAAATATTATATATTTTAAGTGTATCACAGCCCCGCCGAGTTACGACGTTGTTGATTTCCCTTTTGAAGGGTCGTGGAATCCCTCCATAGGATTATATTTTACTCGTGTTAAGCTTGACAATCTTGTAAAGGAGTTTTATGTTCAAATCGATACTAGAAGCGATATCCTCTGAGCNTTACTTGTATCTGCAAGAAAAACACAAAATTACCTTCTATTAAATCCCAAAATCTCAAAAATAGGTATAAAATATGTCTAAAAATATTATATATTTTAAATGTATCACAGCCCCGCCGAGTTACGACGTTTTTGATTTCCCTTTTGAAGCGTGGAATCCCTCCATAGGATTATATTTTACTCGTGTTAAGCTTGACAATCCTGTAAAGGAGTTTTATGTTCAAATCGATACTAGAAGCGATATCCTCTGGGTGACATGCAATCCCTGCAGTGGTTGCCCTACTAGCAGTGAGCTAAATATTAAGTTGGACTCTTTTGAGCCGGACCAATCATCTACATCTTCAACTCTCTCTTGCTCAAATCAAAGATGTTCATCAACCATCCAAACTGGAGAGGCAACCTGCTCCTCATCAGATTCTTCAAAGCTCTTCGTCGCCAAAATAGGCATGTACACCGGCCAGTTTGTGTACCGCGGCGTCATCATTTGATTACTTCATCTGCTAGCCTTCAAATTTGTTTTCCTTCGATTGCTTTGCTTGTTTGACTGTTTCCTCGCTTTGTCCACTTTTACTTCATCTAAACGTCATCATCGGCTTCACTAGCCTTCTCTACTTGTGCAGCATCTTTGATTGTATGCTTCGCTTCGTCCACTTTGGCTTCAAGCTTCGACACTCCTGGGCTTTGACACTCTCAGGCTTCAGCACTCTCAGGCTTCGGCTTCTCGGGCTTTGACACTCTCAGGCTTTGGCCTCTTAGGCATCGGCATTCTCAGGCTTTGACATCTCAGGCTTCGACACTCTCAGACTTCGACACTCTCGGGCTTTNCTCTTGCTCAAATCAAAGATGTTCATCAACCATCCAAACTGGAGAGGCAACCTGCTCCTCATCAGATTCTTCGAAGCTCTTCGTCGCCAAAATAGGCAAGTACACCGGCCAGTTTGTGTAGCGCGGCGTCATCATTTGATTACTTCATCTGCTAGCCTTCAGATTTGTTTGCCTTCGATTGCTTTGCTTGTTTGACTGTTTCCTCGCTTTGTCCACTTTTATTTCATCTAAACGTCATCATCGGCTTCACTAGCCTTCTCTACTTCTGCAGCATCTTTGATTGTATGCTTCGCTTTGTCCACTTTGGCTTCAAGCTTCGGCACTCCTTGGCTTTGAAACTCTCAGGCTTCAGCACTCTCAGGCTTCGGCTTCTCGGGCTTTTACACTCTCAGGCTTTGGCCTCTTGGGCATCGACATTCTCAGGCTTCGACATCTCGGGCTTCGACACTCTCAGACTTCGATACTCTCGGGCTTCGGTACTTTTAGGCTTCGACACTTTCAGGCTTTGGCCTCTTAGGCTTCAACACTCCGAGGCTTCGACACTCTGAGGCTTCGATACTTTCAGGCTTCGGCACTCTCAAGCTTCGACAATCTCATGTTTTGACACTCTTGACTTCAGCAACTTGAGGATTTTTGGTCTNCTCGGGCTTTGGTACTTTTAGGCTTCGACACTTTCAGGCTTTGGCCTCTTAGGCTTCAACACTCCGAGGCTTCGACACTCTGAGGCTTCGATACTTTCAGGCTTCGGCACTCTCAAGCTTCGACAATCTCATGCTTTGACACTCTTGACTTCAGCAACTTGAGGATTTTTGGTCCCGACAATGTTATCAGCTTCTTGTTGGCAAATATGCTTCCTGATCAGTCAGCATCAATTTGAGGGAGGATATCAATCAGGAAGAATGAAAATCAGACAGCTAAATTAAGAGTATTATATAATTAAAAACTTCCTTATTTTCAATATCTTTATTTTGATCTTTTTATCTTTTAACTGAACATTTAGATTATAAATATGTATTATTAAGTTNGAAAATCAGACAGCTAAATTAAGAGTATTATATAATTAAAAACTTCCTTATTTTCAATATCTTTATTTTGATTTTTTATCTTTTAACTGAGCATTTAGATTATAAATATGTATTATTAAGTAACCTAAAATAGATTATGCACTTTATTTTGCAACTAAAATAGATTGTAAAATTATTATTTAATGGAATGAAAACAAAAGGAAAAGACATTGAGCCTATTCAGAATTCATCTTATTTTTCTAAAATTTTGATACACTCGACTTTTATTGCTTGTCTATGATTGTCCAATTATCATCATACAACTAAAATTACTTGACTACCTATATTAGATAAAAATTTTCTATATAAACTTTCTAGACCTTCATTACCAATTTATTATTGCTCAGTTATTGTTGGTAGCTACCTATACTTGTTCATTTCATCACCACCAATGTTTATAAGACTAAAACACATCTTTGATACACACAAACACTTACTAAGTTAATGCACACCATTAACCCATATCATTGTGTCAGTTGCCTTAAGTTTGAAATGTGGGATTTAATTTATTATACATATAATTTTGGTTTTTGAAAATATTATTTTAATTTTGAAAATGAGACAAAATATCTCATAATTTTAATAATTTAAATAACGGAGCACCGTACCACAAACAATGCACCTATGTCGAGGAATAGATACATTTCTTGTTAGTAGGACTCGATTACAAAAACTAAAGNTAATTTATTATACATATAATTTTGGTTTTTGAAAATATTATTTTAATTTTGAAAATGAGACAAAATATCTCACAATTTTAATTATTTAAATAACGGAGCACCGTACCACAAACAATGCACCTATGTCAAGGAATAGATACATTTCTTGTTAGTAGGACTCGATTACATAAACTAAAAAATTTATGACATACATTTAGTCTATGAACCTTTTATATGTTGACCGACAAGTTCTCGTACCTAATATAAGAATTAGATAGAGTTTATATTATCTGGGTTCTTAAGTTCTCTATAGAGGCAAGCCCCTATAGCTAATTACATCTTAAATGACCAAAATCACTTACGAAATCCTTACATAATGATCAGAGGCATTTGTCTTCTTGATTTCAACATTTAAGTTTTTAAGATTAGATATGGGTAAAATCAAGTGGGAAAAGNAAGTTCTCTATAGAGGCAAGCCCCTATAGCTAATTACATCTTAAATGACCAAAATCACTTACGAAATCCTTAGATAATGATCAGAGGCATTTGTCTTCTTGATTTCAACATTTAGGTTTTTAAGATTGGATATGGGTAAAATCAAGTGGGAAAATACCAAATAGGAATAATTATTTTCGAAGTTCAAAGGAGAAAAGTAAAGGATATCATAGATTTTTAGAAAAATCTCGATGACTTCCCAAACTATCTTATGATTTGGCTTCAATTTTAAAGGTGATATTATTTTATGTTTCGATCCTACTGATTTATTATTTGGGGCTTACATCTACACGATATCCGATCATNAGGATATCATAGATTTTTAGAAAAATCTCGATGACTTCCCAAACTATCTTATGATTTGGCTTCAATTTTAAAAGTGATATTATTTTATGTTTCGATCCTACTGATTTATTATTTGGGGCTTACATCTGCACGATATCCGATCACACAAATAGTCTGAAAGATAAAAGAATTTACGTCATATTGAACAACAACCTCGGAACTCTAAAATGAGTTAGAGCTTATGTTGCACAAAATGATTGTGCAACAGCCTAAAAATAAGGTGAGGATTTATGTCGCACTAGGCAGACAACCTTGAAATCCTATGTGTTATGTTATTTAAGTTTATATAAAGTTTAGCTGATGTAGACTTATTTTGCTGTTCCAGATCGTCAATTGCCGCCACTTGTAGCTCACTCCAAGCTACTCGTCNGTTTATATAAAGTTTAGCTGATGTAGACTTATTTTGCTGTTCCAGATCGTCAATTGCCGCCACTTGTAGCTCGCTCCAAGCTACTCGTTGAAATAACAACTCTGAGGTTTAAGGTTTGTGTATTATGTACTATGTCATTATTTATGTGTTAAGTTTGTATTTTGTTTATTGTTTAAGTACTTAGGGGAAATTTTATTTTATGTCAAACGACGCCGGTTAAGATCTCACGGTTTCGTCGTCCTGACATCACTGTTTTCTCTTGAGTTTACTTAGTCTAAACAAGTTGTTAAACTCATTTAAACTGAAGAATTCCTATTAACAACCATAAGTTACCTCATCCGAGTGTTTNATCTCACGGTTTCGTCGTCCTGACATCACTGTTTTCTCTTGAGTTTACTTAGTCTAAACAAGTTGTTAAACTTGTTTAAACTGAAAAATTCCTATTAACAACCATAGGTTACCTCATCCGAGTGTTCCTTGTAAATCCAAAAGGGGTGAATTATTCTTGTTCATTGTTTTGAAAGTGTATATTTTATTTTTTTTTAAAGTGTGTTTTTGTTTTGCAGGCATTACAAGTAAAGTGTGCATGATAAAATAAAGCAACAGTAAAATAAAATAGTAAAATTGCAGTAAATAAATTATAAATGGGTGCNTTTTTTAAAGTGTGTTTTTGTTTTGCAGGCATTACAAGTAAAGTGTGCATGATAAAATAAAGCAACAGTAAAGTAAAATAGTAAAATTGCACTAAATAAATTATAAATGGGTGTCTGACGCTCCTGCGGCAGCTGCAAGGTTAGTAACTTAAACATGATATATGGTAGCATGCATTTGGATGATAGTAGTTTTATGTTCAGATTTCTTAGCCTGAATGGTAAGCCTATTGATGTTCTAATATACTCCATCTACTGATGGATTGACAAAATCCCCACATGGTTTATGTTGGACATTCTTTATAGGTGTGTTTGGCATGTCTTCGATATGATTTTTATTTTTTTGTGTTTTCTAATTATTTAGGTATTTTTCAATTTCAGTGTCAAATGACACTAATTCTTAATTTTCTTCTTTAACTCTAATGCTCAACTTATACTAATAAGAATCATAACTTATAATAATATTCAATGAATCAAGAACAACAAATAAAATAATTTTTTTTTCTAAATTAAATAAACTTATAAATGATATCGCATGTTGCGTCTTTATTGAAATACCACCGCGGTGTGAGATGAATGGCACTGCGGCTCCATTCAGCATATTGCACATGTACAGGTAATCGCAGAATTGAATGAAGGCACAAGCTACACAACATTATGCAATACAAAATTGGACAGTAACAAATTACCAGATAATATACGCCATAAAAACAAAAAAGAAAATGAATTAAAACCTAATTTTTTCAAACAAAAATTAACTTAATTAATTTTGACCTTCGAATCCCTAAGAATGGCATCAAAATTTGATTTGAACTATGCACGATTTATGTAAGTACACATCATTTCAGTAATAAAATGATTGAGTATAATATCATTCACATGAGAAAAGTGATGATAATATCAAATTAAGTTAGTTATTAGTCCCACTTTAAAATAAAATTTATCTAATCGACATTAAAACTTTTGAAATTTTTTNCTAAAACAAAAAAGATAAAAATTTATCTCAAGTCCTCCACCAAACTCTTGAAGTTACTTTAAATCTCTTCTCCTTTACAACACTCAAAACAAAATAACAAAAGAATAAAATAAATAAAAAGTGATTCCCTAAAATCTCTCTGAGCTAACTCCCCAGAGAAGAACTTTCAAAACTTGCCAATATTTTCAGAACTCTTTTCTAAGTCCTCTCTTCTTTCTTTTATTGTTTTCCAAGAGGTGCCTTGGGATCTCTTCAAAATGTGTCTTGATTCAATGTATTTGCCTAAGAGACGCATCCTTTCATTATAATTTTCATCCATGGTGGTTAAAACCACCTATTAAATCAATGGGTGCCTCAAAAACCTTTTTGAAATTTGTGAAAATTTATTTTATTCATCTAATAACTGTCACTGGCGCTTAAGCGCGTGGTTTCAGTGCTTAGGTGCAGCCTTCTCTGTTTAACCAGCGCATAAGCGTCGGAACTGGCGCTTAGGCGCCAAAACTCTTTTGCACAATTTTTCACATTTTTTGCTCCAAATTTGATCCTTTTTCACTTCTTTAAGCATTTTTTCCATTTTTACTTGTATTTGCAAGAAAAATAAAAAATACATTCCATTAAAGCGCAATATCTCAAAAATAGGTATAAAAATGTGTTTAAAAACACTATATATTTTAGGTGTATCACAACCCTGCCGAGTTACGACGTTGTTGATTTCCCTGTTGAAGGGTCGTGGAATCCCTTCACCATAGGATTATATTTTACTCGTGTTAAGCTTGACAATCCTACAAAGGAGTTTTATGTTCAAATTTATACTAGAAGCGATATCCTCTAGGTGACATGCAATCCCTATAGTGGTTGCTCTACTAGCAGTGAGCTAAATGTTAAGTTGGACTCTTTTGAGTCGAATCAATCATCTACATCTTCAACCCTCTTTTGCTCAAATCAAAGATGTTCATCAGCCATCCAAACTGAAGAGGCAACCTGCTCCTCATTATATTCTTTAAAGCTCTTCGTCTCCAAACAAGGCATGTACACCGGCCAGTTTGTGTACCACGACGTCATCATTCGATTGCTTCATCTGCTAGCCTTCGGAATCGTTTGCCTTCGATTGCTTCACTTGTTTGACTGTCTCCTCGCTTTGACCACTTCAGTTTCATCCAAACATCATCATCGGCTTTGCTAGCCTTCTCTACTTATGCAGCATCTTTGATTGTATGCTTCGCTTCGTCCACTTTGGCTTTAGGCTTCGACACTCCTGGGCTTTAGTACTCTCGGGCTTCGGCACTCTCAGGCTTCAGCCTCTCGGGCTTTGGCACTCTCAAGCTTCGGTCTCTCGAGTATCAGCATTCTCAGGCTTCGGCATCACGGGCTCCAACACTCTCAGGCTTCGACACTCTCAGGCTTCAGTAATTTTAGGCTTCGACACTTTCAGGCTTTGACCTCTTGGGCTTCAGCACTCCGAGGTTTCGACACTCCGAAGCTTCGGTACTTTCAGGCTTCGGCACTCTCAGGCTTGGACAATCTCATGCTTTGACACTCTTGACTTCAGCAGCTTGAGGATTTTTGGTCCCGACAATGTTATCAGCTTTTTGTTGGCAAATATGCTTCCTGATCAGTCAGCATCAATTTGAGGGGGGATATCAATCAGGAATGATGAAAATCAGACAGCTAAATTAAGAGTATTCTATAATTAAAAGCTTCCTTATTTTCAATATCTTTATTTTGATATTTTATCTTTAGCTGAATATTTAGATTATGAATATGTATTATTAAGTTACCTAAAATAGATTATGCACTTTATTTTGTACCTAAAATAGATTGTAAAATTATTATTTAATGGAATGAAAACAAAAGAAAAAAGACATTGAGCCTATTCAGAATTCATCTTATTTTTCTCAAATTTTGACACACTCGACTTTATTGCTTGTCTATGATTGTCCAATTATCATCATATAACAAAAATTACTTGACTACCTATATTAGATTAAAGTTGTCTATATAAACTTTCTAGACCTCTAATACCCATTTATTATTGCTCAATTATTGTTGGTAGCTAGCTATGTATACTTGTTGATTTCATGACTACCAATGTTTGTAAGACTAAAACACATCTTTGATACACACAATCACTTTCTAAGTTAATGCACACCATTTCCATATCATTGTCTCAGTTGCCTTAAGTTTGAAATGTGAGATTTAATTTATTATACATATAATTTTGGTTTTTGAAAATAATATTTTAATTTTAAAAATGAGACAATCTCTCACAAATTTAATAATTTAAATAACCGAGCACCGTACCACAAACAATGCACCTATCTTAAGGAATAGACACATTTCTTGTTAGCAGGACTCGATTACATAAACTAAAGAATATATAACATACATTTAGTATGTGAACCTTTTATGTGTTGACCGAAAAGTTCTTCTACCTAATATAAGAATTAGATAGAGTTTATATTATCTGGGTTCTTAAGTTCCCTATAGAGGCAAGCCCCTATAGCTAATTACATTTTAAATGACCAAAGTCACTTAAGAAAACTCAAGATAATGATCCGAGACATTTGTCTTCTTGATTTCAACATTTAGGTTTTTAAGGTTGGATATGGGTAAAATCACGTGGGAAAAGACCAAATAGGAATAATTATTTTCGAAGTTCAAAGGAAAAAAGTAGGGGATATCATAGATTTTTAGAAAAATCTCGATGTCTTCCCAAACTATCTTATGATTTGACTTCAATTTTGAAGGTGATATTATTTGATGTTTCGATCCTGCCGATTTATTATTTAGGGCTTACATCTGCACGATATCCGATCACTCAAATAACCTAAAAGATAAGAGAATTTACGTCATATTGAACAACAACCTCAGAACTCTAAGTTGAGTTGGAGCTTATATTGCACTACATGATTGTGCAACAACCTAAAGATAAGGTGAGGATTTATGTCGCACAGGCAGACAACCTCAAAATTCTATGTGTTATATTATTTAAGTTTAAATAAAGTATAGCTGAAGTAGACTTATTTTGCTATTCCAGATCCGCCACTTGTAGTTCGCTCCAAGCTCCTCGTCGAAATAACAGCTCCTAGGTTTAAGGTTTGTGTATTATGTACTATGTCATTATTTATGTGTTATGTTTGTATTTTGTTTATTGTTCAAGTATTTAGGGGAAATTTTATTTCATGTCAGACGACACCGATTAAGATCCCACGGTTTCGTCGTCCTGGTATCACTGTTTTTTCTTGAGTTTTCTTAGTCTAAACAAGTTGTTAAACTCGTTTAAACCGAAGAATTCTTATTAACAACAATAGGTTACCTCATCAGAGTGTTTCTTGTAAGTCCAAAAGGGGTGAATTATTCTTGTTCATTGTTTTGAAAGTGTATATTTTATTTTTTTTAAAGTGTGTTTTTGTTTTGCAGGTATTACAAGTAAAGCGTGCATGGTAAAATAAAGTAACAGTAAAATAAAACAGTAAAATTGTAGTAAATAAATTATAAATGCGTGTTTGACTCTCCTGTGGCAGCTGCAAGGTTAGTAACTTAAACATGACATATGGTAGCATGCATTAGGATGATAGTCATTTTATGTTCAGAGATCTTAGCCTGAATGGTAAGCCTATTGATGTTATAATATACTCCATCTACTGATGGATTGACAAAATCCCCACATGGTTTATGTTAGACATTCTGTATAGGTGTGTTTCTTCGATATGATTTTTATTTTTTCGTATTTCTAATTATTTAGGTATTTTTCAATTTCAGTGTCAAATGACACTAATTCTTAATTTTCTTCTTAACTCTAGTGCTCAACTTATACTAATAAGGATCATAACTTATAATACAATTCAATGAATCAATAACAACAAATAAAATAATTTTTTTTTTCTAAATTAAATAAACTTGTAAATGATACCGCCTGTTGCGTCTTTATTGAAATACCACCGCGGTGTGAGATGAATGGCTCTTCGGCTCTATTCAACATATTGCACATGTATAGGTAATCACAGAATTGAGTGAAAGCACAAGCTACACAACATTATGCGATACAAAATTGGACAGTAACAAATTACCGGATAATATACGCCATAAAAACAAAAAAGAAAATGAATAAAAACCTAATTTTTTCAAACAAAAATTAACTTAATTAATTTTGACCTTCGAATCCCTAAGAATGGCGTCAAAATTTGATTTGAGCTATGCACGATTTATGTAAGTACATATATCATTTCAGTAATAAAATGATGGAGTATAAATGTATAATATCATTCACATGAGGAAAGTGATGATAATATCAAATTAAGTTTTAGTCCCACTTTAAAATAAAATTTATTTAATCGACATTAAAACTTTTGAAATTTTTCTAGGAAGATTAAAAATACTATTTTTAAGAGTTTTCCAATTGAGAATTCCTTGAACGAGTGAATATATAGAAATTTTGCAATCTCCACTTGATTTTTCCACAATTTTTGTCAATCGATAGATTTACTCCTAAATCTTTATCTAGACTTGGTAAGCATTGAAACTCTGTATTTTAATTTACGTAAAACTATATATGCAAAAGTCTTCAGGATNCTCCACATGGTTTATGTTGGACATTCTTTATAGGTGTGTTTGGCATGTCTTCGATATGATTTTTATTTTTTTTGTGTTTTCTAATTATTTAGGTATTTTTCAATTTCAGTGTCAAACGACACTAATTCTTAATTTTCTTCTTTAACTCTAATGCTCAACTTATAATAATAAGAATCAAAACTTATAATACAATCCAATGAATCAATAACAACAAATAAAATAATTTTTTTTTTCTAAATTAAATAAACTTATAAATGATATCGCATGGTGCGTCTTTATTGAAATACCACCGCGGTGTGAGATGAATGGCAGTGCGGCTTATGAATTAATTTTGACCTTCGAATCCATAAGAATGGCATCAAAATTTGATTTGAAGTATGCACGACTTATGTAAGTACATATATCATTTCAGTAATAAAATGATTGAGTGTAATATCATTCACATGAGGAAAGTGATGATAAGATCAAATTAAGTTAGTTATTAGTCCCACTTTAAAATAAAATTTATCTAATCGACATTAAAACTTTTGAAATTTTTTTAGGAAGATTAAAAATACTATTTTTAAGAGTTTTCCAAATGAGAATTCCTTGAACGAGTGAATATATAGAAATTTTGCAATCTCCACTTGATTTTTCCACAATTTTTGTCAATCGATTGATTTACTCCTAAATCTTTATCTAAACTTAGTAAGCATTGAAACTCTGTATTTTAATTTACGTAATACTATATATGCAAAAGTCTTCAGGAGTTTATATTCCTCTTTTGATTTCAATTTCCCAAAAACTATATTCCTATGATTTCAGAAAAAAATGGATGCTAATCTTACTGTTTTATTATTTTTCGTCAAAATTGTTAGATCATGATTTATTTTAAACTACATCAGCCAAAATGTACTTAAATGAGGTTCAATGTTAACAACACAATTTGCGACACTCATTCAAGGAACAATCACTTAGATAAAATACATTTATACTAACAATAACTACAGAATAAGTAAACACACTCAAATATATACATAAGTAAAACGGATAGCACCAGGATTAAGCCCTGAAGACCGATTCCGCTCTTGATATCTTCTAGTTGCATGTTACCCCACTTCTCTCTCTCTCTCTCTCTCTCTCTCTCTCTCTCCCTCATTACACTTACACTCACCCACACTTCCTCTTTTATGCTCCACAATATTAAAAAAAATCTCTGACCATCCAATCCTGCCCACTAACTCCCCCGGGTCCACACCACAATAGAGCAAAAATTGCCCAATCAGGATGTGGTGCTACGACCCCGCGAATTAGCATTGCGATGCTGTTGATGTAGTGTTGCAGTGCTTAACTGTTGTGTTGCAGAACCAAGCTCTCAGTTTACTAGCTCTAACTCCCTCCTACGATGGCTTTGTGACATCGCGCTGCAGATATTGAGCTGCAGCGCTGCTGATATAGAGTTACAATGCTTGCATGATGAATCAATGCTAGAAAGTGGTGCTGCAGTGTCAAGCTCTAAACTTTCTATCTTGAGTTTGAGGCTTTTTTGCACAACAGCTTTGTCTGTTTGGCATCACTGCGCTGCATGTGTTTTTTGCTCATTTTTCTTTATATTATTATCATGTTAATTTTCTAAATAAAAATTAGGTAAAACACTATAATAACACAAAATATCCTTAATATTTTCNTTGGCATCACTGCGCTGCATGTGTTTTTTGCTCATTTTTCTTTATATTATTATCATGTTAATTTTCTAAATAGAAATTAGGTAAAACACTATAATAACACAAAATATCCTTAATATTTTATATCTTAATTACTTTTTGTTTATTTCACAGCCCTAAGACAAACATAGGGAAAAACACACGAAATTTTATTTTACTTTTATTGGTCCAGTCAATCTAGGATTCATCTTTGCTATTTTAATCATAAATTTATTTAAATGGAAGGATAAAATTAATTTGATCCTAAATATTCTCTGAATTTACAACATAAAAAAAAAAAAATTGAACTTAGGGGGTTAAGAACTAGATGAAACAGAAGGTCCTCATTTTTTATGGGAGAAAGAGACAACNTTATTTAAATGGAAGAATAAAATTAATTTGATCCTAAATTTTCTCTGAATTTACAACATAAAAAAAAAAAAAATTGAACTTAGGGGGTTAAGAACTAGATGAAACAGAAGGTCCTCATTTCTTATGGGAGAAAGAGACAATAACAACAACAAAACCTTTATCCCACTAAGTGGGGTACATGAATCGTTTTTCTCCATTGCGTCTTATTTAGTGTCATATTTTCATTTAAATTTAATAAATTAAGATCATATTTTATACAATATGCACAAGTATTCCTAGGTNACAAAACCTTTATCCCACTAAGTGGGGTACATGAATCGTTTTTCTCCATTGCGTCTTATTTAGTGTCATATTGTCATTTAAATTTAATAAATTAAGATCATATTTTATACAATATGCACAAGTCTTCCTAGGCCTACTTTTGCATTTCTTAACATAAATCGAATCTANCTCTCTCTCTCTCTCTCTCTCTCTCTCTCTCTCTCTCTCTCTCTCTCTCTCTCACTCATTACACTTACACTCACCCACACTCCCTAATTTATTTCAACACCAGCCCACACTTCCTCTTTTATGCTCCACAATATTAAAAAAAATCTCTAACCATCCAATCCTGCTCACTAACTCCCCCGGGTCCACACCACAATAGAGCAAAAATTGCCCAATCAGGTTGTGGTGCTACAACCCCGTGAATTAGCATTGCGATGTTGTTGATGTAATGTTGCAGTGCTTAACTGTTGCGTTGCAGAACCAAGCTCTTAGTTTACTAGCTCTAACTCCCTCATACGATGGCATTGTGACACCGCGTTGCAGATATTGAGCTGCAGCGCTGCTGATATAGAGTTACAATGCTTGCATGATGAATCAATGCTAGAAAGTGGTGCAGCAGTGTCAAGCTCTCAATTTTCTATCTTAAGTTTGAGGGTTTTTAGCACAACAACTTTGTCTGTTTGGCATCACTGTGCTTCAAGTGTTTTTTGCTCATTTTCTTTATATTATTATCATGTTAATTTTCTGAATAGAAATTAAGAAAAACACTATAATAACACAAAATAACCTTAAAATTTTATATCTTAATTACTTTTTTCTTATTTCACAGCCCTAAGACAAACTTAGGGAAAAACACACGAAATTTTATTTTATTTTTATTGGTCCAGTCAATCTAGGATTCATCTTTGCTATTTTAATCATAAATTTTTTTAAATGGAAGAAAAAAATTAATTCGACCCTAAATTGTCTCAGAATTCACAACATAAGAAAAAAATTGAACTTAGGGGGTTAAGAACTAGATGAAACAGAAGGTCCTCATTTCTTATGGGAGAAAAAGACACCAACAACAGCAAAACCTTTATCCCACTAAGTGAGGTACATGAATCATTTTTCTCCATTGCGTCTTATTTAGTGTCATATTTTCATTAAAATCTAATAAATTAATATCATATTTTATTACAATATGCCCAAGTTTTCCTAGGTCTACTTCTACCCTTCTTAACATAAATCGAATCTAAAACATCCACTCACTTAATTGGATCATCATATGGTCGATGTTTAATGTGACTAAACCATCTAAGACGACTCTCTAATTTTGTCCGTCACTGGAGCTACACCAACGTTATCATAGATATATTCATTTCGCATTTTTTCTCTAAGTGTAAAGCCACTCATCCATCTAATCATTCTCATATTAGCAACACTTAATATAGTTTTATGCTTCTCTTCTAAAGGCCAACATTCAGCGCCATAGAGCATTACAGGTCTCACCATCATCTTAAAAGATTTTCCTTTCAGTCTAAGAGGTACTTTTATATCACACAATAGGTCTGAAGCATTCCTCCACTTCAACCAATCAACTTGAATTCTATTAATAACATCCCCATCAATATCACCATCACTTTGAATAATAGACTCGAGATATTTAAAGCGTTTACACCTTTGTCAGCACTATTTTGGTTGAGGAGTTGCCCGTTGGAAGCTCTCGGTCACCGGAATTAAAATATCATCNTATATATATATATATATATATAGTTTAGAAAAATATGAAATCAAATTGACCCCATATTTTTTGTAGTTTAAATGAAAGAGCGTTATACCTCAAACCCTGTATCTATCCCGGAGGATAAACACAAGACTTAAAGATGAGGCTCGATCAAATAAACAAAGAAATATATGACATCCGTTTGGTCTACAAAATATTTTTATTTGCCGACAATTCTCCTATTTAATATGAAGAATTACATAGGATTTATATTAAGTTGGTTCAGACAAGCTTCCAATAAGGGCAAGACCCTATAGTAATTACATATTATATGACCGTAGTCATCTAAGAAAACTCTCGATAAAAATCAGGAAATATTATCTTCAAGGATTTCAAAAGGATAGGACTTTTCAACGAGATCGGACGAAGAGGTGTGAAAAGGGAATTGTTCAAATTTAAAACATTTATTGTAGAGTCCATAGGAGGAAGATCTAGGGGATGTCATAGATCCAGAGGAAAACCTCGGTGACTTTCCAGTCTATCCTAAGGTTTGGCTTCGGTTTTGAGGAGAAGTTATTTAAGTGTTTCATCTTGCAGATTTTATTTGTTAGGGCTTACATTTGTGTGAAACGATCACACAAATTGCTTGGAAGATGTGAGGATTTAAGTCGTGACGGACAACAACCTCGAATCCTAAGGCGAGTTAGGGCTTAGATTGCATAACATGATTGTGCAAAGGCCTAAAGATAAGATGAGGATTTATGTTACATAAGCAAACAACCTCAAAGTCCTATGACTTGGTTGTTTAATTCTAAGGAAGGAAATGTTTAGCTGGGAAAGACAGGTTTTGCTATTGAAGATGGTCGTGCTGCTCACCATGCTAGCTCCAAGCTCCTTGCCGTGACGAGTTTGAGTTTTCTAAGGTGTCAAGTTATGATGTCAAATCAGATGGCCCTGTGGTCGTAGTTCTTTAAATTTTATGGGGGATGTTAAATTTGATTAGAGTAACACCGGTTAGGATCCTACGGTTCCATCGTTCCGGTACCACTATTTCCTAATGGATTCACTTAGTCCAAATGAATTTACTAAAATCAACTTAATGAGTTCCATAATTTCATTTAGGCTGTGGGAAGCCTCGTTAGCAACCTTAGGTTACCTTCTCCGAGGGATTCCCGATCATCCGATGGAGTCATTTTAATTTAGTTGTGATTGTTGTTTTGTGATGTTTATGATTAAATTTGAGTTGTTTTTATATTTTGAATGTTGTGGCGGTGAATTTTATCTTGGTTGATTTTAGTTTTGGTTTTGATTTTAGTTTTAAAGCTATCCTAGCAGTTTTAGGTTTTCATGTAGGGTGACATCGTTGTTTAGCATGCAAGTTTTGTAAGCATAAAAGAGTAAATTATAAAAGTACAAGAAAGACGGCACTGTAAACTATAAAAAGTGTACCTTGCGAGTCTTCTCCTTCCACCACTGAAACTCAAAATGCATATGAGAGCATTTTACATAAAGCGGAAAGGTAAGGTTTTGGTGATCTACCCAACTCTAGGTCATATCTTGGTGGGTCCCTATTGACTTAGTTAAGGATGATTTTGTCAGGCAAAATATATTATGTTAAGTAGACCTCTGAGGTATCCAACAGCTCTGGAGAGAGAAGCAGGTCCATGCTTCCCTCTCACTGCCTGGTGAAATGTCTCGAGCTCATTTAAACTTATTATGTTGCTTAATAACTTATTATGTAAATACCTTTAATGCTCAGTGAAAATTGATGTTTCAATTATCCCTAAGAGTAGGATAATTATCACTTATAATTTAATTTGAGAACTATGTGGGTGAAGACCCTTTAAAGGGGCAAGTTGATGCTATCAAGGAACTTAGCCAACTTTTTTTTTTAAGTTAGGCTTGCAGTATTTTAAAGGTGTTCAATTTTAATTATGTTTACTTTTTTAATCCTCATCTAATCAGATTTGATTTAGCTTAGGTCAGCACTAAGCCCTTAAGATTTTGTTAGATATCTTAGTTTTTTTTTTAAATGTTTGAATTTTTAGGTGATGATGATTCATTATCAAAATTTTTAAAATTCATTTGAATCATTAAATAGGGGTATTAAAGTGGTGAGTTATCAGCACCCAAAATCATGTCCCTAAGTCTAGGATAATTTGGTTGACTAGACCTCCAAATTTTAGTAATTTAAGGAAATTACAAATTTATCATTTAATTAATAAAAGTAAGATTGGTTTCTAACAATTAATCCCCTGTGTTTCAATCATCCAACTATGTTAATCAAGATCAACGGTTGCCCATTTCCCCTTCTTGAATTAAGCTTAAATGTTAATTAAGGCCAAATTTCCAAAAATTACACTTTTGCCCTTAAGGCTATATCACTTCATAATTTGTCAAATTTAATTCAAATGACTTTAGAATTTTTATCCCACATCAATCATGAGTCAATTAAAACATCAGAGGAGAGAATGTGACTTTTTAAAATTTAATTTAATTTATATATTTATTTTTATGCAAAAATAAGATCTTTCAAAGAAAAATACATAACTTGACCAAGACAAAGCTTAATCACTTGAAATATTGACTGGAGGTATAATTACACCATAGAACTATTGGGACCAAATTTCAAGATTTATTGAGTTATATTTGAATTTTAAGAATTATTTTAATTTCTGGAGCATTTATTAACTATAAAATATTTTAAATGTGAAAAATTAAGTTTTATATTTTTATTAAATATTTATAATGTCAAGAAAACCATAGAGATAAAATTTACATTTTTCTATTGTTTCTTTGAATTGTTAGAATTATTTTAATGAAAATCCATTTTTAGCCTTTAAAAATTATTTTAAGCTTCAAAATTCAATATCTTCACTTAGAAAATTAGGAAAATTATTCCAATTGTTCTTAATGCTTAAGAAACAATTTAGAACATTTTCATAAATTTTTTTAATATTGTGATTTTTATCATTTTTTAATTATTTAAATAATAAAAATAGGCTAAAAAAGAAGTTTTTATTTTAATTAACATTTATTTTTCGAAAATTCCTCTAATCATAGAGAACTCCAAGAACCAATTTTTATAATTTTTTGAGTTATGTTTTAATTATTAAAAAATTATTTTACAGTAAAAAATAACATTTAATATAAAAAATCAATTTGAGTTATCAAATGAGCTCCAAATTTTTTAAATTTTTATGAGGAGTTCTCTGAACTTTAAATTACAGTTGAGAGTTAAAATCAAGACATTTAGATGTTTATGTTTCCCAAAATTGATTTTCTTTGTGTTTCAAGGTTTGTGAAAATTAAGTGCATTTTTAATGAATTGGCTCATGTAACATTTTCCAAAGGGTTATCTAGTCATGACAAACCTTCCAAATTTTCTTGAAATTTTCTAAGCAACATGCTAATTATCATGATTAATTTATGTAAAAAATAGACATAAACTTGAAAAATATGGATCTCTGTCTAGAGATCTCCTCTGACTTTGGAAAAATCAGAAAATGCCTAAGACAGAGGCAACAACATGCCAAAAGTTTAGGCCATATTGAAATGTCTACATGCATGGAGAATCAAAAGACTCAAAATAATATTTAATTAATTAAAAATAAAATATGCATCAAATAAACTTCAAATCATTTCGATATTGTTTTCCTCTGTTCACTGAGCAAGAGGGTATTTTTATTTTATTTTTGTGATTTTCAACACCAAGATATGAATTTTTAAAGTTTAGGGAATTAAATAAATCAGAAAAAGCCCTATTTTTCTACTTCAGTGATGCGGTGCCGTGTCAACCTACGGCGGCTCCGAAGCTCGATGTGGCACGCTCCCATTTGATGCCGCCTTCCATGGCAACAACCACGCACGATCCAACAGCGCGTGGTCATCGTCCCCGATGCCCTAGCCCGAAAACCATTCACTTTCAAACCTTGATATCTCACTCATTTTTCAACCAAATCAAGTGAAATTTGTTTTTAAATGCTCATCTTGATAAGTAGAAAATGTTCATACGGTAAACATGCCATGAAACTAACCTTAATCAAATGGAGAATAAAAATAGGCTCGCGAAGAAGAGAGGTTCAATACCTTTGCTCTGAGAAGGGAAGCTTCAATCAGAGGTGCTCAACACATTCATAGAGGTCCAATGAGGCTAGGAATTAAGCCTCTTGCTGTGGTGAACGGTCTAGGTATGAATTTGACCTAGCTCAATTTCAGGTGTTGGTCTAGAGCTATGCTAGAGGCTCTGTATGAGGGGGATTTGATGGGGCTTCTTCTTCTTTCACTGTGGTGATGGTGTGGGTGAGTTTAATTGGAGTTTGGTGAACTATGGAGCTATGGGGAGTTCTGTCCTGGTTTTGGCAAAAGTTTGAGCTCCAAATTGAGCTTCCACAGTGGGGATCAGTGGGGGAAAATGGTTGGCTTGAGTTGAGGAGGACTCAAAGAGGCTGTGGGATCAATTTGGAGGTCTCTCTTTGAGAAAATTTTAGCACCTCTTTCCTTGTCCATAGAGGTGAATTTTTATAAAAATTTTCAATGGTGGCTCTGTGGGTCAATTGAAGGGTGCAAAGTACTACCTATGTAGAGGGCAGAGAGGCTCTAAACTTAAAATTGGATGAGGTGACCTGAAGGTTTGAATTAGGTTTGGATTTAGGGGAGGTGGCTCACCGTTTTGGTGTTTTCTGGCCAGTAGGCCACCCAAAAAGGATAGGGGAGCTGACCAAGAGGTCATGTGAGCCAAGGGGAGGTTCAATTATCACTTACCCTCAAGGGTTAGTCATAATGGTGAGGATTTTTGGCTTAAGACCCAAATATGGGCATAAATCCATTAATTTAGGAACCCATTGGTCCATAGCTTGGTTTGGTGGGTTTTTGTAAGGTTTAACCTGGTCCAAAGGAAGGGCTTAGTGGCTGTGGTGATATTTGGTTGGCCAATTTGATATTGCTAGGTTCATTTTTGGTGAAGAGGTCCATGTAGGTTAATTTGGCCAAAGCTTGGGTTTGGGCTAGGCTAGCCATGACCTTAAGCCTAATTAATTGATCAACATTGTGTAGATGATTGTAATGAAGTTTTTTGGTGAAGACTTGAAATGATTTTGAGTTCAATTGGGGGCTCAATTTGAAGGATTTTGGGATTTTGGTTAATTTGGGCTAGACTTGGGTCTAGATTGGGCTAGGCTTGGGCTAAGTCCAAATTTATTGTTGAGAATGGTCAATAGGAATGTGATGAAGAGTTTTCAACATAAATTGGGTGCCAATTTTGGGGTTAAAACAATCAATTTGGTAGAATTTTGAGGCATGGCCAATTTAGGGCAACATTAGGGATTTTTGATTTGAGTCAAAATTAAATGAAATTGGAGCTTCACCAAGGCAAATTGAAGGTCAATTTTGATGTTTAGGAGTGTTATGAAGAGTTTTCAACATATATTGTGGCAAATTGAGTAGGCTATAGATTCAATTTGGTGAGATTAAGTCAAATGACCAAAATTGGGGGTTTGATTTAGATCAAAATTGGGCTCAAAGCATGGGTCAATTGAGCTTGGATTTAGTTTAGGTTGGTCATATGGAAGGTGAATTTGAGTTTAGATTTGAAATTCAGGAAAATTAGGCTAAAATTGATGGACATTTAAGGTAAATTTGAGGGAAAATTGGGCCTTTAAAGACAATTTGGGGGTGTTGGTCAAAATGGTCAAATTGGGTCATGTGATAGTTGAGAAAAATGAAATTGAGAATATTTGAAGGTTTTGGGAATTTTTTGGAAATTTTGAAATTTTGGACTAAGGAGTGGCATTTTGGTAATTTGGCAATTTTTTTTGGGTGATTTTGGGTAATTTGGATGTTTTCAAAAGGTTTGAAATGATTTTTTTAACAAATTTGGGTTTTTTGGATAAATTTGGGAATTTCGGCCAAACTTAGGATTTCAATGGTACTTAGGTAATTTGGGGAATTTTGGGGCAAAAGGCGAAGTTGAGTATTTTTGGTACAATTAGGGAGCCAACCACCATAAATGAGCTATGGACCGATGAGAAATTTGGGTCCTCTATGTACTAGTCTTAGCTAGACCCCAGCCTAGGGCTAGTAGGTTTAAAGGACCATCCACATGAGTCTCCCAAAGGATCAAGGGATCAAAGTCAAGGAATTTTGGGTTTAGGGTATTGAGTGATTTGTGAGTGAGGTGATTGTAGTGAGTTCCTTAGCTCTAGACCAACACCCAGAGTCAACCTTAAGGGCAAGCAGTCCTATGGGAATTCACCTTGAGCTACCTCATATTGACACCACCTACTAAGTGCTAGAGGTTAGGACCAATATGTAGAGCTTCAAGTTGAGTAAATGGAGTTTAGAATTTCTAATGGTGAAGGTTCCTTTTCTAGTTTTCTAGGAATAATCAATAGGAAAGACCTATGGCTAGACCCTAGGCTACTAAAGAGGAAAACTATACATCAACTAAAAGTGAGGTCAACAAATGGACCCCCAATAGGTGTGGTGTGCTGGGCAAGCACACCGCACGTATTGGCGTTGACCGACGAGATCAACAAAACCAATACAAACTCCTAAGTCAATAGACCTGGAAGGAGGTGTAGAATTGTGTGTGTTATTTGTTTCTGCTGGGGAATTGACAAGTAAATATATGATCGAAGTCAAGAAGTATGAACTCTCGATGGGGATTGGAGAGTTGGTTCTTAGTTATCAATTTATGGTGTTCATAGAGGATGGGAATCCATATGTAAGTGCTGACCCCGAGGTGGGAATTGAAGTTTAGGTATTAATTTCAGAAGAGGGTCAGAAGTTAAGGACGGACCTCAAAAAGAGAGGAATCATAAGTTAAGGACTGATTCCAAAATGAGAATCAAAAGTAAAGGATTAATCTCAAGAGAGAGTGGAAGTTAAGGACCGACCTCGAAAAAAAGAGAGGAATCAGAAGTTAAGGACTGATTCAAAAATGAGAATTGAAAGTTAAGGATCAATCTCAAGAAAGAGGGTCGGAAGTTAGGGGCTGACCTCGAAAGGAGGAAATCATAAGTTAAGGACTGATTTCAAAATGAGAATTGAAAGTTAAGGTTCAATTTCAAAAGAGAGGATCAGAAGTTAGGGACCGATCTCAAAAGGAGGAAATAAGAAGTTAATGAATGATTAATGAGAATTGAAAGTTAAATATCAATCTCAAAAGAAAGGATCAGAAGTTAGGGACCGACCTCGAAAGGAGGAAATCAGAAGTTAAGGAATGATTTCAAAATGAGAATTAAAAGTTAAGGATCAATTTCAAAAGAGAGGATCAATTTCAAAAGAGAGGATCATAAGTTAAGGACTGATATCAAAAGGAGGGAAACGGAAGTTTTGGAATGATTCCAAAATGAGAATTGAAAGTTAAGGATCAATCTCAAAAGAGAGGATCGGAAGTTAAGGACCGACCTCAAAAGGTGGAAATCAGAAGTTAAGGATTGATTCTAAAATGAGAATTGAAAGTTAAAGATCAATCTCAAGAAAGAGGGTCAAAAGTTAGGGACCGACCTCGAAAGGGTGAACCAGAAGTAAGGGGCTGATTCCATGATAAGGATTGAAAGTTAAGGATCAATCACAAAAGAGAATCAGAAGTTAAGAACCGACCTCAAAAGAGTGAATCAGAACTTAGGGACTGATTCAAAAATGAGAATTAAAAGTTAAGGATCAATCTAAAAAAAGAGGATCAGAAGTTAGGGACCCGCCTCAAAAAGAAGTGAATCAGAAGTTAAGGATTGATTCCAAAATGAGAATTGAAAGTTAATGATCAATCTCAAGAGAGAGTTGGAAGTTAAGGTCGTACCTCAAAAAAAGTGAATCAGAAGTTAATGACTGATTCCAAAATGAGAATGGAAAGTTAATGATTAATCTCAAAAGAGAGTCGGTAGTTAAGGACCGACCTCGGAAGAAGTGAATCAGAAGTTAATGACTGATTCCAAATTGAGAATTGAAAGTTAATGATTAATCTCGAAAGTGAGTCAAAATTTAAGGACCGACCTCGAAAGGAAGTGAATCAAAAGTTAAGGACTTATTCCAAAATGAGAATTGAAAGTTAATGATCAATCTCAAAAGAGAGTCGGAAGTTAAGGACCGACCTCGAAAAGAAGTGAATCAGAAGTTAACAACTGATTCCAAAATGAGAATTGGTTGTGGTGAAACCAAAGATATATGTCGTGTGCAAAGGTTGACATTGTTGAAGAAGATTTATGAAATTTTTTTAGGTTTTGTGCAAACCGTTAAATTTCGCGAGGATGTTAAGAGAATTAGTGCATACAAAAGTAGTCGTGTTGCGCGAGCGAAGAGTAGGAGACCTGAAGATCGAGAGAATCAACTCAACAAATTTATTTTCTTTTCTTATTGTTTTTATCATATTTAATTTTTTAAAATTCAATTTTAGTTGGTTGATTTTTTTCAAAAAGAGAGTTGTTTTATTTTTTGTTTGTTATTATTATTATTACATTTTTTATTTGAATTTTATTATCGTAAAAAAATTGGTTGTTTTGTTCTTTGTTCATTGTAATCCCAAACCAACGCATGGTCTCTAGCTTTTATCCATCGTACAAAAAGGCAATTGAAAAAACAGACAAATTTTTGAAAGAAACTTCATTAATCTGCTCTAATAAGTGTTACAGGTTGAGTGTAGGCCAAAGCCTCAAAAAGTACAATGCACAAATTGCATCAAAGTACATCCAAAAATAGATCATTCCAAGTACATATCATAAATTGAGTATTTCTAATACATATCATATCTGCTGTAATGTAGTGCAGCAAAACATAAATGAATCCTCTGAATTTCTATCTCTGACGTGATAAGCTCCTGATCAAGCTGACTTTCTAGGCCACGCTACAGGACAAGAGTTATCTTTACATGTGCTTAAAGGTGCAACTCTCTCATATCTCGTAAGATAGCAGTTCTTGCAATTGTGGATCTGGTTGAAATCCATATGGCATTTTACTGTTGTTCATTAGTCGAAAGGTCACGGATAACCTATGGTGTCGCACCCCTGGAATACAGTGTTTGGCGACGTCCGCCCCATTTCCTTTAAGGACTAACAATGAACCAACATGCAGCGGAATTTCTACAGCTCCTCTGAATTCGCTAGGACCAATGATATCAATTTCTTTTCCAAATATGATATTTCTTTTGCTCATGAATGAGACCGTGCAGAAAGGCCTCACAAAGTCATGATGATCAATGTGCAGAGGTATGCAGTCTCATTCATCATATATGTTAATAATACAATTGTTAGGGATGCAGTTAGCTGGCAGTATATTCCATCTGACCATTCTTTTAATCATCCACTGACCAGCGACTTTATATATGCTTAAAAAATAAGATAAATATGGACGTAATAAATATTCAATAATTGTAAAGTCACATTTATCAACGCAAGTATACGTATCGCTCAAGTAATATAGAGCTCTAATGGAGTCTTAGATATCGATCCCATAGGGAGTGGTTTAGAACTGTGAACTAAGACTTTAAAAAAGAAATACTTTAATCACAACAATGAAGTTCAATTAGCTTATCTGTCACTAATAGACAATTGAAATAAATGGGTAATTTTAATAACTATTAAATAACTAATGATACTAAGGAGGGTTTAATTGTGATATTCAATACATAAGAAAGCATCCTTCTCATTGTTAAAAAATTATAGTGAATGGATAAAGTGAATTAGTTCAATTTATGTAGTGTCAAATTGGAGCATACCTATTCTTTACAATTTGGTCTAGGCATAAAAACATTTAATAATCCTACGCTTGTTTACTGAATCTGCGGCTAGGCTGGGAGGGTACCGGCTCTCACTTTGAAGCTCCCACGTTCCCCACACCTAAGAGCTAACATCTAAACTTCAGCACCCAAACGATAGGACCGAATTGGGGATTTTAGTCTGTCACTCTAAAATCTCTAATTCTACGCCTGATAATATTATTTCCCTATTTATTTTCACCAAACTTCCAAGGGCTTTGACCTCCCTGAATCTTAGATGTAATCTTCACTTTAGTTGTAAAACTCAACATATTTTAACAAATCAATTGGCCAGATTGAAAGTAACTTAAGATTGAAGTTAAAAGATCATCACAATTTCTTAAACATTTTCATGGCTTCACCAATTCAAATCACCATCTCACAAATCTCAACACAAGGAGAAAGACAGAGAAAACTACTCAGATCTCATGGGGAAAACACAAAAAAACTCGGAATTCATATATAAAATCAAAGTCATACAAACTATAACAAGTAAATAACTTTTCTCTAATTTCTCCCCAAGAATACTCCTTGAAGTTCCTCTAAATCTCTTCATTTCTTTACAGCACACAAAATTCCTCTTCAAAGTAGCAAGGAGGAAGAAATATCTCACTTTCCTTCCACTCTTACAATCTCTCGAAGAATTTCTCATAATTGTTACACTCTATTTAAAATTTTATATACTAATGGAACCTCTCTAACCTCTAGGGCCTCTAGACTCCTCTATTTTCGGCCAAAATCTTCCCTTTAAGGATGTTCATGATTTTTCCCAAGAGTTGCTTAAGCACCCCTTCAAAATCCAGCCTTATCGACTGCACAAGTACACATAATCGTCGATCTCGTCGGCGGCGGCCTCGATGGCGCCTTCGGTGGACTTCTAGAGAATTTTGTCCTGTAGCCTCGAGAAAAACTTGCCGTCGGCTGGGGTCGAGGGCGCCGTCGGCGGCCTCATTCAAATCTCCACATTTTGGCCCTTTTTCGCTCTAAATTTGCTCCTTTTTCCATCTTTTTGCTCCAATGACACTAATTCATCGTTCTTGCAACAAAACATCAAAAATACCTTTCTTTAAAGTGCAATATCATTAAAAATAGTATAAATTAGGTATGAAAATCTCAACATATTTTTCTTTGGTCAAAATCCCCCAAACATAACTAATACTTGTCCTGAAGTAATTTTTGTACTATATAAAAGTTATGATCTACTACAGTAAAGTTTTAATTCAAAAATACTATAAGTTTGACTTAAATAAGGATTATAGTGAGATTTTCAGAAAAAATTCAAGTAATTGAATTAACTCTGTAGCCACAAGATTATCTAGTCATCAAGTTTAAGAGTTCTAGTATTCTATTTATTTCAAGAATGACTATATGTTGTAATATTAAGTCACTCAGAATATCCAAAAGATAGAAACTTCATGAGAACTCTACTAGTAAAGTCCTATTCCATAAGTATAAGTTCAAGAATGTATTTAAGTTTTCCCTTTAGGTAGGTCAAGTGAAGCCAATTTTTTATTAGGTAAATTCTCAAGCTTCTCCTCATTTCCATAATTTTTTCTTGCTTTTCTCTTTTTCATTTGGATTGTTTTCAATCTTATATATTTTTCTTTTCATTTCAGGGATTGTTTTCAATCTTTTCTTTTTCCTTTTTCATGTGAGGATTACTATATCTGGATAGCCTTTAATGATTTTGAACTTCACTTTTCTTTTCCTAAATTTGAAACTCAAAGCATTTCTTTACCTTATAAATATTTCATAGTTTTTACATCATTGAGCCCCAATCTTTTTTTCTTAAATGAATTTCCAGATTCCTAATACTTCAAAATATAGTTTCCTTTAATTTAAATAGTTAGTCTATAATCTTATTCTCTTATACTAAATATCTTAAGTTACAAAAATTAATTTTCATTACAAAAATATCTCCTTAAATCTACCATAATATTTAAATAGTTACAAAAATATAGTTATCTGAATTAAATTTACTATATGAAATCATATAAATAATTTTTGAAAATATTGAAATAGAGGACATTTAATTGTTAATCTTTTTCTTCCCTCCCCAAAACTTAAATTTTTAAATATGAAATAATACAGGTGGAAAGAAAAACTATAAATATAAATCATACCTCAGTATTGCAGGCATTTTCATCATTCTGAAATTTTTGCAGGCCTTCTCAAATTTTACTTCATCTGGTCTGTAACATTAGGAGCTTTCTACACATATAAATCAATAGAGGAATCTTTGGGCAATGAAATTTTGAAATAAGTATAAAACTAAAACAAACATAACATTTCCTAACACAACCACAATACTTAAACAAAACAATTAAAATTTAAATACGAAAATAAAAATCACATTACCATGCACAATACTACTCAACATCTATTGAACTACACATGCAAATTTAACTATAATGCTAACTTTATAACAAAAATTAAAATTATCCAAGTACACCAAATAAAAATGAAAGTCCAAATACATAAACATCCATTTCTATTACAATGGTTTACAGAAATAAAAGTTGCAAACATAAGTACATCAATTTCATTCAATATCAAAATCCCAAGCTATATCTTCATCGCCTTGATCAGCAAGTGGATTGGGTTGATACTGAGTATATCGGGGGGACTCAGGAAACGTAACATCAGGCTCACCTCTGTAGTGTCGGGCCTGAGCTTCATAATAGGCTACCTCAAAATTTGAATGCCTCTGAAGGTACTCACTATCATAATCGTGTCGACGTTCTAAACCTCCAATCCTTTCATTTATCAATTCTATGTTTTTCCACTGCAAGGTCAACTCATTCATAAAATGTGAGACCTTTAACTTATAAATTCTATGCTCTTCCGCTGCAAGGTCAACTCATTCATCAAATCAGAGAGGCTTTCATTTATTAATTCTATGCTCTTCCGCTGCAAGGTCAACTCATTCATCAAATCAGAGAGCATCCTTTCACTTATTAAGTCTATATTTTTTTGCTGCAAGGTCAACTCATTCATCAAATCAGAGAGGGTACGGAACTAGAAGGTGGAAGGTCATAACTTGTAGAGGGAACATCTCTACTAGTAGAAGGTTCTTAGAACTAGAAGGTGGAAGGTCATAACTTGTAGAGGGGACATCTCTACTAGTATAAGGTTCTTGTTCAAGTCTATGCTCTTCCGCTGCAAGGTCAACTCATTCATCAAATCAGAGAGGGTAGGGGATTAGGTGGAAGGTCATAACTTGTAGAGGGGACATCTCTACTAGTAGAAGGTTCTTGAATTCTACTCTCAGTTCTCCATTTCTCATGGGATTCATAAGTCATTATTAGCTAGGATAAACCCATTCTTCATCTCCAAATTCTACTCCAGAAAGTTTACAAATTGCATAAATAAGTCCAGGATGTCCTAGACCTTCACTAGTTTCACTCCTTGCCGTAGTCAACATATTTTTAAGAATAGTTCTCCCCACATTTATAGTTCTACTATTCTGAATACAGAAATTCAGAATAGCTCTATCTCTAGTTACCTCACTATGGTGATAGGTTGGTAACAGAGTAGAGGAAATGAAATAGTGCCATGCCTTAGAGGTGACATTCAACATGGAAGCAGAAAAATTTACCCGTTCCCCTTGCTTTATCTTATATGTTCCTTTCCCATCAGTGAGAAAGTTGATCACATCGTTGAAGGGGCCTTCCATTGTACTACAGGATTCATAGTGGCAGCTATAAGAGTCTGGGACTTCGTAAAAAGTGTTGATGCGGGTAGCAGTAAACTCAACAGGAAATCCACACACTTGAACGATTCCGACATCAGAATAAATCACATTTTTATAGAACTCTCCACATTGCATCAGCTTTATTGGTGGTGTAACAAAAGTTTTCCCACCTCCGCTCGGCAATAACTCATTCGATTTCTCCTCCCGAACTTTCAAAAACTCGATCTTGTATGCACTTTTTTTCCTTTAAATATGGAAGTATTTTGTTTGAGCCATCGCATTGACGAAGCGAGACTCGTCAAACTCAACTCTTCTCTTTTGACGAGGAGCCATTTCAATCTAATCAAATTATAGAAAAATTCCAAAAATTACTTCAAATATCCAAATCATGGCATCCAATGGTAATTGAAAGAGTTCAACATTAAGATCCATGAATTTCTTCCCAAATTTTCTTCACATTTTTTTGAATCTCCTTAATGTGGAAGAAATCTATGGTTGAAATCAAATATTTTTAGTTTGGAGTGAAGCTCTTACCTAGAGATGATTAAATCCGGTGTCAAAAAGCCTTGAAATCGCCTCCCAATCCAAGATCTTTGAAGCCCTAGGTCAAAAATGACATTTTTAGGAGGAAGAGGATGATGAATAGTGGCGGTTGACTGGTCAAAATCGCGGTTAAAGATGTTTTTTGTGAGCTCGCTGTCGGTGGGGTCGATGGTGCCGTCGGCACGCTCTATTGTTATTAAAATCCTAAGTCTCGGGAAAAATTCGTCGTCGGCGGCGTCAAGGGCGCCGTCGGCAGGCTCTACTGATTTTGTCCAAATTCTAGATTTTTGTGATTTCGATCAATTCCAAGCCTAAACAACATCTGTTTAATCATTATAGACATAATTTTAAGTGACTAAATGATGTACTTAGCACATATAAACTTTCTCAATACAAAACATCACATTTATATATAAATTTCAAGGGGTACAATATACGTTATATAACACACCTAAGTTTAGTATTTTCTTAACCTCAACACATAAATTCAACGTCGCAATCCAAGCCATAACACTCAAAACGCTAAAAACAAAAATATCTTNGGGATGAAGACTTGCTGGAGCTGGCTGGTGGTGGAAGCTGAAGTTGGTGATCTGCTGGGGCTTTCCTTCTACTTGGACTTCATCATGGTGGTGTTCTCCACTTTCTGTGCTTTCCCGGGTGGAGAGTGGTCACTGTTCCATTGGAGCCAAGCTTTGCTTTCTTGGTTTCCTATGGGTTTGTGTACTTCCTAGTTTTTTGTTTTTGCTGGGGAGTCTACTCTATATTCCAGGATTTTTCTTTTGTTTGGGGCGTTGATTTGTTAATGCTGTTTGAGACTTTATTTTTGATCTCTTGGAAGTTTTTTGTTTACTACCTTGGCTGTTTCTGGTTTGGGGGGTTTTTGGTTGGTGAGTTATTCTGTTTACATCTTGTTGGGGGCTTAGCCATGGCCACTCAAATTGATGTAAACACTGATGCTCAATGGACCAAGGCCAAATATGCTGGTGTGGTGGGAAGAGCTACTGATCTTTTACAAGATCCTGAGAAACTGATTTTTCCACAGGAATTCCATGATACTGCCCCTAGGAAAAATAATTGTCCTTGTATTCTTCCACTTGGTTCCAAAGATGTGGAAACTGCTGTCTATTTTACAAACCAGGAATTGGTCACATTGAAAGATGAAGTTAAGTTCACTATAATAGGCAAGTTCCAATTGGGACACCCCAAGATGGAACTTGTAGAAAATATTTTAACTCCCTCAACTTCATAAGGGCTTGGAAAATTGGTCTCCAAGATGGGAGACATCTCTTAATTCAGCTTTCAGTGGAAGACGATTATGCCAGGCTCTTTGCTAAGCAAACATTAGTGATTGCAGGAGTTACGATGAAAATTCAAAAATGGACCTCTGATTTTGATTCAAGTAAGGAGCCTCCAGTGGTGCCCATTTGGTATAAACTTCCAGGACTTCCCCTTCCTTTCTTCAAGCTTAATGCATTATTTAACATTGGCAGGGCATCAGGGACACCACTTAGGGTAGACACCCGAACATTCAACAAAGCTAGACTAGCAATTGCTAGAATACAGGTGGAAAGAGATGTCACACTTCCTGTGGTAAAAGGGATATGGATAGGCTCTGAAACTGAGGGCTTCTGGCAGGAAACCTTTGCTAAACAGAAGCCATACTACTGTCAACATTGTAAAATGTTTGGTCAAACTATGGATAAATGTTATAGGCTTCATCCTCCATCCATAGAACTTTCTCAGAATAAAGAGGCACTTGGTGGTTCTGACCAGATGCCAAGACATTCCAGTGAAGAAGTTCCCACACTAACCATGAGGAAAATTGTTGGGGAGGATCCTCTCCTTCCCCTGGGGAAGGTTGTTCCCAGATGTCTGACTGAAGAGGAAGAGGGGATGATTTCTGTCACACCTAAGGAACATGTAATCAATGTTCAACAGAAAGATATGGTGCATATAGTTACTAACATGGAGGAGGGATTGAATTCCTGTACTGCAATGGAAGCTGAGGCAAGTATACAAAATGAATAGCAGGATGGGTAAGACAATGCTGACACACAAAATGCTTCATTCGTCATGGAGATGAAACATACACTTCAGAATGAGTGGCAAATACAAAAGGGGAAGAAGAAGAAGAAATTTCCATGGATAAACTCTCACAGTCAAGAGACTGGAAGCTAGAATTCAAAAATAAGAGAATCACTTTATAGATTTACTTGGGGGAGATCTAAATCACTTCAACATGTTTAACATCCTATGTTGGAACATAAGGGTCATAGCCCACCCCTTATCTTTTAAAAGGATAAAGTATTTAAATAAGAAGCACAAAATTTGGTGCTTAGCTATTTTTGACCCTTGGTTCATGCAAATCCCCAGAAGTATCAAAAAATTTTCCCTGGTTTTTCCATTATGTGGAACATTAACAGTAAGATTTGGCTTCTATGAAGAAATGAGTTGAATTGCAAAATTGTGTTGAACCATAATCATTTCCTCCATATCTCTTTCAGTATGAATGGAATAGATCGCTATGCTACGTTTGTTTATGATTGTTGTACTAAAATAACTAGAATTAAACTTTGGAATAATCTAAGGAGTATAAGTTCAAACACTGACAAACCTTGGTTGGTAGGGGGGGATTTTAAAAGCCTGGCATCTCCTAGTGAAAAGAAGGGTAGAAGACCTGTTAATACTACCATCATGACTAATTTCAATGACAAAATCAAGGCCTCAGGGCTTTTTGACCTAGGGTATCATGGTCCTGATTTCACTTGGAGAAGAGGTAACCTTTGGGAAAGGCTAGAAAGAATTTTAGCAAACAACATTTGGCTACAATACTTTCTGCACACTACTGTCACTCATCTTAGCATGGCAGGGTCTGATCATAGACTACTTCTTATCAATATATCAGCATCTAATCAGCATGGCAAGTCTAGTTTCAAATATCTTAACTTCTGAGCCTCTCATACTGGGTTTCTTCATATTGTTAAAGAGAATTGGAAGGATTGTGAGCATCCCAATCCCTTGATAAAGTTGTGGAGATTACAGAAAAAGGTTGGGAATTCATTCAGTGGAATTGGAGTAACTTTGGTAATATAATGAATGTTGTGGAACAAGCTAAGAAGAAACTCAAGGATTTGGAGGAAGGAAATATACTTGACCAAGTGGATGAAGCAACACTGCTTGAGGCTAATGATATGCTGTTTACTATTGTGACCAGGCAAGAGCTCTTCCTAAGACAAAAAACCAATCAAACTAAGTTTAAGGAAGGAGATAAGAACATTAAATTTTAACATGGTTGTATCAAGCATCAAAGGAGATGCAACAACATATACAAGATTAAAGACTTTCAAGGCAACTGGCTTAAGAAGAATGAGGATATTGCTCAGAGTGTTGTAGATTACTGTCAAAATTTGATGCAGTGCACAAATCTAAAGAGGGACCCCATTGATAACAGGCCGTTTGAATCAGATAAGGAATTCACTACTGCTGTCAACCTTGCTGAAATTCCTGAAGAAGGGGAAATTAAACATGCACTTTCCTCAATTGATAGCTCCAAGGCTGCTGGACCAGATGGGTTCACAGCTGACTTTTATAAAAAATCTTGGGACATTATCAAGGGTGACATAATCCATGCAACTCAGTATTTTTTCCAGGGGTAACTTACCTTGGTACTTCACTGCTGCCAACATTATTTTCCTCCCTAATTCAAGTCTAAGAGAGAGCTCGAAGAACTTCAGGACCATTAGTATTACTAATGTGATAAGCAAAATTATAAGTAAGATTATTGTGATGAGGCTCCAACCAACCTTACAGAATATTACAAGTCCTAAGCAGGCTGCTTTTGTTAATGGCAGAAACATTGGGGAAAATGTTCTGCTGGCACAAGAGTTATTACTGTACTTAGACACTCCTTATTGGGAGTAAATTTGATTTACAAGTTAGACATTGAGAAGGCTTATGACACTATTTATTGGGACTTTGTCTTGGAATTTTTTACTGCTGGGGGCTTCACCTATACTTCCTGCATGATTATTAAAAGATGGATGGAGGGGAATGGGAATTTAGTTTTGATTAATGGAAGTGCACATGGATTCTTTACAACTTCCAGGGGTCTGAAACAAGGAGACCCACTGTCTCCAACCATCTTCATCATTGCAACAGATTACTTTTCAAAAATGATAGACAAGCCTAATGAAAGGAAGAGCTACAATCAATATCATCACAAATCAACAATTGACATTAGTCACTTGGTGTATGCTGATGACATCATTTTTTCTCGAGAGCAAACAAAATTGCTCTCAAGAGGCTTCACAAGTGCCTGCAAGAGTTCCAGAACTCTTCAGGTTTAAAAATCAACCTTGCTAAAAGCCACGTGTTATTCAGTAAATAGGCCAATTCTCAGAATAAGCATTGGATTTTGGATTATACTGGATTCCAATAGATGGCAGCACCATTCAAATATTTGTGGGTCCAATTAGCAAAGGGAAGGACTAAGTTAATACATTTTGATTAGGTGGTTGACAAGACAAATTCAAAACTTCAGAACTGGGCCAACTCTTTTCTTTCCAATGGTGGCAGGATAACATTACTGAAAAGCATACTAACTACCTTTCCAATGTACATTCTCCAAGTGGAAAAAATGAAGAAGAGCACAAGAATTATGCTTGAAAGAACATTAAATAGGTTCTTTTGGCAGGGTAAAGGAAGCAGATGATATAAGCTAGCTAGCAGAAATTGGCAAAACCTTATAATGATGGTGACCTGGGGTTCAAGGGTCTAGAGCAACTCCAACATATCAGTCTTTGTAGACTATGGCTAAAATTCAGACAGAAGTTTACCATTTGGGCCAATTATATGCAACATAATATTGTAGATTTGCCCATCCTAGTTCTATCAGCAGTAAAGTGGGGGGGGGGGGACTCCAAAATTTGGAAACAAATGTTAAAAGTTAGAGAAGGTGCTGAAAAATTATTTTTATGGGAACTAGGTCAAGGGAACTTAAGCTTTTGGATTGTTGAACTCACTTTTGGTTGAGGTCTAGAAACTTCTTCAGTAGCCTAGGTCTAGCCATAGGACTTTCCTATTGACTAGGCTTAGAAAACTAGAAAATGTACCCTCACCATTAGAAACTCAAAACTCTTTTCTTTACTCAACTTGAAGTTCCACATATTGGTCCTAACCTCTAATATTTAGAAGGTAAGATCATTGTGGGGAAGCTCAAGAAGAGTTCCTATAGGGTTACTTGGCTTTAGAATTGACCTTGGGTGTTGATTCGGAGCTAAGGTACACTATACCCTCACCATATCATCACAATACCCTCACAATACCTTGGCTAAGACCAATATATGAGGACCCAAAATGGGATTTCATTGGTCTATGACTCATTTAAAATGGTTCTCTATCCAATTCTACTTGAAATGCCCAACTTGGTCTTTTGCCCCTAGGCACCTCCAAATTACATAACTGCCCTTGGGACCCAAATTTGGCCAAAATTCCCAAATTTTGCCAAAATACCCAAAACTGATCAAAACTCATTCCAAACACTTTGAATACATCCAAATTTGCCAAAACTGACAAAAATGGCCAAATTACCAAAATGCCCCTCCATGGCCCAAAAATCCAAAAATTCCAAAAATTCCCAAAAAATCCCAATAAATAAAAAATATTCCCAATTTCATTTTGTACCACTACACTATGGTCCAATTTTGTGAATTTTACCATCTTTGACCAAAACCCCTAATTAGCCCCAATATTGGCTAACACCCCAAATCTCAACAGTTGAATTGCCTTAAACCTTAAGTTGGCATCCAATTTTTGTTGAAAATACTTTATAAGATCATTTGTGACCAAACACAACAATCAATTTGGACTTAGACCAAAGCTAGCCCAAGTTTGACCCAAGTTTAGCCCTACATGCTTAATTTAGGTCTAAAACCAAACCCATCAAAACCCATTCAAATTGACCATCAAGTCAACTTCAAAACAATTTTCATCCTTCATGAAAGTTGTTTATCATGATGGCTTATGACAAATACAATAATCAATTTGGACTTAGCCCAAAGCTAGCCCAAGTTTGACCCAAGTTTAGCCCCACATGCTTAATTTAGGTCTAAACCAAACCCATCAAAACCCATCCAAATTGACCACCAAATCAACTTCAAAACAATTTTCTTCCTTCATGAAAGTTGTTCATTATGATGTTTTACACCAACCACAACAACTAATTTGATCTTAGCCCATGGCTAGCCCAAGTTTGACCCAAACTTAGCCCAACATTTTTAAAATGGGTTAAAAATCAAAAATCCACTAAATTGATTAACCAATTGACTTCAAAATGACTTTCACCCTTCATGAAAGTTGTTACTCATGATATCCTACGATTAATCAATTGACCTCAAAATGACTTTCATCCTTCATGAAAGTTGTTCCTCATGATCTCCTACACCAATTCCATTTGGTCAATTGGCATGCCTAACCTAGCCCAAACACAAGATTTGGTCACATGCACCTTTTTGGAGTCTTTCACCCTTCATGAAAGTTGTTCCTCATGATCTCCTACACCAAATTCTATATTTAATTGGTCCACCCTTCATGAAAGTTGTTCCTCATGATCTCCTACACCAAATGCTATATTTAATTGGGCAAATTGGCATGCCTAACCTAGCCCAAACACAAGATTTGGTCACATGCACCTTTTTGGACTTATGGTGGAATGCCTAACCTAGCCCAAACACAAGATTTGGTCACATGCACCTTTTTGGACTTATGGTAGGCATGCCTAACCTAGTCCAAACACAAGATTTGGTCATATGCACCTTTTTGGACTTATGGTCCAATCCAAATCAATTGAGCTTGGTATGGTCAAATGAGCCTTGCCCTAACTCATCTTAGACACTAAGGTTGAGTTTAAAGCCAGCCACAAACCCATGGTTAAGCTTGATATTTATCCCATGGGTAGAATTTTGAAAAAAATTCTTAAAGGGATAATAAAATAAATCAAGGTACTTGCCATAACACATGTCCATACCCTATGGTGCCATTTTTACTGAGCATCGTAAGCTTTAACCATGATCCAACCCTTAGTTAGCCACCTTAACCCAAGATAAAATCCAAAAAACCGTGAGCCCCCACATGGCTAAAATCCAAACTCATGCCAAGAGGCCACCTCAGCCCAAATTGAGCTGAGAGCTCCTCTTCTTGACACCTAAGCTGTGGGGCTAAGCTCTCAATTGGCCAGCCAAGCTCCCCATTGGCCAATTTATATAAAATATACCCCTCACGGCCATGGAGAGGGGTGGTAAACAAATTTTTCACTAAGGCTTACCAAACTCCTCAGAGAGCTTCCCGAGGAGACCCTTAGCCCATTTCAATCCACTTCCCCTTCTCAAATCCACCATGGCAATCCAATTTTGGGTTTGAATTCCTGCCCTAAACCAGGACAAATTCTAATCTGAACCTACACAGTATCCAATTTTGAGCTGGAATTCCTGCCCGAAACCAGGACAAATTCCAATCCCAACCTACACTGCACCAAATTCCGTGGCTCTACACCTTCACAACAGTGAAAGAAGCCAAACCCCCATCAATTCCCCCTCTGAAATAACCTTCACCATAGCTCTCAACCAACACCCAAAATTGGCCTTGACAAAAATCATACATAGGCTTTACACCAGAGCCAGAGGCTTCATCCCTAAGCTCTTTGGGATCTAACAAAGGTGTGAAGAATATCTGATTGAGGCTACACCTCTCGGAGCAAAGGTGGTGGAACGAGAAGACTCACGAGGTACACTTTTACACTTTACAGTAGGTGGTGGAACGAGAAGACTCACCAGGTACACTTTTACAGTTTACCGCATTTTACAGTCTTCGGTGGTGAAACGAGAAGACTCACCCGGTACACTTTTACAGTTTACCACATTTTACAGTCTTTTTTGTACTTTCCTTACAAGACTCGCCAGGTACACTTTTACAGTTTACAGCATTTTACAGTCTTTCTTGTATTTTCCTACTGCACATTTATGCTTGTATTTATATACCTGCATAGAAAATATAAAATTGCATAAATCACCCCCACAAAATTTCAAAAATATTAGATAACTCAAAACTTAATCACAAACATCACAAAAAATACAACTTCAACTAAATTAAAATGTCTCTATTGGAAGATCGGGAACCCCTCGGAGGAGGTAACCTATAGTTGCTAACGAGGCTTCCCACGGTCTAAATGAAATTATGGAACATATTAAGTTGAGTTTAGTAAATTCATTTGGACTAAGTGATTCCAATAGAAAATAGCGGTACCGGGGCGACGGAATCGTGGGATCTTGACCGGTGTTGCTTTAATCAACTTTAATATGCCCATAATAAAATTAATNGCCAACAAAGAAGAGCAACAAAGAAAAGATTCTACATCAACAACCATACCCGAAAAAGATTTCAAACAGATGGTTGAACAAGTTCGTGATGCCTTAGTACAATCCAAAGGAGGTGCATTAATTCTAAAAGGTAGACCCTACCCAGAGGAATTTGACACCGTACCTTTTCCTAAGGGTTTTGTGCCTCAGAACTTCAGAATATTTGATGGGACTTGAAATCCCAGACAGCATCTAGCACATTTCAGAGCTAACTGTGGTGTCACAAGAAGTAATGAAGTCCAGACAACATCTAGCACATTTCAGAGCTAACTGTGGTGTCACAAGAAGTAATGAAGCTTTGTTTGTACCATTTCCTAAGTGTTTTACACCTCCGAACTTCAAAATATTCGATGGGACCGGAAATCCCAAACAGCATCTAGCACATTTCAGAGCTAATTGTGGTATCACAAGAAGTAATGAAGCTTTGCTTTGTCAACAGTTCGTCACCAATTTGTCAGGGGTTGCCTTTGACTGGTATGCTGATTTGCCCAATGATTCGGTTAAAACATTTACAAAATTGGAACAGTTATTTATAAAAAGATTCGCCGGCACGGAATGTCATGTTTCTATTGGAGAACTCATGATGGAAAAACAATAATACGGTACAGAACGTCATGTTTCCATTGGAGAACTCATGATGGAAAAACAAAAATCTGGGGAAATTCTTAGATTATATTTTGAGGTGGAGAAACCTTAGCATGAAATGTGAACCACAACTACAGGAACATAATGCAATTGAGATTTTACTCAGGAGCATGCATGGACCAGTAGTTTTCATACTTAAGGGATTGACCATCAAAACCTTCGAGAAGCTACTAAAGAAAGCTAGTAGTCTTCAAGAAGATATTAAACATATGGATTCTAGTGAAAAGGCAAAAGTAACCAAGGTCTTTGAAAAGAAATCTGGGACAGTTGCAACCATCGATAAAGGGAAGCAACCAATGAAGATATATGCAGAAAGNGACGACGGAACCGTGGGATCTTGACCGGTGTCGCTATAATCAATCTCAACTAAGTCAATAAATCATTTTTTTTACTTTTTTTCAAAACATGACACTTCTCTCATTTACTTTATTTGTCATTTCCAAAACCAAAACTCTGCTACAACGAGGAACTTGGAGCTTACATGGTGGGCAGCCCGGTCATCTTCAACAGCAAGAGGATCTATACTAATATATCCCTTCCTCAGCTTTAAAACAACAAAGCCATAGGAATTCGAGGTTGTCTGCTTAGTGCAACATAAATCCTCAAACATAATTTTAGGCCTTTGTACAACCATATTGTACAAT
>JXCR01104912.1:0-26648 GCA_002079205.1 Phalaenopsis hybrid cultivar | reverse complement strand
TAGTGCAACATAAATCTTCAAACACATCTTTTAGGCATTTGTACAATCTTGTTGTACAATCTACAATCTTGTTGTACAATCTAAGCCCTAACTCGCCTTAGGATTCCGAGGTTGTCATTCGTCATGACCTAAATCCTCACATCTTCAAGGTTATTTGTGCTGATTGCTTCACACAAATGTAAATCCTAATAAATAAAAATTGCAGGATGAAACATCTAAATGATTTCTCCTAAATTGAAGCCAAATAATAAGATATCTTGGGAAGTCACCGAAGTTCTCCTTCGGATCCGTGACATTCTCTAGTGTTCCCTCCTTTGGACTCCAAAACAAAATGTTCTAAATTTGAACTAATCTCCTTTCACACTTCTTAGTGCGATNGAAAAATTATCTTCAAGGAATTCAAATGGTAAGGACATCTCAAAGATATCAGACTAAGGAGTGTGAAGAGGGATTGGTTTAAATTTGGAACATTTTATTTTGGATAGGAGGAAACACTAGAGGATGCCACAGATCCGAAGGAGAACTTTGGTGACTTCCTAAGCTATTCTATTATTTGGATTCAATTTAGGAGAAATANTTTGAACTAATCCCCCTTCACACTTCTTAGTCCGATACCTTTGAGATGTCCTTACCATTTGAATTCCTTGAAAATAATTTTTTTTCCTTGATTTCTATCGAGAGTATTCTTAGGTAAGTTCAGTTATCTAAGATGGTATTAACTATAGGGGCTTGCCCATATAGNTTGAAGATGTGAGGATTTAAGTCATGACAAATGACTACCTCAGAATCCTAAGGCGAGTTAGGGCTTATATTGTACAATATGGTAACAAACGACTACCTCGGAGTCCTAAGGCAAGTTTAGGGCTTAGATTGTACAACAAGATTGTGTAAAAGATGTGTTTGAGGATTTATGTTACACTAGGCAAACAACCTCGAATTCCTATGGCTTTGTTGTTTTAAAGCTAAGGAAGAATGTGTTGGACATGTTGTTGTAGATCCTCTTGCTGTTGAAGACGGCTNAATACATTGGTTTCGCAGACCAAACGGATGTCATAAATTTCTTTAGTTTATTTGATCGAGTCTCACCCTCAATTCTTATGTTCATCCTTCGGGATAAATACATGATTTGAGGTAAAACGCTCTTTCATTTAAACTATGAAAATTATAGGGTCAGTTTGACTTCATCTTTTTCAAAATTAAAAATTTTTAAAGCGTCCTTCCGAAGCGGGCAACGGGATTTCAATTCCAATGACCGACAGCTTCTTACGGGCAAACCTCACACCAAAAATAGTACCGACAGGCATCATACTCCATATATATGTATTTGAACTGTAATGATATTGCTAGCTTCAGGGCCCAATAGACTGCAACAAATTCAATCTCTAAGACATTGTTTCTAGTCACTGGTCATTGAAAGAACCAAAGGCAGTTTCTATTTTGATCTCGGCAGACATTTCCAATTCCAGCCGCAGCTTGAGAGAAACTTCCATCAGTGTTGATCTTAACCCATTGTTGAGTAGGTTTTCTTTATATCACTTTTTGTATTGCACGTGTCTTTGGTGAACCAGCCACCCAATAAGTTTGATGGAAAATTTTCCTAAACCTAGTTCTATGGGAGATGTTGTTATAGATAGCCACCTCTGATACAGTCAGATTTTCATGTTTAGCCTTATTTTTAGCCATCCATAAGAGCCGTGCAATGATTACGAGGATGTATTGTTGTTGTTGATTCTTCGAGTCATTCTAGCATTCTTCTATACCAATTGTAACCCATAGATCTCAACCTCAGAACTTCAAGGGTTTTAGTCCAAACAACTCCAAAAGTTCAGCAAGTGATAAATATGTGATTTAGGCTCTCCTCCTCCTTATAGCATAGGTGACACTTTGAAGCACCTCTCAGCCCCTTCAATTTTAGGATGTCATCTGTAGGTGAGAACCTTTTCATAAAATAGATATTGAAGATGTTAACATTTTGTCTCAGATTAATTTGCCCCATCTCATTTCTTGTCATCTGAAGGAAGATTTGAAAATGAATTTGTTTATAGATTGTCTAGCATGATTTTTCAGGATTATTTTGTCTCATTTTTCAGGGTCTATTGGAATTGCTTGGATTTGATGAATAGTTTCCTTGTGTACCACTTGCCTGAGGAGTTCTCCATCCCAATTGTTGACAGTTCATAAATCTGAAACTTTTTTGTCTTTTGTTGCACTATTATTGTCTATGTCATTGATTTTCTCATTCACCAACCATGTGTCAAGCCAGAAATAATATCACCCTTTCCCATATCTCATATGAAGAAATTTTCAGCATGTTGTCTTACTTGTAGAAGATTCTTCCAATGTTTAGAATCCCTGAGCCTTTGTTAAACCTTGCTAGGATGAGAATGTCGTACTTACCTCACATGAATTTGGCCCATAATAAATTTTGAGCTTTAAATTTAATCCACTGCTCACAGTAGAAAACATAGCTAATCTGTTAGAAGTTTTTAAAGCCCAAACCACCTGCTTCCAAAGGTTTGCAAATTTTATTTAAACTAGATCAGTGCATTTATTTATGCTGACCGACCCAAAGGAACTTGTTGAAAGTTGTTTCCAACATTCTTTGTGTACTTATCTTCATTTTTACCATTTGTAAGGTATAGAGAGGGAAGGAGGTGAGAATGCTTCTACGAAGAGTGATTATGCCTCCATTGAGCAAAAAAGAACTGGTCCAACAGTTCATTTGAGCCGGCATGTTGTTCACCACTACATCATATTGTGTTTGTTTTCTCCTGTCTTTGATGAGTTGTATGCCCAAGTACGTGAGTGGAAGATCTATCTTTTTGAATCCAGTAAATTCTTTGATCCAATTCTTTACATGGTTGCTCATTTTATTGTTGTTTAGAATTTGAAAGTTTTCTTTGTTGAACCTCATGTCTGCCACATCTCGGAAGCTATCTAGTAATGCTATGATTTTCTTCATAGCTTGTTTGTAACCATTGGTGAACACAATTATATCATCGGCATAAGCAAGGTGGCTAACCACACAATTGGGCCTATGTTGGTTGATCCACCTAAAAATAACCTATTTTTAATGCATGTTTTAAAAGTCTTTTATGTACATTTTCTATGATTTGCACTTTAAAGAAAAGTATTGTACATATTTTTGATTTCATGAACATAGAATGGATATTTAGAGAAAATGAAGGAAAAATAGAGCAAAAATTGAAGATTTTTGTGGCGCTATAGCTCTACCCGTCGGCATCATAGCGCCATAGAAGAACAAGATGGGCGTTGTAACGCCCCAAACTGGTGTTATAGCGCCTGTGACTATTTTTCTAAAGTATACATTGAATTTGGTCGAATTTTAGAGGGGGTTTGAAGTTGATTATTTTTGTTTTATATTTAATGAAAATGATTTAACCGAATTTAGAGATGTTTTGGAGCCTTATAGTGAATTAGTTTTTTCATATTTTTTGTTCAAGTGTAAGTGTGAGTTTGTTTTAGTTTGAAAAAGCTTGGAGATTACTTAAAGGAAACTCCATAAATTTACTTGAGGAGAATACATAAAGGACTTTGCATTTGTTTTTAACTTTTTGTTGTAAGACTTGAATTTCAATGCAAATGTTTTGTTTTTGTTTAATTACCATGAATTCTACAATTGAGACTTAATCTTGGGGGATGAGAATGATTTAAATATTTCTTTTTATTCTTAAAAATTATGATGGTATTTTCACTGAATCTTCATTTACTTTACAAACTGACTACTTGTGATGTTAAAATCCATTGAGAAACATAATGACTTGAGAGGGTTATGATTTCACCTAACTAGTGGATACCACACTTCATTCTAGACAGACTCATTGATATCATCTAAGGGGAAGTGCAAATTAATAGGGAGATAAGTTTTGATGGGCGTAGAGTTGGTTAGTTCTAGAGTGACAGACAAGATTTTTATCAATTTGGCTTAAGGTTTAGTACCTTGACGCTTTTATTAGGTCCTGATGGTGGCATAGGCTTAAAGTCATCTAGAAGTGAGAGGCTATATAGTTTTGATGTGGAATCAAGATGTTAAGGAATCGATCTTAAGTTAGCTAATATTTTTTGCTAGCACCAAGAGGGGATAAAGAATAAGGTATGCTTTTTATTAGTCACAATATATCAACTGTCTTAAATCATTTGAATCCTACATAAATTAAAATCTCTTTTCAAGGAAAAATGTTTTTCATAATATACAAACTTGTTATATATTGTTGAGTTTTTCATTTGTTGTTACTTTTTTTTAACTCTTTAGTAGCAATTTTTAGTAAACATATCATTTTATACCTCTTATCTATTTAATTTACAATTTAAATAGAATTTTTGTAGGTTTATTTTAAGAATTATCATTTTTCTCGTGGAATCAATACTACGATTTTTAAAGAAAATCTTATATTACTTGAAACGATATGTATACTTGTGTAACACCCCTAGTGTGAAAATCTATTATAAATCATTACATTTGGTCACGCTAGCCGCTATATATAATTTGAGACATTTTCTGACAAAATTAAGGAGATTAAAAAACACAACTAATTACAGATCAGGTCATTGGTATCTGATGCAGGGAAAGTTTTGATGGGCTTGATTAATCATTCTTGACAAGTAGTCAAATGGCAGGATGAAAATAATTGGAGAGAGAGAATCCCTTGTTTGATACCTCTCCCAGCTTTGAAGAATCCATGACATTCCCCATTAATGAGAATGTTATAGTGAGCATTGGTCAGCCATTTATTGATGAGATTTCAAAAAACCCTGCTAAAGCCTCTAGCTTCCAATACCTTTAGTATGAAATCTGAACTTATTGTATCATATGCCTTCATTAAATCCAACTTTAGGATAATATTGTTACCCCTGCAAGGATTGTTAATGTCTAAAAACATCTCATGTGCCAATAGAATATTGACAGTTATACCATCTCTCTTGTACAAAAGCTGATTGTTTTGAGGTGATGAATTTATTCAAGTGTTATTGTAGTCTACCCACCATAATTTTACTAATAATCTTAGTAACAAAGTTTGTGAGAATAATTGATCTGAAGTCATGCCAAGTATCCTTTCTATTTTCCTTTGGGATTAAAACCATAATTGTGGTTGTGAAGTATTTAGCCAAGTCAGCTCCAATGAAAAGCCTTTGGACAACAACTTCCGCATCCTTTTTTATCACTTCCCATGCTTTTTTATAAAAATCATTTATGTATACATCAGGGCCTGCAGTTTTGTTGTTGTCAATGGTGTCCAGTGTCCTGTTGATCTCCATTTCATCTGGTACATGTGTTAGGCTGAGATTGTNTGTTGGTCATGTCTCTTCCCTCTTCAAAGAAGGACTGAAACACTTTGTGATGATTTGAGGGAGTGTATGTCAGCAGATTTCCTCACCAATTTTCTTAGCCTGCAATCATCCACTAAGCATATAGAATTCTAGAATTGGCCCCTACAAATTCAAGAGGTAACTACCACTATATAACACTTTGTCAAATCTAAGTTTCAGGATGTGGCACCCATAGCGCACCACTTTGTTATGTAAGACGCTTAATTCTCATCCTCAAACTGGTGACACTCTGATATGATTTAAAATAGTCCAAACTCTCACTCATCAAGATATTATTTGCTTTGGCATAGTGTCCTCAAGATTTTGTCCCATTAGTGTAACTTCCCAAGAGGCCACTCATCCTGAGATTGCTTCAACAGAAGCATGCTTAAAATCAGAATTTCATCAGAAATTTTTAAGAATTAGGCTTCATACTACATAAGGGGTTTCACATACTTTTCATAAGTGAATTTTGTACAATTTTGATTAAGGGATAAGCCAACATGGACTATATGAGTTATGTATAAACCAATTCAAGGATAAGCACATAAAAAATATTTCAATTTAAGGAGTTATTACAATTCACAACATAATAACAAACAATAATGATAAAAAAAAAAAAATTCGCTTATGACACTTGAGCCTAAATTAAACACATTCTTGTCAATCATTCATGGCACCAATCTGGCTAAAAGATTTAGATGTCCTTTATGGCAATGTAGTGTTTATTTTATTCTTTAGAAAGCATAAGGGTAGTTATTTTAACATTTCTTGCATTCATAAGCAAAATTATCTTGTAACATTTTCGCGCTTCTTGTTTGGAAAAAAAATCACATTGCTTGTTATACTAACATTATATGAGTGTCTCTTAGTGACATTAAAGTGCAATTAATTGAGAGGCATGTTACTTATTCACTTTGCAGCATAATTGACAACTACATAGAGATGAACAGTGTCATCAATGAACTAATACCTCCCATTATTAACAAAACTACCTCAAACAAGGACGACTTCATTTGAAAAGACATGTTCAGTGCAACCTACGTCAAACATCAATATAAGATAAATGCTTTAGTCAGTCATCCCTTGAGCTCATATAACTATTTCACACAGCCATCTGAAGCATTTGTGCAATTGTGTGACTTTTCGGCAGGTCATGACATACTTAATGACACAAGAAACATGCCCGCAATTTAACAACTTGATATATTTCTCATAAGGCATTATATATGCACATTCTTATAAATAATTGCATGAATTCCTTTAACACCCAAACATTCAGCAATCAGCAAACCATGTGCAGCATGATCCATGGCAGGTTTCCACAAAGTATGACTTAATGAATTAATATTATATGTTCAAGCAATTAGTAGGCATTACAGTAATCTTACATTACTGCTGAGTAGGAGTTTCACAAAATTTTGTGTGAGCTGCCCTAGGGATTTCTCCTTTCTTTCTGCAACTGCAAGAATAATAGATGAAGTGAATGATAAGAGCAGACAACATCTAGGAGCATGCCCTATAAGTATCTTCCACTTTTCATCATCATAAACATGCATAATGTCTAATTCAATTTAGACAAATAAAACTAAACCCTTGATAAAAAAACATATAAACGTGAAGGCATACCACATTTAGACTTCGCAGCAGTATCATTTGTACAGAACCTTCCTTCCCCGTAATCATCATTGTGATCAAAAGATTTGTCATCTTCTTCATCGTCTGAAACCTTCAATTTTGCAATAAAAATTCGAAGTGATCAATAAGCTAGAAAACATTGATTACAGAACGCATGGTAATTGTAACCCCAAAAAAAAATAATAATAAAAAAAAAACAATGGCATACTTTTGCTGAAGAGAATTCCAAAGAAGATGCATTATGCTCTTTAGCAGTCCCTTCCTAATGTACGTACAGAAAAAAAAACAATTTTTAGGTGAATTTAAAAAAAAAAAACTTAGTCAATGAATTACACTCAGCAATTAACACATTGGATTCAAGAACCTTGAGTTGTTCAAGAGTAATAGGTATCCCTTTCAACCCTATCCACAAATATCTATTCTTAGCCTTCCTCGTCAAAACCTGTAAAAAAAATTTCTTAATAAAGCTCTGATTCTAACTTCAGGCAATNATATCAGAAGTTCAACAGAGAACAACTAAAATAGTCAATAGTGTGCATGGCAACAAAGCCAGTGCTCCAGTAAAACAGTCAGGGACATAAAAATATAATTAACATCCAGTTGAAAGCAGCAAATGAGAAATACTTTTAGGNTAGTATTTTGAGTTTTTATCACTCAATAACATTTTGGCGACAGTTGCCTTTTGTTGTAAGAATTGCTCTTCAATATTGATAGCCTTCAGCAACAAATTGTTTTGCCTCCAAGAACTCCATCTCCTTATCACTTCCACTAATTATTTCTTCCTCTAACCTTGCCACATTATGTTCAGCTTGAGTAACCATTTAGTAGAGATTCTCAAATGTATCCCAGTTTCATTTCTTCGGTAACCTTGCCATTTTATTTTGAAGTTTCCAAAACCTACATAAAGGATCTACATTTTCCACATAGGGTTCAGACAGCCATGTTCTTTTAACCACTTCCATGAAATCTTAATGTTTCGACCATACATTATAGTATCTGAAGCATGGCTTGGATGTTTTCTCCACCATAGTAATTGTGAGCAGTAAAGCACTGTGATCTGAACCACCCAATGTTTGTTTGCCAAAAATCTGTAAAGTCTTTCAAATATCTTCCCTCTTTTCCATGTGAATGGAGAGCCTTAAAACCCTAAGTCAAAAAGTCCTGCTGCATCAATGTTGTTTGAGAAGTTCAACATATTGTTAAGATCAGGTAATATGCCTCCCATTTTTCAGTAGGACTTGCAATGCTATTAAAATCTCCTCCAATTATCCAGCTACTTGGGATATTCTTGCTAAGATGAATCAAATTTCCCCTTAAACCTGCTTTCTCAGAATTATTGCACCCTGCATATATGAATGTTGCACTGCCTTTGAGTTGATCAAGTGTGAAATCTAAATGGACAAATTGATAATTGTCCAAAAGAATTCTACAATTGATCTACTTCCTACAGAATACCCAAATCTTATTGTTGAGATTAGTGAAGAAGTTAAAGCCATGGAGCTTTCTAATAATATTATGCTAATTATTGCAAACCATAGGTTCTAATAAAGCTATCACCCAAAATTTGTAAACCCTGTTTAAATGTAGTAATCTGCTAAGGAAATCAGGGCTAGCAATTTCCCTAACATTCCAGCACAGAATGTTAATCATGGTGTAGTGAATTCCCAGCTCTAGTAAGAGGGAAGAAACCTTTTGATTAGAAGACGAACCCCCAGCAACTATAATATTGTCTTCTACTAAGTGTCTCAGTTCTAAAGTGCCTCTTCTTTTCCTTCTATACTTTTGTATTTCCCAATCATCCTCTAGAGATTGTCTACCCCAGCCAGCACATCATCATTAACTTCAATCGGTTCAGTATCCTCCATCTGTTGTGCCCCTGGGTAGTTGTTTCTTGGGGAATAACTTTTACCACTGGTTTTCTCAATGGTTCAATATGATTCTGAGGCATTGTAGTTTTCTACAAATGTGATCATACCATTTCTTCCAATTTGTTCTTATCTGGGAGTGTTTCTAGTGTTGTCACCCTTTCTTCTACTTGTATAATGTTGTTGGTATCAGGGAAATCCAGGGAATCTTCCTCAATATTTATGTTATCTGGTTGTAGTTCGAAAACCCCAGCATGTTCTTCATGTTCAGCGCATGTGCTAGTTTTAGGGGCTTCCAATATGTGCCTTTGATTCACATCCTCTCCTTCCATCTCAGGTAGAGGAATTGAAAATAGGGCTTTTATTTATATCAGCATCTATATGATTCGGAACATTAGGTTTAAGTTTAGGATGGAGCCTGAAACATTTATCAGGAGTATGTCCAAACATTCTACGGTTATCACAGTAGTATAGCCTTTGTTTCATAAAGATGGGCTGTCAATAACCATTATAGACAATTCCTAGCCAAATTTCCTCCACCTCAGGGAGGGTAACATCTCTTTCCACCAATATTCTTACCTCAGAAGGTCTTGAGAGATTGAATGTTGAAACATTCAGTTTCATAGGTCTGCCCAATACTGAGCCAATTGAGAAGAGCGCTTAATGATTGTAAAGTCGTAAATTTAGCATTGGCAGTCTAAACCAAAAAGGAACAATTGGTGTTTCCTGCGTTGGGCTAAATCCAGTGGACCACTTTAGCACTTTCATATATTTTTCATCTATTTTTTTGTATTTCTTCTAAAAAATCCTAGAGTAATCTTCTTCCTTTGTGAGTTAAATTATAACGTGTATGTCATCAAACAGCTCTACTTTTCACTTTCCCACCAATTTGAAGTCTTTAAATACCTTCCTAATGAGTTCCATCTTTGGATGTCCAAACTGAAAGTTGCCAACCATTGTAAATTTGCAGTTATCAGCAAGAGTGGCCACCTCACCTTCAGAGAAAATAAATGTTGGTTTACCACCCTTTTTAGATGCTTTTCTGATCTGTGCGAAGCTAGCTTTACCATCTAGAGAATCATGACAACTTTCAGGAAAGACCAAATTATCAGCAATCACAGTATTTGAACCAAAATTCTTAGCCACAATGTCAGCAAATGATGACCTGCTTAATGTTTCTTCACCGATTGGGGCAGTTGAGGCCATTTTAAATGAAACAGCAACTCAACTACAATCAACTTCAACCGAGCATCTGAAGTCTCAAACAGCTCAGACTAGACTTCAAATTGAGCTGTTCAACCGAGCATCTGAAGTCTCGAACAGCTCAGACTTCGTGATAGTGGGTGTTTAGGCGTCAGATGTGCACTTCCAAACCAAGAGCTTGACGCTTAGGTGTCAACCACGGGATGCCTAGGCTCCCAAAATTGTAATTGGCAGTTGCAGCAGTTCAGAGTTTGAGATCAAGAGAAGAAAATATAAGAATGGTGGAGAAGAAGTTTGAAAGGCTTTTTGTTCAGTCTTCTTCTGTCCTTACAGTGGAAGAAAATTCTAGAGGAGAAGGATATAAATCTAGCAACGAGGTTAGAAGATTTAAAGCAAGATCAAAGAGAGAGTTGGTGAGATTGAGAGATTGAGAGTGTGCTTGTAATTCATCTGCATTTGTTGGAACTAATGGAGATAAGTATTCTGAGTTTTTGTGTTTGTTCTTTTTAAGAAACAATTCTGACTCTTATATATGAGTTTAGCTTTTAATTCAATGTTGATGTTGGTTAAATTTGGCATGCTTTGTCGGTTGCTTTAAAAATATTTTAAATTTAATATCCGAGTTTGGGGGAACTTTAATTTAAACGACACCGGTTAAGATCACACAGTTTCATCATCTCGACATCACTATTTTTTTTTTAGTTTACTTAGTTCAAATAAGTCGTTAAGCTCATCTAAATTGGAGAATTCTAGTTAGCAACCGTAGGTTATTTCATTCGAGAAATCCTTGTAAACAACAATAGATTATCTCACTGGAGTGGATTCAGTGCTTTGAAGAGGTTTAAAAGGGTGTTAATAATTTTGAAAGTGTATTTTGTTATTTTTGATTTGCAAGTAAAGGGTACATGATAAAGTAAAGAGACAGTAGATCAAAGTAGTGAATACTGCAGTAAATAAGTTATAAATACATATCTAGAGGTTATAAAGTTATAAAGTTGTCAAGACCGCAGCAAAATAGTATTTCTAGTTATAAAGTTGGTTATAGTTGAATGATACCAACACACCTGAGATGATGAAAATTCATAGGCATCTTGACCAGAAGTGTTATTCTCAATGTCTAGTTTAGTCCATCTATTTGAATTTCTTGTAGAGTATAAGTGTGTTTCAAAATTATAACTTCACCTCCATCTAGCAACCTGTCTTAGTTTTTTCCTTTAGTATAGGAATTCCTTCAAACTCAAACAACTTTAATCCAATCTTTCCAATCTGTGTTTCGAATTCAAAACTCCAAATTTGAACTCTTAAAACAAGCACTCAATTTCATCACATCGAACTTGTTACCAATCATTTCCAATCTCATCAATAATAATTAAATATAAACTTTTCAACCACCACCAATAATTCAATCGTTTGGGTAAACCTTTCTCTCTGGACTGTTAAATCCCCTTGTATGAGTCTTTTCATGACATTAGCATAGAACTGCAAGTCTGATCCCTTTGAGCTTAATTCTTTCAAAACTCCAAATTTGTATCTTTCCTTTATCTTCAAAATCTCAACCTGAGGGTTCCCTCACCTTCAAATCTCAAATTTGAAAGCCCATCCTTGCAATTTGAATAACATGGGTCATTACATTAATCAAGAGTTTTATTTATGGCTCGTGGCTCTAAAAATATAATTAACTATGAGGAATTGCCCTTGTAGGGACACTAGACCTCAGAATAAAATAAGCATTATCTTGCACTCGTGAGATAAAGAAAAAATCTTAGTTCCATAAATCCACGAAGATTTTCATCATCCAAATGATTAGGCGCATTTCAAGGTAGTATTTCCTCACATCGGGGAGGTATATATTTTTTTTAAATGTTGTGTTTGATCATTTAAATAGAAGTTTTTTAAAGTTCTATGGTGGACACATCAACACAAAAATCCCCATCAATAATAAGCAGAGAAAGATCCGAGCTCAGAACAAAGAGAAAAATGACCTTGCATCAATATTAACATATGATGAATAACCAAATACTCTTATGTGAGATAAATTTACCTCTTTGTTACTCTTAATTTTTTTTTCAAGTAAGCCTTCATTCAATGGTATTGAGAAACCACAATTTATCAAATAAGCTACAATATTTACAACTTCTGCCCAAGTACACTTTCATTGAGTGTTGCTTAAATGAATTTTGGTACAATTTATGAGAATATTTGAATCAAAATACTATGATGAACAGAGATATTACTTTCAATGAAATGAAAATGTACAATAACATAAACAGAATTCGAGATTATCCATCACTTACTTTTGAAGATTTCTCTCAATATGTTGAGATAGAAGGAAAAAATAATCAAAAATTTTGAGAAAACAAAAATGCTCAAATCTAATGAAGCACAAAAAAACATCTCAAACACTTACTACATAAATAAAAAATGTCCACCAAAATCATTCAGCCGATATAGAGATTCTCCTTTATACTATTTATTATTATTATTGATTAATGATAGTGAACCAAATTGTTATGAAGAGCCAAACAACTTAAAAAATTGAGGGTTTATTATGGATGATGAGCTGCAATCACTAGGGTCAAGTCAGACATCAAATTTAACGTAATTGTCAAATGGCAAAAAGACACTGCACAACAAGTGATTTTCTATATAAAAAAAGAGTCGGATGATAGCAAACTCTAAAAGGTGAGGCTTATTGTAAAAGGGTTTCAAAAAAAAGAAATGAGTGGACTAATTAGAGATATTTTCCCCTATAGTAAAAATGACAACTATTAAAGTTGTGTTGAGCTTAATAGAAGATGAAGAACTACATATAGATAAACGGATGTGAAGAGGCTTCATACATGTTGACTTAGAAGATGAATTATATATGATACAGTCACATGGATATGAAACTCCAAAAAAAGAAGACAATGTCTGCAGATACAAGAAGGGCCTTTAAGGTTTGAAATATGTCTCAAAACAGTGGTACAAAAGATTTTAAAGGTTTATATCGAATAACGGATACCTGAAGTGTCAAGCAAATCATTATTGTTTCATAAAACATTTTTATTTTTATTATTATATTATGCTTCTTTTGTATGTGAATAACATATTGATTGCAAGAGCAGAAGGAAAAAGATCAGAGACTTGATGGAACAACTATCTAAGAAGTTTGAGATGAAGGATTCAATTTCAACCGAGAATAACCTCGGGATGAGAATTAGCAGAGACAAGAATGCAGGAACATTAAATTCATCTCAGGCAAAATACGTTGAAAAGGACTTACACAAATTCAGCATGAGTGAAACAAAACCAATTTACATCTTATATAATCACTATAAACTATCTAAAGAACAATTGCCCAGGTCTGAAGTAGAACATTACAAACGAAAAAAAGCTTTTATGTTTCAGTTCTTGGAAGATTGATGTATGTGATGATCTATACAAATCCAGATATTATACATGTAGCAGAGTGGTCAACAAGTACGTGGGTAATTCAGGCACACATCATTGGAAAGCGACGAAATGAACTTTCATATATATGAGAGGAACAATCAACAATGCACTTTATTTTAGAAGTGTGGGAATTAATCTACGGGTATATTTAGATTAAGATCTAGTAGAAGATATTAATGATAAAAGTACAGTAAAATACATACTCACTTAGAAGACACAACGGTGAGTTGAGTTTCCAGATTACAAAAAATAATTACACTTTTTACCACATAAATTGAGTACATAGATATCACTAAGGCTAGCAATGAGATGATGTGGTTGTAGGGATTCATGACAAAATTTAACGAGAAATAAAGGATTGGAAATCTCTATATTGATTGTATAAGTGTTATTCATCTAACAGAGGATGATACATTTCATGTCAATGCAAATCACATATAGCTAAGGTATCACTTCATTCATTCACTCCTAAAAGATGATTAGTTTTCTTCGGAGAAGATACGCAACTCAGTAACGTTTAGATATATTAACTAAAGTTGTTACAACTGAAAATTTGAAGCTATGTTTGCCTTCAGTTGAAATTCAAAAAGGGAGAGATTGAGAGTTGAGTCACGCTACAATTCATTACTATGAAGAGTACAAATTAGAGGAGAGAAATTGATTACAATCAATCTCCAAGTTAGGTATTGTTGCGTGAAGCTTGATTGTGTAAAGGAGGGGGGCCCAAGCTCCTAGTTGGGCATCCCAGCACGTGGTTGGGTGCCCCAACACGTGATTAATTCATAATTCTTGATTTGTACCTTTTCCAAGCTCATCGCACTTAAAAAAATAGTATATTCATATTTTTCACATAAAAATTAATCAAATCATACCAACCAACATAAGGCAAATAAAATTTGTTTAAGGAAGTTAAGTTGTTCAATCTTTTTGAGAAATGAATCAACATACTTGACCAAATCAAAAGATGGAAACAAAAAAGTGAAAGAAGCAAAAAAATGAATTGCAAAAGAGCCATTTTAAATTTGATCGCAGGATGATCTCCTTGGATATTTATGTCCCCTGTTGGATTAAGCATATAATGATATAAAGTGTCCAAAATTTATGTATCACTTATACAATAAAGTAATTAAACTAATAAGAAACCATATAATTATCAATATATGCTTCTAAAATAAAAACAAAAAGTTCTACTTGACAAGCAAGAAGCCAAGCTACATATTTCAAAAGCATAATCCGAAGCAAGATTTACAAGTCACTTAAACTCAAAAATCCTTCTAAGGAAAGTAAATTTGATTTTACAACACCTAAGAGAGAAGCTCATGCATTAAGATAAGAGGGCTTGCCATACTTTGTAATTTTTCAAACTCTCACCCATCGAGCTTTGTAATTGTCCGAACTCTCGCCCATCAAGATATTGTTTGTTTGGCCCGGTGGTCTCACGGTTTTGTCCCATTGAAGTAACTTCCTAAGTGGTCACCCATCTTGAGATTGCTCCGGCACAAGTATATTTAATTTTGGAGTTTCTAATGAAATTACAATCATTACACCAAAATGTGTCTGGATGTTTAAGAGTTCAATTTCATCCTACTTAAAAAGTTTTACAATCTCCCCCACTCAAGTAACTATTTCCTCACCAATTTTCTTAGCTTGCAATCATCCACTAAGCATATAGAATTGTAGAATTGGCCCCGACAAATTCAAGAGGTAACTACCACCATATAACACTGTCAAATCTAAGGTTCAAGATGTGGCACCCATAGCGCACCACTTTGTTATGTAAGACACTTAATTCTCATCCTCAAACTGGTGATGCTCTGATACGATTTAAAATAGTCCAAACTCTCACTCATCAAGATATTATTCGCTTTGGCATAGTGTCCTCAAGATTTTGTCCCATTAGTGTAACTTCCCAAGAGGCCACTCATCCTGAGATTGCTTCAACAGAAGCATGCTTAAAATCAGAATTTCATCAGAAATTTTTAAGAATTAGGCTTCATACTACATAAGGGGTTTCACATACTTTTCATAAGTGAATTTTGTACAATTTTGATTAAGGGATAAGCCAACATGGACTATATGAGTTATGTATAAACCAATTCAAGGATAAGCACGTAAAAAATATTTCAATTTAAGGAATTATTACAATTCACAACATAATAACAAACAATAATGATAAAAAAATAAATCGCTTATGACACTTGAGCCTAAATTAAACACATTCTTGTCAATCATTCATGGCACCAATCTGGCTAAAAGATTTAGATGTCCTTTATGGCAATGTAGTGTTTATTTTATTCTTTAGAAAGCATAAGGGTAGTTATTTTAACATTTCTTGTATTCATAAGCAAAATTATCTTGTAACATTTTCGCGCTTCTTGTTTGGAAAAAAATCACATTGCTTGTTATACTAACATTATATGAGTGTCTCTTAGTGACATTACAGTGCAATTAATTGAGAGGCATGTTACTTATTCACTTTGCAGCATAATTGACAGCTACATAGAGATGAACAGTGTCATCAATGAACTAATACCTCCCATTATTAACAAAACTACCTCAAACAAGGACGACTTCATTTGAAAAGACATGTTCAGTGCAACCTACGTCAAACATCAATATAAGATAAATGCTTTAGTCAGTCATCCCTTGAGCTCATATAACTATTTCACACAGCCATCTAAAGCATTTGTGCAATTGTGTGACTTTTCGGCAGGTCATGACATACTTAATGACACAAGAAACATGCCCGCAATTTAACAACTTGATATATTTCTCATAAGGCATTATATATGCACATTCTTATAAATAATTGCGTGAATTCCTTTAACACCCAAACACTCAGCAATCAGCAAACCATGCGCAGCATGATCCATGCAGGTTTCCACAAAGTATGACTTAATGAATTAATATTATATGTTCAGGCAATTAGTAGGCATTATAGTAATCTTACATTACTGCTGAGTAGGAGTTTCACAAAATTTTGTGTGAGCTGCCCAAGGGATTTCTCCTTTCTTTCTGCAACTGCAAGAATAATAGATGAAGTGAATGATAAGAGCAGACAACATCTAGGAGCATGCCCTATAAGTATCTTCCACTTTTCATCATCATAAACATGCATAATGTATAATTCAATTTAGACAAATAAAACTAAACCCTTGATAAAAAAACATATATACGTGAAGGCATACCACATTTAGACTTCGCAGCAGTATCATTTGTACAGAACCTTCCTTCCCCGTAATCATCATTGTGATCAAAAGATTTGTCATCTTCTTCATCGTCTGAAACCTTCAATTTTGCAATAAAAATTCGAAGTGATCAATAAGCTAGAAAACATTGATTACAAAACGCTTGGTAATTGTAACCCCAAAAAAAATAATAAAAAAAAAACAATGACATACTTTTGCTGAAGAGAATTCCAAAGAAGATGCATTATGCTCTTTAGCAGTCCCTTCCTAATGTACGTACAGAAAAAAAACAATTTTTACGTGAATTCAAAAAAAAACTTAGTCAATGAATTACACTCAGCAATTAACACATTGGATTCAAGAACCTTGAGTTGTTCAAGAGTAATAGGTATCCCTTTCAACCCTATCCACAAATATCTATTCTTAGCCTTCCTCGTCAAAACCTGTAAAAAAAAAAATCTTAATAAAGCTCTAATTCTAACTTCAGGTAATTGGAGCTGAAATCAACGACACGAGAGAATAAAAATATAACTTGTTCGCCTAGCATAAAGGAAAATGATCGAGAGGGAAAATCTCACCCCAATGCTCTCCATCACATTCACAATATCGTAAATCCTCCTCCTTTCAACCCCCAGCTTCATGGCGGCATCATCCAAGCACACAGTTTCCACATCGTCTTTGTTGTAAAGAGATACAAAACTAGCCAACAATAGAAGCAAAAGTTCATCAATTAATAAGAAAGAGATTAGATCCTACAATCGGACATGGNCATGGCGGCATCATCCAAGCACACAGTTTCCACATCGTCTTTGTTGTAAAGAGATACAAAACTAGCCAACAACAGAAGCAAAAGTTCATCAATTAATAAGAAAGAGATTAGATCCTACAATCGGACATGTAGATTGAGAAGAAAATAGATTGAAGGATCGGTCCATTTACTTAGAGCAGAGAAGACCCAAAGATTTCTGCTTCCGGCTGTAGGCATGGTGCCTACTGCCAGAATCGCTCTTCTCTGCCATGGATTTGCAGGAACTTGGGGAGAGAGAAAGAATGGAGAAGGAAAAAGTGGATTTTAATGAATCGGAAGAGCNTGCCAGAATCGCTCTTCTCTGCCATGGATTTGCAGGAACTTGGGGAGAGAGAAGGAATGGAGAAGGAAAAAGTGGATTTTAATGAATCGGAAGAGGGAAAGTGACGATTTTTTGACCGTTCGATCCACTATGAGAGAGAACGATGGCCGTTGGTGTTTTGGTGCAGGATTGGGCGGGGTGCTCATTCTGCAAATTTTTAACGAAAAATGAGAATTCAACCGTAAAAACCTCAAATTTCCCCGCCCTACTTTGGAGAGGTCTGGGCTAGAAACATAATTTTGTGTTTACCAAGGCATTCATTTGCAACATGGTCGTGCGCTTGCAGGGCCCACCTGATGGACGCCGCCCTAATTCGAATTTCGAATTAGCGCGGCGGGAGAATGATTTTTTTCCCGGACGGGACTGCCCCCACATTGTTCGTTAATTTAACAGTCAAGGCGCGCAAAGCGGAAGCAGGGGATTGAAGGGCGTTTGCGTCATTCGCATCTCGAAATATTGGATATGGAAGGAATCTTTGGGGTTCTTTTTGTATGTTTTGGTACAATTTATTTATTTATTTTAAGGATGAGTTCTAAATTTTGAAGCTACTTATAAAATAATTGAGGGTCAGTTTGGGGCAATTACAGTTTATTAAAAAACAGTTATAATGTTTTTTTATATATATAAAGTCAGATCATAGCTAGAAAATTGTCACTGTAACTAGCCAGGAGTAGTGGGAAACGCAGATTTCAGCTGTAATTTTTTAAAAAAAACTGTCAAAAATCAGTTTACTCAAACAGTCAAATTATGATGCGATGTCGTACCGCCATCGCACCGCAATGAAGTAAAAATCTATGTTTTAACTTATTGATAGACCCTCAAGTGCATCACATTTAAATGAGTTTCACAAAATACAACTTAAATTCAACTCACGGTTAATAATTAATCCACAATATTTGTATGAACTTAATCACTATACCATAACTCTATATGGACTAATCTTAAGTTTCTAAAGCCATCTAGATCATCATATTTAAAAGTTTGATGTTCAACATGAATCTTAAGAAGTTACAAGCATTATAATTTTAGTTCCCCGTCACTTTATAAGATTTAGGAAAAATGCTCTCAGTTTAGAAGTATTATGGTGTGACATGGATCTCAACACAAGCATGATTTTCGTCAATTATACGATCAATTGGAATACAAAAATGCCTTGAATCACAAATATGATGAAAAACAATTATTTACAATTAGATTCGTCACACATCAAGCCGACAAACTAACATCTTCATGACTCTTAACTAGAATTGGGTAGGTCGGGCTAATTTGTGATTTGACTAATCAAAGCGAACTCATACTAGGTTTGAGCCCAATTTCTATTTAATTATTCATGGATAGACTCGCCTACTAAATGAGTTGGGCCAGCTAACGGGCTTAATAGAAAATTAATTTTTGAATGGATAAGAGGACATCTCGTAGGAAAATATGTTATACCAATATCTTTAAAATATATTGCATGAAATATTATCTGTTTTACTTGATTTGTGCTTTTTAATTTTTTTCATGCTACGAATATCAATGAAACATGCATGTTCTCAACGCTATTAGAACACCCACAAATAACAACATTAGGGTTTGTTTGGGGCAGTTTTTGATTATTTATAATCTGTTGATAAGTAAATTATTTTTATAATCTGATAATCTGACGATTATTAGAATAAGCTGACTTGTTGTTTTTGACGACTTATTGACCACTGTTGTTGGATAAATGATCATTCTGCCAATGTTTACTTAAGTTGTTTGCAACAGAACTGTATGAGTATAGAATTAGATAAAACAGAACTCACAAATCATTACAGATCAATCCAAAAAGATAATATAAAGTGCTCACACTATTCATTATATGTAGTCCTAGATTTCTTCAATTTACAAACATAAACAACTTTTTTCAATATGTTCAAACATAGGAGGCTGTTCTACAAATGTTAAACTCAAAATTCATTTGAAAGAGCTTAGGAGCAACCCCTTGTAACTCCCATAAATTTACAATGGTTGGCAACCCCCTTGTAACTCCCATGTAACTCCCGTGTACACTATTATGTACGCAGAGATGCGTACCTCTTGACGTACGCAAATTTTTTCCCTCAAACAGACCCTAAATCTTATATCATATAGGTTCTTGATTCAAGATTGTCCCTTCACAAGCAAAAACACAAAAAACGAATTCTATGGGACTTTCAATTCCCGTTCCAAAAATCTTCCACATTGAAGCTACCATTTAATAGTGGGATCAAGCCACATTTTTTCAATAACAATGCATGTTAATTTGGAAATAAATGAAAATATCATTAAAATGAATTATATATTTATTGGACAGTGTGGTACTGCAAGTTAAAGCAAAAAATACAGAAAAATGATTGGAAAATCATTATTCTGAAAAACACAAGATGTCTGTAAATCTCAATCACGTAGACGAACAAAATCTTACAAACTCTTGGCATGCTTGCCAAATCACTAACAAAAGAAGTGCAATTCACTGGTTGTGAAATTAAGGAGCTTCTCGTGATGTTTTTATTTTATTATTATTATTTTTTGTTTAAATCTTGAATTATTTTCTAATTTCACATTAGAATTGCCAAACACTTCCAGGGGAGTAAGGATTCGTCATTTGCAGAATAAGAAGTAGGGATATAATGTTTATTTTCAGGTTGGGTTCGACATAGGCAGGCTGGGTTTGACTATTTCGGGCTTGACTAAGCCAAAGTGGGCTGAGGCCGGGCCGAACCTATCAAATATTTTTTTTTTTGACAGCCAAACCAACACATTCTTATCAGCCTCATTGCGAGCCCGTCGAACCACCTGCTAGTCTAATCGTAACAATATATGCAAGGAAAATATGATTATAGGTCCACACAACTTTCCATTTTGTTGAATACTTTCAAGACTCAGAGTTGCATATTATTCACAGGTGCATACAACTCGTTAAAAGATTTTGCAATAGATAGAGAGATGAATAAAAGCTTTTTCGGGGAACTTTAGACCTTTTATCTCCCAATGTCAGAGAGAAATGTTGATAGAAAGCAATATCGAGAGAAAGAGTATAGGAAGATCTAGGGAGAGAGAGAGAGAGAGAGGACTCTGTATCAACGCCTAAACCTACAGTAGTACAAATTTCTTATATATTTATATAGCTCANCACCTGCCAGTCTAATCGTAACAATATATGCAAGGAAAATATGATTATAGGTCCACACAACTTTCCATTTTGCTGAATACTTTCAGGACTCAGAGCTGCATATTATTCACAGGTGCATACAACTCCTTAAAAGATTTTGCAATAGATACAGAGATGAATAAAAGCTTTTTCGGGGAACTTTAGACCTTTTAATTCCCAATGTCAGAGAGAAATGTTGATAGAAAGTAATATCGAGAGAAAGAGTATAGGAAGATCTAGGGAGAGAGAGAGAGAGAGAGGACTTTGTATCAACACCTAAACCTACACTAGTACAAATTTCTTATATATTTATATATCTCGCACTAAAATTTTTATATTTACATAGATAGCATATATTATTATGTACTTACATTTCTGACACTCAAATTTTTCAAATTTACATACTTGCAAGAATAGCACATATTTACGTACATATCACTAATCTTATGTATTTACATATCTCACTCCTAAATTTTCATATTTACATACAAAGCCCAATTTTTTTATGTAAGCATTAAATTAGTGGTTAATTAAGTTTGTTAGCAGCAAGTTCACAATATCTATATATAGAAANGAATGATTTTTTTCCCGGACGGGACTGCCCCCACATTGTTCGTTAATTTAACAGTCAAGGCGCGCAAAGCGGAAGCAGGGGATTGAAGGGCGTTTGCGTCATTCGCATCTCGAAATATTGGATATGTAAGGAATCTTTGGGGTTCTTTTTGTATGTTTTGGTACAATTTATTTATTTATTTTAAGGATAAGTTCTAAATTTTGAAGCTACAGGCAATTACAGTTTATTAAAAAACAGTTGTAATGTTTTTTTTTATATATAAAGTCAGATCATAGCTAGAAAATTGTTACTGTAACTAGTCAGGAGTAGTGGGAAACGCAGATTTCAGCTGTAATTTTTTTAAAAAAACTGTCAAAAATTAATTTACTCAAACAGTCAAATTATGATGTGATGTCACACCGCCATCGCACCGCCGCCCAAAATGACCTTATAACTAAAGTCTCTAAAATAACAAAATTTATTAAATTTATCAAAACTGATGCTTGGATAGGCCTCACTTAATGAAGTAAAAATCTATGTTTTAACTTATTGATAGACCCTCAAGTGCATCACATTTAAATGAGTTTCACAAAATACAACTTAAATTCAACTCACGGTTAATAATTAATCCACAATATTTGTATGAACTTAATCACTATACCATAACTCTATATGGACTAATCTTAAGGTTCTAAAGCCATCTACATCATCATGTTTAAGAGTTTGATGTTCAACATGAATCTTAAAAAGTTACAAGCATTATAATTTTAGTTCCCCGTCACTTTATAAGATTTAGGAAAAATGCTCTCAGTTTAGAAGTATTATGGTCTGACATGTATCTCAACACAAGCATGATTTTCGTCAATTATACGATCAATTGGAATGCAAAAATGCCTTAATCACAAATATGATGAAAAACAATTATTTACAATTAAATTTGTCACACATTAAGCCGACAAACTAACATCTTCATGACTCTTAAATAGATTTGGGAATTGGGTAGGTCGGGCTAATTTGTGATTTGACTAATCAAAGCGGACTCATACTAGGTTTGAGCCCAATTTCTATTTAATTATTCATAGATAGACTCGCCTACTAAATGAGTTAGGTCTGCTAACAGGGCTTAACAAAAAATTAATTTTTGAATGGATAAGAGGACATCTCTTAGGAAAATATGTTATACCAATATCTTAAAAATATATTGCATGAAATATCATCTGTTTTACTTGATTTATGCTTTTTAATTTTTTTCATGCTACGAATATCAATGAATCATGCATGTTCTCAACTCTATTAGAACAGCCACAAATAACAACATTAGGGTTTGTTTAGGGCAGTTGTTGATTATTTATAATCTGCTGATATGCAAATTATTCTTATAATCTGATAATCTGACGATTATCAGAATAAGCTGGCTTGTTGTTTTGGGCAGCTTATTAACAGTTATTGTTGGATAAAATTCATTTGAAAGAGCTTAGGAGCAACCTAGCGGCTTCTAATCCTTCTAGTGGTAATTTATGTATTCTACTTATATATCTTTTGTAACTAATAAAAAATTATTTCAAATAATACAGCCTAAATCATTAAGCTTATTCCTAAATACCTATTCAGTTGCAATAACATTATGATCAATAGTTCTTCAGACTAGTGACCGAATATTATTCCTAGTGATTTAATTCCCAAAAAATATTCATAATATATAAGCAACCCTCTCACCCGGCCGAATCTCAACGAGCTCATCCAGGAACTCACAGAGAACGACCGCAACGGTCCTCCGCCGACATCAAATCATTCCATTGATGCCTTGTCGACGGTGACGATCACGGCGGCTCATCTCCGCGGCGGCTCGGAGTGCCCTGTTTGCAATAAGGAATTTTCTGTCGGGGAAGACGGGAGGGAGATGTTGTGCAACCACGTTTACCACTCTGACTGCATCATGTCGTGGCTTCGTATGCATAACTCTTGCTCTGTTTGCAGGTTTTAGCTTTCCGACGAGGAGCATGCCGCCGCAAAACAGACGAGGGACACGATCGAGAGACGCGATCGAGGCGAGCGCGAGGGCGAGGGAAGCAATATAGGGACGCGATTGAGAGGCGCGATCGAGAGGCGAGCGAGCGAGGGAGAAGGGCACAGGAGGAAAGCAAGAATAGGGACGCAGTACGCTGTACGCGGGGTCGATCCCGCGTCCCCATCTATTAACAAAATAACCGCTTACATAATGCTGGACGAACGCACTATTCAAACAGTGCGGCGCCACACCCTAATATGCTGCCACAAACACGAGAAATTATTACATATGGATACTACATGCATCTTTGCATACAGTGTCTGATCCTGACTGTAGATCACAGTGATCTATGGTCAGGATTATTTCAATTTTAAAAAAAAAAATTGGTGTGGTCCACTGAAATACATTATGACCGTAAATCACCTGATTTACGGTCAGAATCGGTCACCGCACTCAAGATGTGTGCGTTGTCCGATTCGTATGGAATAATTTTTCCACAAACAGACTCTAAATCTTATATCATATAGGTTCTTGATTCAAGTTTGTCCCTTCAGAAGCAAAAACACAAAAACAAATTCTATGGGACTTTCAATTCCCGTTCCAAAAATCTTCCACATTGAAGCTACCATTTAACAGTGGGATCAAGCCACATTTTTTCAATAACAATGCATGTTAATTTGCAAATAAATGAAAATATCATTAAAATGACTTATATATTTATTGGACAGTGTGGTACTGCAAGTTAAAGCAAAAAATACAGAAAAATGATTGGAAAATCATTATTCTGAAAAACACAAGATGCCTGTAAATCCCAATCACGTAGACGGACAAAATCTTACAAACTCTTGGCATGCTTGCCAAATCACTAATAAAAGAAGTGCANTGAAAATATCATTAAAATGAATTATATATTTATTGGACAGTGTGGTACTGCAAGTTAAAGCAAAAAATACAGCAGAATGATTGGAAAATCATTATTTTGAAAAACACAAGATGTCTGTAAATCTCAATCACGTAGACGAACAAAATCTTACAAACTCCTGCCATGCTTGCCAAATCACTAACAAAAGAAGTGTAATTCACTACTTGTGAAATTAAGGAGCTTCTCGTGATGTTTTTATTTTTATTTTTTATTTTTTGTTTAAATCTTAAATTATTTTCTAATTTCACATTAGAATTGCCAAACACGTCCAGGGGAGTAAGGATTCGTCATTTGCAGAATAAGAAGTAGGGATATAATGTTTATTTTCAGGTTGGGTTTGACTATTTCGGGCTTGACTAAGCCAAAGCCGGCTGAGGCCGGGCTGAACCTATCAAATATATATTTTTTTCACAGCCAAACCAGCACATTCTTATCAGGCTCATTGCGAGCCCGTCGAACCACCTGTCTGGTGTGNATTTGCAGAATAAGAAGTAGGGATATAATGTTTATTTTCAGGTTGGGTTCGACATAGGCAGGCTGGGTTTGAATATTTCGGGCTTGACTAAGCCAAAGTGGGCTGAGGCCGGGCCGAACCTATCAAATATATATTTTTTTGACAGCCAAACCAGTACATTCTTATCAGCCTCATTGCGAGCCCGTTGAACCACCTGCCAGTCTAATCGTAACAATATATGCAAGGAAAATATGATTATAGGTCCACACAACTTTCCATTTTGTTGAATACTTTCAGGACTCAGAGATGTATATTATTCGCAGGTGCATACAACTCGTTAAAAGATTTTGCAATCGATAGAGAGATGAATAAAAGCTTTTTCGGGAAACTTTAGAAAAACTTTTAATTCCCAATGTCAGAGAGAAATGCTGATAAAAAGCAATATCGAGAGAAAGAGTATAGGAAGATCTAAAGAGAGAGAGAGAGAGAGGACTTTGTATCAACGAACAGCAGTACAAATTTCTTATTTATTTATATATCTCACACTAAAATTTTTATATTTACATAGATAGCATAAATTATTATATACTTACATATCTGACACTCAAATTTTTCAAATTTACATACTTGCAAGAATAGCACATATTTACATACACATCACTAATCTTATGTATTTACATATCTCACTCCTAAATTTTCATATTTACATACAAAGCACAAATTTTTTATGTGCATATCTGACACCTTAATTTTCATGTTTACATATTGACATGCATAGCACAAATTTACATAACTCAAACCTAAGAAACACATAGCACAAAATACATATGATTAATCAAAACACAAATTTCTTATGTATTTACATATCTTAAACCTAAAGCTTAATCTTTAAGCATATATCAATCTAAACTTATGTAAAACCATGAATCTGTAGACATTGCATATCTAACAAAGGATAATTTTTTTTTTTTGAGCAAAACCTACCTATTTCAGATCTAAAACCTATGCTAGGAAATAAAAAATAAAACTTGGATGAGGTTGGAGGGGTGAATTGGAGAGACGTAGGAGAGGAAAGGAGTTGGGTGAAAAAGAAAAACGAAGTGGAGGTTGCGGTTTGCGAGAGCCTCACTTTAGGGCTATTGCATCAAAATTAGCGTTGACTATAGCCGACGCTACAGTGTCGAATAAGCTTCCCGCACTCAATGTAATTTGTCTGCATCAATTCTTTTTAGAGCGGGATTGTGGGCGATGCTAAACAAACACAAGTCCGACATTAATTTTGCATCAAAATTTTATTAGATGCTAACTACGACGCTAATCCTCATTTTTCCAGTAGTGGGAAGTCCTCCCTTCTATCCTTTTACTTACCCTTTCGTACATAGGGGAGGAGATTCATAAAATAATCAAGGAAGTACATTCTGCACTAAACATCGTCTCTTTTTGTTGTTCTAATGAAAAAGTTGTGAAGTGGATATTACACATTGACGGCTAATATTAGATATTGTTGGCAAATGTTGGATATTATCGGTACGACATCTCTATGGTACACGAGTCAAATGATGGAACCCCAAAATTTTGAGAGGTGCCTTTAAATAAGGAATTGACGAATGCTCTTTTCTGTCATGTTGGCTTCCTATGATAACAACCCTGGCGCGAGCGGAGCCCAATTTAAGCTTTTCAGAAAAATGAGAGCAATCAGACTGACAGACAAGCTCGGCTAAACCACTTCAGTGGATGGTTCAATTCAGCCACTTCGTCGGGTGGGCTAAT
>JXCR01104896.1:79852-124675 GCA_002079205.1 Phalaenopsis hybrid cultivar | reverse complement strand
ATATATATATAATACTATTTCTATTAATAGAGAGTCCTCGTACTAATGAATGAAAGTTAATGCTTCTTCTTATTCTCTATTTTCTAATTCTTGAATCTTTTTCTTATATTTTACAACTTTATATCTTTTGTTATTAGAGCCTTATTGGTGGACTTGTTGTCTGATAATCTTACTTGGCAAGTTATAGGATTTTTGTTAAAGAGATTCTCGAGGAATCCATGTTGACAATTCATATAATGCTAGCTGGTCGAACTTTCTTCTTCAGAATCAAGTGGTTTAAAGGGTGGAAGTTGTAAAATATCCTTTCCTATTCCCATATAAGTTTTTAGTTCAAACAAAGTATTCTAAATTATAAATTAATTTATCGTTACTCCCCAGCAATGCACCAAAAACTTGATGCGCGGTTTTTTGTGGTGCGTTGTAATTATCTTTCAATACTACAATACACACACGACAACACAAATAGTAAATATGTAGTTTAATCTCAATAAAAAAAATTTAGTATAAAAAGTTTTATATTTTAAAATCTTTGAGCTGTCAAACTATAATAATAACTTAAGTATACGTATCACTCAAGTAATAAATAACACTAATGGAGTCCTAAGTATCAATCCCACATGGAGTTGGAAATACTTATGGTTATAACATCAAACACAATATTCAAACTATAAAACTTAAGTACAAAAAATAAATCTGAAGTAAATTTACTCTATGTTAAATTAAGTGCACTTAAAAGAACCAGGTTAACTAAGCCATTTGCTAAACTTCAAAAGTAAACTTATTAATACTAAACAAAGTTTTGTAACAAAGAGTTCAAATCTAAGAATGCATCCTTTCCATTTCATTAAGTTATGGATTGTGAAGTAGTTCAAATCATTTAAAATTGTATATAAAACTGTATTGTGCTAAATAGGAGCAATTTTATTCTTTACTCTCTGAGAGTGCATAAAGAACATTGACTACTCCNCTTATGGTTATAACATCAAACACAATATTCAAACTATAAAACTTAAGTACAAAAAATAAATCTGAAGTAAATATACTATATCTTAAATTAAATGCACTTAAAAGAACCAGGTTAACTAAGCCATTTGCTAAACTTCAAAAGTAAACTTATTAATACTAAACAAAGTTTTGTAACAAAGAGTTCAAATCTAAGAATGCATCCTTTCCATTTCATTAAGTTATGGATTGTGAAGTAGTTCAAATCATTTAAAATTGTATATAAAACTGTATTGTGCTAAATAGGAGCAATCTTATTCTTTATTCTCTGAGAGTGCATAAAGAACATTGACTACTCGAGAGTTTAGTCCCTAAATCTATGATTAGGTTGAGAGGATACTGGCTGCCACTCTAGAGGTCTCACTTCTCCCTCCCCTGAGGGTTAACAATCTTGTTTTAGTTTCTAAGCAACTGGACCAAATTAGGGATTTTAATATGTCACCTTAAAATCTCCAATTCTACGCTCATCAAAGTATATTTCCCTATTTATTTGCATTCAACCCCATGGACTACATTCTCACCCATGAAATTGAATGTAACTCTTACCATATTGTAGAAACCATAACCCTTTTAGATCTTATGTTTCTCAACAAATTTTAACGTTTCAATTGGCCAAATCGAAAAGTAAATGAAGATTAGAGTTCAAATCATCACAATTTATTGACATTTAAAACCTTTTATAAAAAAAGTAATTCTTCACAAAAACATATCTCATTGTAGGGAGAAGGATAAAGAAAAATACTCAAATTTCATAAGAAGGATATGAAAAAACATAGATTTTATATATAAAAACAAGTTCACAAAATAAATAAGAAAATAACACAAATTATCTCTCACTTCTTTGCAAACAAATCACTTGAAGTTCCCTTTAATCACTTTCTCTGTTACAATCACACTCAATTCTCTCTTAGAAATGTAATGAATAAAAAATCTCTCACTTTCCCTCTCCTCTTACAACTCTAGAAGAAAAACCTAACTCTTCCTCTAAGACTCTCTCTCATGCCACCCTTACTTCTCCTCTTCAAACCTCTCGCTCACCTTCTTACTTTGACTCTCTAGACTCTCTTTTAATTAAGGTTAGCCTTCCTTTTCGTAAGAATTCAAAATTCCCTCATTTTTCCTTAAAAGGCACACCTCTTTACACTAAGAGGCAAGTCGTTTAATCCAAGAGACATATCTCTTAATTTAAGAGCCTTTCCAAAGTGTCTAGATGCATTTAATTACTCCGTGGGGCATTTGAATTGATTGGAGACTTCTAAAACTACTTAAAAATAGTCAATAACTGCCTTACTTTGTCTTAATTTGTCTCTGACACCTTTGGGTCTAGTTTTGGCACCTCTTGCTCGAACCTACCGAAGTCCACACCGTTATCTGGATTCTGGCGTCTCTGGCGCCACTTCTATGTAAAATGGTACCTCTGACTCCAATTTCGGGTGCTTTTGGCACTAGCTTTCTATAAGTTGGCGCCTCTGGTGCCAGGATACTGAAAAGCTCTATTTTGACTCCAAATTTTCTTTTCTTTTGCTCCTTTTTTCTCCAAATGCCTAAAATTAATATACCTATAACAAAACATGAAAATACCCTTCTTTAAAATGCAATATCACCAAATTTTAGCATAAAATGTATATATAAAATTGCACAATTTTTAGTTATATCAAGATTCTAGCATGTCACCCTAAAATCACTAATTTACACCGATTAAAACTTATCTCCCTATCTTTTTTGCACTAACCTGGGGACTACCTTATCACCCACTAGATTAATGTAATTCTTACTAGTTGAGGAGTATATAGCCCTCTCGGGTCATTATGGATTCACAAGTTTTAAAATATCAATTGGTCAGATTGAATATGTAAATTAAGTACGAAGTAATGAATCATCACAGGTGTTAAATAAGAGAAATCTTAAGCAATTCTAATCCTACACATGACTATTTCTTATTGCAAGGTGAAACATAAAGAAAACTACTTAGACTTCATGGGTTTAACATAATAAAATATGATTTATATTAAAATTCAAGTTTATACAATAAAACATAACTAAAAAAAATACAAAGTACTTATCTTAAACTTCTCCCCAAGCAAATCCTCTAAAGTTCTTTTGATGAAATCAACTCTTCTTACAATTTCGCTCCAAGAGACATACACACACCCCAAAAGACTCTCACAACAATTCACTTCCACCACACACCATGACCGCTACTCAAAGACTTCAAAAACTCTCTTGACTCCTTTTATGATAACTCTTGAAATCCCTAAGAGTCACTTTAAATGCGCCTTCAAAATTCATCATATTTTAATGCATAATAATCAAAATTGATTATGGCGCCTAGGCGCCAGCCTTCTAGAAGCCTAATGTAACTGTATGGTGCTTAGGTACTAGATTCTGGCACCGAGCTTTCTGTTTCCACGTTCGGGGTCTGACACCTAAGCGCTTGTTCACTTTGTACTCATTTGCTTCATTTGACCCAATTTTGCTCTATTTTCACTCTTTTCTATCTAAAATTCCATCTTTTGTACCTAAAACAAAAAAAAAATTAAAATAAAACACCTTCCATTAAAGTGCAGTATCATTAAAAATGAGCATAAAATGTATATATAAAAGTAGCACATTTTTAAGCATGTCAATTACCCCAAACTTAAATGTTACATGTTATCAAGTAACTCTTCTATTTTATAAAATAAATGCTTTAACTTATGGTAGTGGCTTTCATTAAAGATTCCTATAGTTTTGCCCCATTAATGTGATAATGTTTTGAAAAATTTTCAATAATTCAGGTTAGAAATAGAGTTTGATAATATCTAGTTGTCAAGTTAGGAATTCTGATTTTCTATTTATTTCAAAAATTATTGTATTTTGTCACACTTAGGAATCCTAGAAGAATTAAAAGATAGAATTATATGAGAACTTCATTAGTAAAGATTTTACTTATACTTTTATAATTAATAACAAGCTCAAAATTATAATTAAGTTTCTTTTCTTAAGATGATTCAAGTGAAGCGAATTTTTAATTAGGCATCTCCTCAAGCTTCTCCCCACATATTTTTTTTCTTTTTTTTTCTTTTCCTTCTCTTTTCTTTTTTTTCTTTTCTTTTTATTTTCTTTCAGGATTTTTAATTCTTACTCTTTTATGTGATGATTACTATATCTTGATAACCTTTAATGATTTTGAACTTCAATATGATCCTCATAAAGTTAAGAACTTATCACAATTCCTTACATTATAATGTGTATTAGTTTAAAAAATCTTTTCTTTTTGCCTCTTCGTTTTAGGAGCCATACGAAATCTAATAAAAATTGAATAAAAATCCAAATAATTCCAAATACATATTCTATAAGCTCCTAAACACTTTTTCTAAGCTAACAAGCTTTCTACCATGGATTTTTACTAATTTCTCAATATTTTTTAAATTTTTTGGCATTTTCACAATCTAGAAGAAATCCATGGTGAAAGAAGAAAATTTCTTATGCAAAGTGTTGATCTTACCCAGAGAATAAAAAATTTGAAGAAGTATTGGTGTGCATATGGGGAAGAAGAACATGCTCGAGCACCAAAAATGCCGTTGAACCTGTGGTTTTTGTGATTTTAAGGGTTAAATCGGTAGTTCAACCGATTTGATGCCTTGACACCAGATTTTGGCTCTTGGGCACTTGGCCCAACATGCAACTAAGCAGGTTTTTCTTTTAATTCCAAAAGATTGTCAAAAACTTGTCTAAATTATATTTAGGAGCTAGTGTGAATACATGAAATAATATAAAAAATAAGAAATAAAACTTCACAAAAGAGGTACTACACAAGTATTTGTATCGTTTCAAGTAATATAGGATTTTCCTTAAAAATCCTAGTATTGATCCCACGAGGAAAGCAAAAATTCTTAATATTTACTTGCAAAACTTCTATCTAAATTGTAGATAATATACTATGAAAATAGTATCAAAATGTTGTTAAGAGTTTAACACTAAATTTCAACAGAAAATAAAAACAAAGATTAAAAGACTAAAAAAGTTTAAATAACTAACAAAGTTTAAAAGAGAGTTTAAAATATTAGGAAAAAGACTTTCCCATGAAAAGAGATATTAATCAGTGTAGAATTTGAATGATGAAGATGATAAAATGATGTATTGTGCCAAATAGGAGCATTCATATTCCTTTCCCCCTCTGGATGCTAGCAAAGAACATTGCCTAATTTAGAATTTTTCAATAGCTTGTGTTGTTGTGTTGAGTAGATTCTGACCTCTCACTTCCAGATTACCCACCACGCCCTCTCTATAGGACCTACTAGAGACCCTTACAATCCAAACTCTAGACCAAATTGATAAAGGAATCTAATCTGTCACCTTAGAAACATCAATTCTACGTCCATCAAAATTTATCTCCCTATCTATTTGCACTCCCTTCAGGTGATCGCAATAGCTCTGCCTAAGATGAAATGTGGTACTCACTAGTTTGTAAAATCATAGCCCTCCAGAGTCATTATGTTTCTCAACAGATTTTAACAATACAAATGGCCAGTTTACAAAGTCAATGAAGAACCATTGAAATTATCATTGCAATGTTTTAAAAATAAAAAAGAGATCCTTAAATTATTCTCATCCCATAATATTAATTCCCATGTGCAAGGAGAAAGAAAGCGAACTGCTCAACATACATGGAGATAAAACAAAAACACATAATTTTTATTGAATGCCAAGTCTTACAACAAAAAACTTAATGACAGATACAAAATAATTATCTTATGTCTTCTCCCCAAGCAAATACTGAAGTTTCCTTGAAGCAAATCTCCAGACTTATGCACAAAACAAAGTCTCTCACTCACAGACACACACACACTTGAAGCTTCAAGAAGCCTTCTCCAAACCTTCCAAAATTTTTCTCTAACACTCCAAAAAAACTCTCTTTTCATCCAAAATTTGGCATTATTAACAGATAACTGAAAATAACTAAGGTTCACTTCAAGCACCCCTTCAAAATTTGGTCAAATTCAATGAATGTTCTAGAAAGTTGGTTACTGACGTTATAACACCAGTCTGGGGCACTATATCACCCAGCTCGTTTGATACCTGGTGCTATGGCACCAAATGTGGCGCTATTGTGCCATAAAAAATCTTTCATTTTTTCTTCATTTTGTCCTGATTTTCTCCAAATGTCTATTCCATGTACCTAAAACAAAAAACATGCAAATTACCTTCCTTTAAAGGGAAATATCATTAAAAATAAGCTTCAAATGAGCATAAAATGTACACTAAAACAAGTTCTTTTTAGGTGGATCAATTCCCCCGAACTTAAAAGTTACTTGTCCTAAAGTAGCTCCTTTTACTATATAAAAAGTTATAACTTATGGTAGCGATTTATAATTAAAGATTTCTATAGTTTTTTTCTTATAAATTCAATAGTGAAACTTTAGAAAAATTTTCAATAACTCAGGTTAAAACTAAAATGTAAGAATCTCGAGTAGTCATGTCTAAGAGTTCTGATTTCTTATTCATTTCAAGAATAATTGCAATATGTCATACTAAGGATGTTAAGAAAAATTACAATAATAAGAATTTCATGAGAACTCTACTAGTAAGGATGTTAATACTTCAAAAATAAGTTTAACAATGTAAATAATCAAGACAGCCTTGCAACTCCTCATCTTCAGGAAGTATCTGGTGCATAGCGGCAATTCATACTTTACATGCACTAGAACCTATTGTGGTTACAACAGTTGACTATCCTTTTATTGTGGTTCTACCACCTGATTTGAATGAGCAAGTCATTATTGTTAGTCAGGCACAAAGGATTTATCAGCTTATATATGCCTGGCAATCTGTTGACCAACATACTAATCAGATGAGCCAGTTTTTGGATGATGAATGATAGGTTTAAACATCGAGAAGGAAGAAGAAGAATGGTGATCTACTTGAGCTCAAGAATTTAATAGATTATACATTAGTTAATTCAGGTAATGGCACACAACTTACCAACTTGTTAGTTGACTCTCTCCCGAGAACTAAAGGCAGAGGCAGGACTAAATTGGGTCGTCCCTAAGTATTTTGGTGGTTTTGCTTTTTGGTCTTACATGTATCTTTACTTTTTTTGTGTTGTATCGTGTGGGTAGGGTGCCTTTTCTGGGTCCACTCATACAATCTATCTATATCTTTTCCTTTTTAATACATTAACCCTTGGGCTTTTTTCATATATATATATATATATATATATATATATATTTGTGTGTGTGTGTTTATAACATTAAGGAGTTATAAATATAAATATAAAAGTTTAAATGTTAGAAATGAATAAACAAAAAAATATGTATGGCAAGTAGTTAAATATAAAAGTTTAGACATAAGATTTATAAATAGGTATTCTTTGTGTGCTACATAATTTTATTGGGAAATTTACGAACATTCCACAGATATCTTATGTGTATACACTTCTAACATCCAAATTCAGATATTTACATTTGTAACACATTAGCATGAATTTTGAGGAGATCCAACAATTATGGAAACCCAAGGGAATTCTACTAGGCTTCATTTATGTTTCGTACTTTCCATATGCCTTGTTAAAATTAGTAGTAACCTATTAGGACTTGAAAGAGCGGTGGTGAAATGACTAGAATATTCATGTTGTTCGATAGGCTATGGTGAAGTAGTCAGGAGCATTTCAAATATAGGGAGATGTGCTGATAGGGTTTGAACATGGAGTTTCTAGGGTGACAGCCAGAAGCAAGAACCATACTTGAACCATACTTATTTATTCTCTCGATAAAGGGAAAATATATTTATGCTTATATTTTTCAATACATCAATTACAATTCATAGTAGTTACACCTACAATCTACCAAGTAAATCACAAGAGAAAAGTACTTAATAAATCTTAAATTTCACATAACCAATTGACTAGATAGGTTTAACTTAGTCATAGGAGTAGCTGTTAGAAAAACTACATCTAATGAAATTCCAAACTAGGACTTGAAATTAGTATACTAGAACTTCACCTTAGGAATTATCTAACAACTCTTCATTATGGGATTGACATTCTAGACTCATTTGAGTCCTATATTATTGAAATGATACATATACTTGTGTGTGAAATAATAATGAGTAATAATACCTAGTTTTAAGAACTCAATCAATTAGCTAGGAAGTAACCAAGAATTACATAATTGTGATAATCATTGGGATGGACCAGTAACAAGATATGCTATATAGGATTAAATTATATTTGATTTCAATATATATATATATATATAATATTATTTCTATTAATAGAGAGTCCTCATATTAATGAATGAAAGTTAATGCTTCTTCTTATTCTCTATTTGCTAATTCTTGAATTTTTTTCTTATATTTTACAACTTTATATCTTTTGTTATTACTTATTGGGGGACTTGATGTCTGATAATCTTACTTGGCAAGTTATAGGGATTTTGTTAAAGAGATTCTCGAGCAATCCATGTTGGCAATTCATATAATACTAGTTGGTCGAACTTTCTTCTTCAGAATCAAGTGGTTCAAAGGGTGGAAGTTGTAAAATATCCTTTCTTATTCCCATATAAGTTTTTAGTTCAAACAAAGTATTCTAAATTATAAATTAATTTATCGTTACTCCCCAGCAATGCACCAAAAACTTGATGCGTGGTTTTTTGTGGTGTGTTGTAATTATCTTTCAATACTACAATACACACACGACAACATAAATATTAAATATGTAGTTTAATATCAATAAAAATAAATTTAGTATAAAAAGTTTTATATTTTAAAATCTTTGAGCTGCCAAACTATAATAATAACTTAAGTATACGTATCGCTCAAGTAATGAATGACACTAATGGAGTCCTAAGTATCAATCCCACATGGAGTTGGAAATTCTTATGATTATAACATCAAACACAATATTCAAACTATAAAACTTAAGTACACAAAATAAATCTGAAGTAAATTTACTATATGTTAAATTAAATGCACTTAAAAGAACCAGGTTAACTAAGCTATTTGCTAAACTTCAAAAGTAAACTTATTAATATTAAACAAAGTTTTGTAACGAAGAGTTTAAATCTAAGAATGCATCCTTTCTATTTCATTAAGTTATGGATTGTGAAGTAGTTCAAATCATTTAAAATTATATATAAAACGGTATTGTACTAAATAGGAGCAATCTTATTCTTTACTCTCTGAGAGTGCATAAAGAACATTGACTACTCCAGTGTTTGGTTCCTAAATCTATGATTAGGTTGAGAGGATACTGGTTGCCACTCTAGAGGTCTCACTTCTCCTCCCATGAGGGTTAACAATCTTGATTTAGTTTCTGAGCAACTGGACCAAATTAAAGATTTTAATATGTCACCTTAAAATCTCCAATTCTGCGCCCATCAAAGTATATTTCCCTATTTTTTTTCATTCAACCCCATGGACTACATTCTCACCCATGAAATTGAATGTAACTCTTACCATATTGTAGAAAGCATAGCCCTTTTAGATCTTATGTTTCTCAACAAATTTTAACGTTTCAATTGGCTAGATTGAAAAGTAAATGAAGATTAGAGTTCAAATCACCACAATTTATTGACATTTAAAACCTTTTATAAAAAAATTAATTCTTCACAAAAACATATCTCATTATAGGGAGAAGGATGAAGAAAAATACTCAAAATTCATGAGAAGGATATGGAAAAACATAGATTTTATATATAAAAATAAGTTCACAAAATAAATAAGAAAAGAACACAAATTATCTCTCATTTCTTTGTAAGCAAATCATTTGAAGTCTCCTTTAATCACTTTATCTTTTACAATCACACTCAATTCTCTCTTAGAAATGTAATGAAGAAAAAATCTCTCACCTTCCCTCTCCTCTTACAACTCTAGAAGAAAAACCTAACTCTTCCTCTAAGACTCTCTCTCATGCCACCCTTACTTCTCCTCTTCAAACCTCTCGCTCACCTTCTTACTTTGACTCTCTAGACTCTCTTTTAATTAAGGTTAGCCTTCCTTTTCCTAAGCATTCAAAATTCCGTCATTTTTCCTTAAAAGGCACACCTCTTTACACCAAGAGGCAAGTCCTTTCATCCAAGAGACATATCTCTTAATTCAAGAGCCTTTCCAAATTGTCTAGATGCATTTAATTACTCCATGGGGCGTTTGAATTGATTGGAGCCTTCTAAAACTACTTAAAAATAGTCAATAACTGCCTTACTTTGTCTTAATTTGTCTCTGACACCTCTAGCTCTAGTTTCGGCACCTCTCGTGCCAGCCTACCGAAGTTCACACCGTTCTCTGGATTATGGCGCCACTTCTATGTAACATGGCACATCTGGCTCCAATTTCAGGTGCTTCTGGCACTAGCTCTCTATAAGTTGGCGCCTCTGGTGCCAGTTCTGGGGCCTCTGGTGCCAGGATGCTGAAAAGCTCTATTTTGACTCCAAATTTCCTTTTTTTTTGCTCCTTTTTGCTCCAAATGCCTAAAATTACTATACCTATAACAAAACATGAAAATACCCTTCTTTAAAATACAATATCACCAAATTTAAGCATAATATATATATATATATATATATATAATTGCACAATTTTTAGTTGTATCAAGGTTCTAGCCTGCCACCCTAAAATTACTAATTTACACCGATTAAAACTTATCTCCCTATCTATTTGCACTAACTTGGGGACTACCTTATCACCCACTAGATTAATGTAATTCTTACTAGTTCAGGAATATATAGCCCTCTCGGGTCATTATGGATTCACAAGTTTTAAAATATCAATTGGCCATATTGAATATGTAAATTAAGTACGAAGTAATGAATCATCACAAGTATGAAATAAGAGAAATCTTAAGCAATTCTAATCCCACACATGACTATTTCTTATTGCAAGGAGAAAGATAAAGAAAACTACTTAGACTTCATGGGGTTAACATAATAAAATATGATTTATATTAAAATTCAAGTTTATACAATAAAACATAACTAAAAAAAATACAAAGTACTTATCTTAAACTTCTCCCCAAGCAATCCTCTAAAGTACTTTTGATGAAATCAACTCTTCTTACAATTTCGCTCCAAGAGACACACACACACACACCAAAAAACTTTCACAACAATTCACTTCCACCACAGACCATGACCACTACTCAAAGACTTCAAAAACTCTCTTGACTCCTTTTATGATAACTCTTGAAATCCCTAAGACTCACTTTAAATGCCCCTTCAAAATTCATCCAATTTTAATGCATAATAATCAAAATTGATTATGGTGCCTAGGCGCCAACCTTCTAGAAGCCTAATATAACTATATGGTGCTTAGGTACTAGATTCTGGCACCGACCTTTCTGTTTCCACATACGGGGTCTGACACCTAGGCGCTTGTTCACTTTGTACTCCTTTGCTTCATTTGACCCACTTTTGCTCCATTTTCACTCTTTTCTATCTAAAATTCCATCTTTTGTACCTAAAACAATAAAATAAAATAACATAAAATACCTTCCATTAAAGTTCAGTATCATTAAAAATGAACATAAAATGTATTCATAAAAGTAGCACATTTTTAAGCATGTCAATTCCCCCAAACTTAAATGTTACATGAGACTCTCATCTTGAATCTTTTTCTTTCTCAGGTGGTGGTGAACAATGTTGCTTTCGTAGCGGGGATGCCCGCTCGTAGAGGCCGACCTGCTACCCGCCAGAAAGAACCGCTCACTAGCTAGTCGGGCTAGTGGTAGGGGGCCAGACTGTCAAAAGCCCTGCCTTTCGAACCTCTTCAAAATCAAGAAAAAAGACATGAAGCATTTTGTTCTTTAAGAACAAAAGGGATCATTGGGAAGAAAAGAAAGATTACGTGTGTCCTGTAGAGCATATGTTAGACACAGTCGTGTTGCTCAAACAACAGATCTCTCTCTATAGATTTTGAGAGAGAGATCTGTGAAAGTCATTTCCTTATGTTATGACCCGACTAACAGCCTTCACACAACCACGACTACTATGATGTAAGCAGTTCCAATTAGTTTGATCTTTCTTGTCAGAACTTGTACGCAACACTTTTACGGAGATGCATGCATAAAGGTACCCTCCCCTTTTTTTCAGATTTCGTTTAGGACACAACCTACCCTATTCTTGAACCCTCTGCCAAGTTCAACCCTGCCCATATTTATTTTTTAGGGGGCCAAAGAAATGTCTCTACATGCTGCCAACATGTTTTCTTTGGAATTCTACTGAACTGGTTGATCCTCCCATTTTAGAAACTCATCCTACGGTCACCTCGCCAAGAGCTCTCCGGCGACGACAGAGGAACATCCTGCCCGATGTGGCGGGGCAGCTTTTTTTTTTCACAAGCAGACTTGGAAAATTATCCCTACCTTTGTTAGCTTATGAGTTTACGTCCATCCCTGGTCGGGTACAGTTTCTTTTCATTGCTTTGCACCTTGTAGCCTTTACTCAAATTCACGCAAGTGTGTCCACATCCCCCTGACTTGACGAGGAATCCATTCTCACGAACAAACACACCCCCTACACACACCTAGGAGCACCCCTTCCTGCATATCTATAAAAGACCTGAGTAGGCGGGTCGAGATCCTACGGGGTACCCACTACTCGGAGTCCCCTCCCACCAAAAAAAGATGTGTGGTTCAATGGTTCATCCAGAAATGCTATGTTGATGCACAAGACTACCCCCTTCCTGAAAGCTTCATGGGGAAGACTTGACTTTTTACTACTTGATGACGACAGAGGAATACTCGTAGGGGGTTGACTGAAAAAGGCCCCTGCAAAGGAAAAGTTTGATCCCATCAATTAGAAGATGCTCAGCTCCGCACAACATAGGGACTGACACGCTTTCGGGAAGAACATAGAATAGTAGAGGATCCATCATGAGGGACACGAAGATCATGAGTAATTCAAGAATTAGAGATGCTTTAATATACTCTTTCCCAAAACTTCTCATACCAGACCAACCCACTGAAATGCAAATAGGGATAGGAAATGTGGTCAATATTACAAAGAATAATGAAAGACCGTCTATACCCATAGAAAGATGGATGTTTATGTACGGAAGCCATCGAAAGCTTTCCAAAATTTGAGATTTGGCCATGGAAGGATGAAATTGTATCCGAAGAACAGAGGGATACAAAAAAGTATTAAGAGAAGGGCACTGACCAATCATATTGGTCGTAATCTTGAATTTGGAATGAAAGAGGAGTAATTCTTCGTAGCACGGGACACAGAATAAGACCACTGAGATTGAAATAGCATTTAAAGAAATTTTCTAACATAGGGCGGTAGCTCAAACATTGAAAAGATTAGTTGACAACAGTCAAAAGATGGGGCTAAAATTACTATACAATAATGGTTTTTCTGTGTAAGTCAGCCAAACACCTTGATTTATGAGTGGGTAGGTGGGTTAGGTGCACTTCTCTATAGTGGGATGTCATGAGGCTTATCCCCTCATTAATGAAGAAGTAGTGGGGCCCCCTTCCAGCTCACGCATGCGCCAATATCAAATATTGAGAATCTCAATATTGGACTTTATCTGAAGAGTCTTTCTAAATGAATCTATCTAGAAAAACGCAATTCATCGATTTCCAATTTCAATCTAAGGCGCACCTTCACATTTTTCAGGTAGCTTTGTTATGCCTATGAAGCTAGGTTTGACATTGATCATAGATAAAATTTGTCGAAGGTCAAACAGAAAGTTGTAATGAGATGGACAAGAAGTTATCACGGTACTCTGCTTCGGTACTGGAATGAGCAGATGTATCTTGCTTTTTGCTTTTCTAATAGAGTTGAGAGTCTCCTAAAAAAAGATAGAAGCCTTCCGTTGAGCACTTATCTAAAGGAAGCCTAATCGGTATCACCTACATTTGATTTGCCTCCTAACCAGACTTCAACAAAACCACTTCTTTCGTGAAACCGGGCATTTTAGAAGCAAGTGTGCCACCAGTAGCTTAAGCTTTCCCTCGCTTCTTCTTTGCTCCTGAGTTAACACTACTATATCCTGTGAAGTTGTGATCCTTGATGCACTGGGAAAAATCTCTATTGAACCTAATGTCTTTTTTTTTTCCACTCACGATGCTAGGGAACTAGATCAAAGACAAGCCCCTAATCTGACGCCTTTCTCCCAACCACAAGGTGGTTTTTCTTCTTTGGCCTGAGTGTACTGTGTCAGTAGTTCTTCTTATCGATGAATTATCCATGTTAGAAAATAGTCAAACTAGTTTTAAGAACATGACAAGCCAGAAGAAAACCTGCATTTAATTGGCTCGAAAGCCGGCCTTTGTTCAACAACCAGTATTGAATCATTTATAGTGAACCGTGTGAAGTGGAACCTCTTAGGGTTTCTTGCCAACATTAGAGTATGATGTTGATATGTCTTCTTCAGTAATCCAACTCGTTTGAGTAGCTAGCTACTAGTCCTGCTACTACAATTCTACTAAACTCAAAAAAGAAGCACTTGCGTGTATGCTTCTAATGAGAAAACCATATCATATTGTGTATGAGCTGTCAGTTCATCTATTGAGATCATAAAAGCTACTGAGCACTTCACTCCCGCAAGTCGTACGAGGCCTTTATTTACTAAAGTGCAAGGTTCCCTTCAAGCATGAATTTCTAGGGGCCTTTGTCTAACGTACATGAAGGTGTCTGCCTATCAACTATCTTATCCTCTCATTAGGTTTTCAATACCACGAATCTGTTGATCAAGTCCCTTTTTGGTATGATTTTCTGAATATCTCATGCTGAGGTACAAAACTACTGGGGGATATCTCACTACGGTGGAAAATGCTGCTATAGTTCGAGAAGGCATCGATTCTTAGCCGATAAGGTCCACACAAGTACTTGTTCGGTCAAGTATCTTAGGACATTCATCATTAAATGAGATGGCGTGTTCTCTAGCTTGGGTATGGAGAGGCAGTATAAGCAGTGTGTCAACCCATTAGTCTAGTATCGGTGGTACTATTGACTTGCCTTCTTGTGCTTATTGATCTGAAGTTGGTCTACTATGATTTTAAGGGTCTCAGTTTATAGGCATTAGAGAAATATGCACTAGCGAGTCCTGTTCACTTTGATTAGTAAGGAAACTAGTGAGGAGTTTGGGGACTGCAGAAGTTTAGGTACGTGATAGAGGGAGGGGTTTGAGAAAATGAAGTAGGTCATGAAGCGTAGGTTGGGGTGGTGACCTTCTTTTGCAAGAGGGGGTAGGGGGAAGTAAGAGCAAGAGAGGTAGTTGAAGTTCCACCTATAGCATGGAGCCACAGAACCGAGTCAATTTTGGATGCCACCAGTAGTAGCTACCCAGTCTAAGATAAGAAGGAATGAATTAGTCAACGGGGAAGAAGGAAGAATGGACAAGTTTATCTTTGCATTGATTTCCAAGACTTGAAAAAGAAAAAGGCGAGAGTTTTGATTGAAAAGAAAAAGGCTTGCCACTTTCCAATGGCACACATTGATATCTTCTTGGATAAGATTGCTGACTACGAGATGTTCTTATTCATGGACGCTTTCTTCGGGTATAACCAGATTAAGCTCACTAAAGAAGTTCAAGAGAGGACATAATTCAAAAAAGCCTGGGGAACCTATTGCTATGTTGTCATGCCATTCGGACTTCAAAATGCTGGAGCCTCATAAAAAAGGGCCATGATGGCCGGCCATCTTTCCATGATATGATACACAACTGCATGGAGTTTGCTCTTTTCAGTCACACCTTGCGAAATTCAAGACACGAGAATCTCATCATGAAGTCAAGCATTTTTGAGTTTCTTTCTTCATCGGCATACTTATTGTAAAATTTTATGATTCTTATAGTTCGGTAGATCAACAAATTGCTTAAGGTTGTTCCTATCTAACACTATCCTCCGCGATAGACCTACCAAGGGTAAAACCATAGGATGTGTTCTTAGGCTATCATATAATTGACAGATGAGATTTGCTTCAACATACCAGCGTAAATACGACAAGTGCTGATTCATCCAAGATTGAAGCAGTCTTTTGAATCCTTTATGGTTAGAGCAAACTAAGATAGAAGAATTGATGAGTTTTTTTTCGGACAAAATAATGCATTCTTGGTCAGTCATTAACTCTATCCTGAGAATCTCTCCTTCCGATTTAGAGCAAGCTAGGATGTTTTCGGTAGAAGTGAGTTTCCTCAAGTTAGAGTGACAAAAGGATCTAAGCATTTTAGAAGTGGCTTTCGTTAAAGCAACTTTGGGAGAGAGTTTCTCGATCAACTCGCTCATGTTAATAAGGAAACTCTCATATCATCTACGATACGATATTGTGGAAATTTTTTTTTCATTAGAAGAACATAACAACACTCTTTTTCTGCTATACAATTTCCAATTTTCCTTTTTGAACCGGGCTTTGAACATGTCTTCTGAACAATTTCAGTACATTTGGCGCAAGACAATTCCACATATCAAGGTCGGAATGGAATCGAGTGTTTTCACGTCCCGCCGTAGTGCCCGATTTGTCTTGATTGGAGATTGATGAACAAGAAGGAAAATGGAAAGTCGACTTTCAACATTAGCATCCATTACTTGAAAGTCTTAGTGAAGGGCATCTCATTTCCAGATAGAAGGATTCAATCCAACCACATGTTCCCCTACGACTACTTTGTTATGACTTCACTCCAGTCAAAGACCCCACCATGGTATGCGCCAAGAAGGCCACCAAAAGCCTTTGTGGCACTAGTGGTACAGAGTAGTCATGGGTGATCATTGGTCTGATGCTTCGGGTGAAACCCATTTTCAGGGTGTGAGGGGTGGTGTGTACAAGGCCGGAGTACATATTCACCGCGGCATGCTAATCCGCAATTTCTAACAATTTCAACTTCATGTTCCCAAGTTGCAGAGAACAATCAAAACTGAGGCAATCCTTACAGATTTGCTCCACCTTACATGCTTACTTCCCAATGTTATTGCTATTGTAGCACGTGTGTGGCCCAGACCATAAGGGCCATGCAAACTTGACGTCATTCCCACCATCCTCCAGTCTCTCACTGGCAGCCTCTCGTGAGTGCGGCACACACTTTTTTTTTTGTTTTGAAGTAGGGTGCGTACTCTTACCACCACGTACCACACCATCGGGACGCTCACCTAAATGCCAAGTCTTCCTCTGCCGCTAACTCAACTTCGTCATAACCAAGCCTAACCAAACTGTCATGGTCACCAGTATTTTGACGTCACTATAGGTAGGTCTCCACGGGGAACGAGTGATGAACACAACTTCGGTTCACGTGTAAAAGTGCTTCGAAAGGCGCCAGCTCCCAATGGTGAAATTCTTGTTGAAAGCACAACTATGTGCTGGCACTGAAGTCAAGTAGTAATGCTGACACATCACTCGGCTCCGAGGTTCACTTCGTTTTCCGTTTCTCATGCGATGCATGTCTCAGCAACACAAAATGAGAGTTTCACTTGTTAGAGTACTTGACCAAACATCTCATGACACGAGCTGACGACAACCATGTAACACCTATATGAAAGTCAGTAACATCCTGTTAAGGATGAGTTTTGTTGTTCATATGTCAAGGGATGGTAAGGTTTTGGTTGTGGTATCTAATTAAACCACATGCTCCACCACTTGTGCAGGCCCCCATCAATTCCTTTGAGTTTCGGTCTTGCGATCGTACTCCCCAGGTGGAGTGCTTCACACGTTAGCTGGGCTCCAGTTGACCTCACTTTTGGTTGAGGTTTAGATTTTCCTCTTTCGTGACCTAAGGTCTAGCCATAGTACTTTCCTATTGACTATTCTTAGAAAATTAGACAAGGAACCCTCACCATTAGAAATTTCAAAATCTTCTCTACTCAACTTGAAGTTCCACATATTGGTCCTAATCTCTAGCACTTAGTAGGTGGGGTCACTATGGGGGAAACTCAAGAAGAGTCCCCTTTAGGACTGCAAGACCTTAGGGTTGACCCTAAGTGTTAGTCTAGGGCTAAGGCACTTACTTGCAATTACTTGCACCCACAATCACTCATAATCCTAAATTTGAACTTCTAGGCTTTGGTCACTTGATACTTTTGGGAGACTCCTGTAGGTGGTTCCCTAAACCCACTAGCGCTAGGCTAGGGTTTAGCTAAGACCACTACATAGAAAACCCAAATGGGGTTTCCATTGGTCCATGACATATTGATGGTAGTTGGCACCCCAACTCTACCAAGGTACCCAACCTCTCTTTTGTCCCTAAATTCCCCAAAATTACCTAGATACCCTTGTGACCCCAAATTTGGCCAAAATCTCCAAATTTACCCAAAATACCCAAACTTGTTCAAAAATCATTTCAAACACCTTGAAAACACCCAAACTACCAAAAATCTCCAAAATTGGCCAAATTATTAAAATACCCCTCTTCGGCCCAAAATCCCAAAAATTCCCAAAATCTCCCAAATATTTCCAATTTCATTTTTCTTAAATACCCACATGACCCAAATTGGTCAATTTGACCACCTTTGACCAAAACCCCAAAATTACCCTTTAAAGGCCCATCTTTTCTCCAAATCACCTCAAATGTCAATCCAATTGGTCTCAATTTCCCCCAATTTCAATTCTAAACTTAAATTCACCCTTGATATGACCAATCTAGACCAAATTCAAGCCTAATTGGTGCATGATTTGAACCCAATTTTGATTTAGACAAAAACCCCAATTTTGGCCCCATGAATTGGTTCCACCAAATTGAACCCATAGCCCACTCAATTGGCCACAATTTGTGTTGGAAAATCTTCATAAAATTCATACACATCAAATTTGACCTTCAATTGGCCTTGGTGAGACCTCAATTTTCTTTGATTTCAACCTAAGTCCAAAAGACCCAAATTGACCATGTCCTCAAATCTCACCAAATTGAGGGTCTTAACCCCAAAATTTCCACTCTACCTTCATAAAAAATCCTCAAAACATCTCCCTTGATCATTTGGACCATTCAATTTGGACTTAGCCCAAGGCTATCCCAACCTAGACCCATGTCTAGCCCAACATGCCCAAATTAACCAAATTCAAAAATCCCTCAAATTGACTCACCAATTGAACTGAAAATCACTTCAACCCTTCACCAAAAATATTTATAACAATCATCTACACAATGTTGATCAATCAATTGGACCATTTGACATGGTTAAACTAGCCCAAACCCAAACTTTGATCACTTGAACCCACATTGAACATATGCATTAAAGATGGCCTAACTACCCCAACGTCACCAAATTAACTCCACCTTAGCCACTGGTTAGACCCTAAGACTAAGCCAAAACCCATCTAACCACCTAAACTAAGCCATGGACCAAAGGTACCGCAAATTAAGGTATTTTATTCCCAAAAATGCACATGCTTAAGATACCCTTACCAAAACTAAACCTCATTGCATTAAGTTGATTTGACAGATTCCCCTGGATGCCCTGAGCACTTAGCCACCTCCCCCTAGCACGGGCTGCTGGCCTAGCCACCAGAGAAGCACAAAACCGAGAGCCACCCCCATGGAACTTCACCTAAATCAAACCTAGAGGCCAGCTCATCAAAATCAAATTGTAGAGCTCCTCTGCCCTCCACCTAACCACCACAATGCACCCAAACATATGCCCTGAGAGCCACCCCATGGCCATTTTTATAAGAACTCACTTCTACGGCCATGGGAGGGGTACTAAAAATTTTCTCAAAGAGAGCTTCCCAAATCACTCATAGAGCTTCTTTGAGACCTCCACAGCCCATTCCAATCACTCCACTGCCTTGATTTCCCCTATGTAATCCTAATTTTGAGCTTGAAAATTAGGGCAGAAATAGGACATCCCTGAAAACTCCACCAAACTTCAATTGCTTGTGCCCACACCTTCATAACAACAAGAGAAGACAAAGCCCCATCAAATTACCCTATGAAATAGCCTCTACAATAGTTGTAGACCAACACCCAAAATTGGTCTTGATCAAAATCACACCTAGGCTTTACACTAAGATTAGAGGCTTAAGCCCTAGCCTGCTTGGACCCCAACGGACGCGCCAAGACTCTCTGATTCAAGCTTCACTTCTCAGAGCCAAGGTATAAGACTTCTTTTATTCTCAAGCCTATTTGAACTCTCCATTTGTTTTGAGTTGATTTCATGGCTTGATCACCTTATGGATATGTTCCTCTAGACTAGACAAGCATTTTAAAAAAGATTCATCAAATTTGGATAAGAAATGAGAGAGATCTTAAGGTTAGAAGATGGACAGTTCTCAGGCTAGGCTATCGGGGATGATGACGGAGCGCCATTCGATCGCACGTGTACTGAATGGACGGTCTACATCAAGTCGGACAGCGCTTAGGAACACAAATCGTGGGCCAAGTCAGCATTGAGGTGGATGGCAGCGTCAAATGGGAGTGTGCCACATGGAGCTTCAGAGCCGCCGTTGGTTGAGGTGGCGTCGCGCGTTTAAATAGATAAATAGGGATTTAATTAATTCAGAAAATGATCCCTAACTTCAAGAATTCATATCTTGGTGTAGAAAAATCACAAAAATAAAACAAAAACCCTCCATATGATGTATATTTTATTTTTAATTAATTAAACATTTATTTGAATCTTTTGATTCTCCATGTATGTAGACTTATCATCATAGCTTGAATTTTTGGCATATTGTAACCTCTGTCAAGGAGAACATTGTCTGATTTTTCCAATTTCAGAGGAGATCCTTAGAGAGAGGATCACATTTTTCAAGTTTATGTGCATTATTTGCTTAAAATAATCATGAAAATTAGCATATTGACTAGAAAATTCCAAGAAAATTTTGGAAGGTCCACCATGACCAGAGGAGCTTTTGAAAATAATTTCATGGGCCAAGTCATTTAAAATGTACTTAATTTTCACAAACCCTAAATCACTAAGATAATTAATTTTGAAAGATATAAATATTTAAATGACTTGATTTTTTATCTCCACTGTTATTTATGATCCAGAGAACTCACCATAAAAATTTCAAAGCATTTTGAGTCCATTTGATGGCCTAAATTAATTTTTCAAGTTAAATATCTTTTTTGACTTAAATGATTTTTAAAAATCAAAATATAACTCAAAAATTTATAAAAACTTATTCTTTGAGTTCTCTGTGATGAGGGCTATTTTTTAAAAATAAAATGATATTTAAAATAAAAACTTGATTTTTAGCCTATTTCCCTAAAAATCAAAAAAAATAATAAAACTCATGGAAATGTTCTAAATTTCTTCTCAAACACTTAGGAACAATTGGAATATTTTTCCTAGTTTTCTAAATAAAGATATTGAATTTCAAAGCTTAAAAATAATTTTAAAAGGCTAAAAATGAGTTCTCACTAAAAATAATTCCAATAAATCCAATAAAATTCATAAAAATATAAAATAATCTTATCCTTTGTGTTATCTGACCTTAGGAGGACTTTTTAAAAAATACAAAACTTAATTTTCCCCATTTGAAATATTTTATATTTAATAAATAACCCAAAACTCACAATAATTCTTAAAATTCAGATAAAATTCAACAAATCATGAAATTTAGTCCTAAGGCTTCTCTAGTCTAAGCCTACCTCCAATAAAAATTTCAAGGGATTAGGAGTTACCTTGGTCAAGTTAGAATTTTCTTTGGAAAATCTTATTTTTAAGTGAAAATAATTATATAAATTAAATTAAATTTTGAAAAATCATATTTTCTCCTCTTATATCTTAATTGACCCATAAATGAGGTAAGATAAAAATTTCAAAGTCATTTGAATTGAATTTGATAAATTAATAAGTGTTAGAGCCTTATGGACAAAAGTGTAATTTTGGCACCTTAGCCTTAGTTAGCATTTAGGCTTAATTCAAGGAGGGAAATGGTAACTCTTATCTTATTGGATGTTTGAAACACAAGGGGTTAATTGGTAGAAACCAACCTCACTTTCTTGAAAAGATAAGTTAATAAATTTCTAAATTATTAAAATTTGGGAGTTTATTAAAATAAAATGAGTGATGTTTGAAACACTAGGGGTTAATTGGTAGAAACCAACCTCACTTTCTTAATTAAAAAGATAAAATTTCTAAATTATTAAAATTTGGAAGTTTATTAAAATAAAATGAACCCAGGACTTAGGGGTTTAATTTGGAAGTTTATTAAAATAAAATGAACCTAGGACTTAGGGGTATGACTTTTGAAGTCAACAATTAATCAATTTAATACCCCTATTTGATTTTCAAATAAAATTCAAATCATAAATCATGACTACCTAAAGCTTAACCTTTTTAAAACTAATTAAGACACTCACCTAAATCTTAAGGCCTTAGTAGTGACTTAGGCCATATCAATTTTCATTTAAATGAGGATTAGAAAAGTAAACATCATTTAAAATTAAAACATCTTTCATACACTACAAGCCAAATTAGGGTTAGAAAAGTAAATATCATTGAAAATTAGAACATCTTTCAAACACTACAAGCACAATTAGGATAAAAATTTGGTTAAGTGTTCCAATAACACTAACTTGCCTCTTTAAGGGTCTTCACCCACATAATTTTCAGGATTAAAATACAGATGATAATTCTCTCACTCTTAAGGATAATTGAGACATCAATGTTCATTAAGCATTAGAATGTTTTATAGGATGAATTATTAAGCAACAAAATAAGTTTAAAAGAACTCGTGATCTTCCACCAGGCAGCGAGAGAGTAGCACGGGCCTGCTTCTTTCTCTAGATCTGTTGGATACCTCGGAGATCTACTAAATTAATATGTTTTACTTGACAAAATCATCCTTAATTAAACTCCTAAGGACCCACCAAGATATGACATATGGTTAGGAAAACTACCAAAACCTTACTTTTTTTTTGCCTCTACATGAACTGCCCTCACATGCATTTTAAGTTTTAAGTGATGGAACGAGAAGACTCGCTAGGTACGCTTTTACAGTTTTCAGCGTTATCTTTCTTGTACTTTCATACTGTTCTTTTATATCTATAAATTCGCATGCTAAACAATGATGTCACCCTGCATGAAAACTAAAACTATCAGGATAGCCACAAAACCAAAACCAGAACCAAAATTAAAACTAAAATCAACCAAGATAAAATTCACCGCCACAACAATTAAAATATAAAACAACTCAAAATTTAATCACAAACATCACATAAAACTATACTTCAACTAAATTAAGATGTCTCTATCGGATGATCGGGAATTCCTCGGAGGAGGTAACCTATGGCTTCAACTAAATTCAGACATCTCTATCGGATGATCGGGAATCCCTCGGAGGAGGTAACCTACAGTTGCTAACGAGGCTTCCCATGGTCTAAATGAAATTATGGAACTCATTAAGTTAAGTTAGTAAGTTCATTTAGACTAAGTGAATCTAATAGAAAATGGTGGTGCCGGAACGAGGGAACCATAGGATCCTAACCGGTGTCGCTCTAATAAACTTTAATATGCCCTCATAATATTTAAAGAACTTCAACTATAGGGCCATCTGATTTAACATCATAACTTGACACACTAGAAAACTCAAACTCGTCGCAGTAGGGAGCTTGGAGCTAGCATGGTGGGCAACACGACCATCTTCAATAGCAAAACCTGTCTTCCTCAGCTAAACCAATCTTCCTTTCTTATATATAAACAACAAAGCCATAGGACTTCGAGGTTGCTTGCTTATGCAACGTAAATCTTTACCTTATCTTTAGGCCTTTGTATAGCCCTGCTATACAAAATAAGACCTAACTCGTCTTAGGATTCTAAGGTTGTCTTCCATCACGACCTAAATCCTCACATCTTCCAAGCCATTTGTGTGATCGTTTCACACGAATGTAAGCCCCAACTAATAAAATTGGCAGGATCAAACACCTAAATATTTCTCCTAAAAACTGAAGCCAAACATTAGGATAGCTTGGGAAGTCACCGAGGTTTTCCTCTGGATCCATGACATCCCATAGTTTTTCCCCCTTTGGACTCTATAATAAAATGTTCCAAATTTGAACCAATCCCCTTTCACACCTCTACGTCTGATATCATTGAAGAGTCCTACCCTTTGAAATTCCTTGAAGATAATATTTCGTGATTTTTAACGAGAGTCTTTTTAAGTGACTTTGGTCATTTAAGATGTAATTAACTATAGGGGCTTGCACTTATAAGATTTCTTAGGTGGCTTTGGTCATTTAAGATGTAATTAACTATAGGGGCTTGCCCTTATAGTAACATGCTGAACCATATAAACCCTATTTAATCCTTTATATTAAATAGGGGAACTTGTCGGCAAATACAAAGGTTTCATAAAACCCTATTTAATCCTTTATATTAAATAGGGGAACTTGTCGACAAATATAAAGGTTTCGCAAACCAGATGAATGTCATACTTTTCTTAGTTTATTTGATCGAGCCTCATCCTCAAGTCTTCTGTTTATCCTTTGAGATAGATATAGGATTTGAGGTACAACGCTCTTTCATTTAAACTATGAAAAATATGAGGTCAATTTGATTTCATACTTTTCTAAACTTCAACGTCCTTCCGAAGCAAATGATGGGATTTCGATTCCGGTAACTGACAGCTTCTTATAGGAAATTCCTCAAACCAAAATAGCTCTGACAGCCCCCGATCCATGCAGACCAAGGACGAACACTCATCATTTACAACATGGACTACCGGGGTATTTATTCCTGTTTGCTCCCCATGCTTTCGCACCACAGCGTCGGTAGGGACCCAGAGAGCTACCTTCGCTTTTGGCGTTCCTTCGTAGATCTATTGATTTCGCCCCTACACACGAAATTCCACTCTCCTCTATCTCACTCAAGTGAATTGGTTTTGAGAGCATTCTGCTAGTTTTTGGTGACTTGAACTTGAAACCCGATTCACTGCCTACATGCCCTTTACACCCAGTCATTCTGAATAACACTTGCCCTCTCTGCCTGTCTTACTGCGGCTACTGGCACGAAGTTAGTCGGGGCTTCTTCCTCGAGTCCCGTCATGATTGTGCACTCGAAGAAAGAGCATTACAAGTGGCATTTTCATTCTTCACTCACGCGATATTACTGGATCAAGCTTTCGCCCATTATCCAAGATTCCTCATTATTGCTCCACGTTGGAGTCTGGGCCATGTCTCAGTCCCAGTGTGGCTGATCATCCAAAAAGACCAGCTAAGCATCATTGGCTTGGACAACCTCTACCTGACCTACTACCTAATATTACGCAGGCTCATCAAACATCGCTTTGAGATTTTTGTAGAATTTAGCCCAAACTTTTTGGTAGATTCCCACACGTTCCTCACCCATTCGCCACTTTAATTTCAACTTTTTTGATTCCAGTGAGCTGAAAAAAGAAGTCGTAGCTACTGCCTTGTAGTTTTGATGTCGGGCAAGACCACTAGAGCTAGGAGCCTCTTTTCCTTCTACCTAGCTCTCTGAAAACAACGTTTGACTTGCATGTGTTAAGCATATAGCTAGCATTCATTCTGAGCCAGGATCAAACTCAGATTTTTACTATGATTGGGCCCTGCAGTGGTAGAACCAGAGGAGTCAGGCCTACTACTCCAATTTGATTCTCTCTCCTATCCTTATCAGTTGAGCTATCACCTCTCCTTTCAGTTGAGCCTCTCTCCTAACCACTTTTTTTTCTATCTATATGATGACAAACCAAAGAAACAAGGTGCGTTATCTTGTGATTCTATATATGATTCAAGCAAGTTTCTCTCTAGAAGAACAGTGTGTTTCGAGGCATGAAGTGAGAGATAATTGATGTTTGAATTGGGTTTTTGAAGTTTTGATTTTGATCTTTTGATGTCAAAGAATTTTTCTCATTCCAAAATTCAATGTCCATTATCTTCTAAGGAACAACATGATCCTAAATAACCTCTTGGATGCTGAGGTTGGTCTTGATCCTCAACCACTTACAAGACTAGGTAAAAGTGAAATGACTAAGGGAGATGTAGATCCAAGCATTTCTGATTCTGAGAAAATTCCTTCTATTGTAGGGAAAACTTTCATGACATGCCATTTTATGGGTCTCCAACCGAATTGGCACTAGAATCAATATTGAAATCTTCTTTTGCTTTGCCTCGAAAGTGAAGTGAGGTTAAGGAAGTTTAATTCTTTATGCAGAGAATGACCTTCTTAGTGCTTTCTTTATTGAAGAAGAAGCAGAGAGTGAAAGCTCAGACGCTTTTCTAGCTAGTTTAGGCATCAATCATTCTTTTATGACTTTCTTTCACAAGGAGCTCCCTCTACTATTCAACTTCTACTTGAAGGTCCCGAAATCTCAACTCTTGCTCTTAAATATCTTTCTGCCTTACCTTCAAAAAGGGATGTGACAGAATCAGAGCTTGAATTTAATGCTTCTAGAGTGGCTAGACCAAGAAACTCAAGACCAGACTCCTACTTCGAAGCGGTAGTGAAATGAAAGGAAGCGATGTACATAATGTTTGGAATTGGGTATTCCACAACATTCCTTTTCATTAGACTTAGAAGAGTTCATCCTTACTGACTTCACAACCTCCCTGTTTGGTTCACCTTCAACGTTGTTGGGTTAAGAAGAATGATTGTTGACTCTAAGCCAGAGCCTCTTCTTTCTTCCGGGCAAATTCACGTATTATTTCTTATTGGTTTACCGAAAGACAAGATCTATTCATCACTTCGTGCCTTCCATTCCAGTGCTTTCTCTTTTGAGAAAATTGAATATGCTACAAATTCAATCCCTTTTGACCCGTGATAAAGTCACTTTAGCTTGAATAGAACAAGAAGTAATCAAACAAGCTAGAAAGTGTTCTCACAAGATTGAATTGATAAAGGTAGAGCTGTGAACATTGTAGCTAGTGAAGTTCCGTAGGGGGAGTGAGATCCTATCTAGTTATGTGATATCTTGGTAGGATGTAACATAGGTCAGACCACAACACCATCGACTCGTACTATAACACGGACAACCACTTTCACTTCTTAAATAGAAAGGAATTAGGTTCAGAGGTCAGTCACCAACAGGCGCTAGATATGAAATAGAGCATCAACAAGCGTTCCACTTGAGTGGAACTTCTCACTGAAGCTACTCAGAAAGGACCATAAAAGAAAACAACAAGACAACCAAGCCAACTAGGAAATCAAAAAAGCATGTGTAGCAATAACAATTGCCAATAATATTGGAAACTTTATTTTCTAGAGTCTGCAAAAAGGGAGAAAAAGAATAGCTGCTTATCTAATCTCGACGAAGACCTTATACCTATTTCCCTACCAAAGAAGAAGAACTTAACCAACTTGAATCTTAGCGCCCTCAACCTAGAAGCTTAGCTGGGTTTATTGATGCTACTAACAGTGCCCAACAACCCTTGGGAGAGTCTTTGGTTGGAATTCCTAGGGGATTACAACTGTCAAAGGATGTACATGACTACCTATTTGTGGTGGCTGAACATTTCAGCAAGATGGCGTGCCGAGTTGAAATTAAAAAAAGTTACATGTGAGGAAGAAGACAAGTTGTTTCTTCAGCATTTTTGGACAAACTTCTTATTGCCTAAAATATTATAGACGATGGTGATGGTACATCTTCTTCGAGGCTAGAATTTCAAGCATCCACAAAATTGGGATGAGAGTTTGCCATCTCTCCAGTTTGCATTCAACTGGGCGATTCATAGTTCCACTTAGAAGAACCTTTAGAGATATGGGTTATTTGATGTGGAGTCCCTTTGACCAGTTTGGTGATGAGCCGAAAAGAAGAGGGGGAGGTCATAAGCGTTTATACTGTTAGATCTATTTAGAGGAAATGAACATTTTTGGTAGAATCATAACCAAAGATTACGACCTTAATCAAAATGCATACATTTGTATCAGACACTATAGGGATGGTGAAAAGAGAACTATTTGGCATCTGGGCTATAATTGGAGATACCATTATTTCGGTACATAAGTTCCTATATCAAGGGTCAATGGCATACCTTTTAGTGCGGTTTGAACTCTTGATTGACGTAATCTCAATAGAAAGTAATGCGCAACTCCCTTCCTTATGAAACTATGGCGCACCGCTGCTTCCATTTCAATCTGTGCTGCTGGACCAATTCTTTCGTTTTAGCTGCTTTTATTTAAAGATGTCCTCTCAAGTGCTTCTTTTGTATAGAAAACCATCTTTTCAGCTCAATTCTCGCCTTCCCTCTTGACAGGGAACTTTTCTAGAGGCTCTAGCATAGTGTAACGAAGTGCTTGTTCTTCTTTAGGTTTCAGTTATGAAAGCGTATGTTTTTAGAGAAGATTGAATCATTTGAGTTCCCAATTGAACTAAAAAAAGCGTGTCTTTCCGATTTAGGAAGATAGAAAGTAGAAATCAAATAGAGAAACTTGAATGTGACTCTGAAATCTGAAAAAAAAAAAAACTAACCAAGTGGCAGGAAGTAGCACACCAGGAGGTGTAGGATGAACTCCTTTCTCAATCTTGAAATCAAGTTGCCAAATCAGTACGGCAGGTTCAGTCCAAAAATTTATCAACCAGCAAAAAAGACACACCAAAGGCTCATTCTATTCTTTTTTTTCAATCAATCTCATGTAGGAGAGCCGAATGATGGGAAACTCAAATGTGAGAATTCAGGCAAAAAAAGGTCAATCTTTCTTGCTCTTTCAAAGTTGCACTTTCTCTCTCTTTCTTTGTTGCACAACTCAAGTTGCCTTTTTTGCTACACACCTTGAATCTCATCCATACAAGATGATAAAACTCCAAAAAATATGAAGCTATCTAGCCTAGCGAAGATCCTTATTTTCAGGTCATAGACATATAGATATGTAAATCATTGCTCTACTAACGTCCTGACTTCTTTGGCCTAGGATTTGTCCTAAGAAACTAGCACCTTTTCTTTGTTGCATACCTCTAGAATAGTTGAGCACGAGAGGCTAAGACTTTTAGCGCTTGATCCACGATCGAGACCTTTTTCTTCCTTCATTCTCTAGCCTAGATTGCTGATACACCCTTAATGGGCTGCCAAATATGTCGCTAGATCGGGGATCAGTTGAAGCCTCACTCTTTTCTTGGTCTATAGCATTTTGGAAAGTTTGGAATTGAGATGATACAAGATTTCTCATTTCGAATTGGAATGTCAACGAATTATAATACTTCCATATTTAGGAGTTTCAAACTGATAAAATTCACGGTCCTTTGTTAGAGGGGACCTTTCACCGTAACGCACAATCGAACATGCCTACATAGGTTGTGAAGGGTTAGCCAATTCCCCTTTACCCATCCTTTAGGTCGTTCTACTTTGGATGTTTAGGCACTAGCCCTAAAATGCCACTGAGTCCCATTTTCATCCACTATGAAATGAATAGGCATGGTGAAATTTACAATTCAGAGACAGGACAGGAGCTATCCTCTACTCATCGGTCGCAAGCCGAAAAAGTCAGACAAACTCAAGCTGTAAGAAAGAGGATCGGGCATGAGAGAAGAAAGAACTCTAAAAGTAGGTAGGTTGGCTTTTGGTTTTGCTAGTGACAATCAGACTAGTTCACAACTTGATCGTGACTCCCATCAAAGAAGGCCGCTTTGAATAGTTCACGATTTCTTTCTTACTTACTGTGCTCATGCTATTTTACTCACTATATGAAGCACTAGGGCTATTTAGATCTTCAAACCTTCTCTTTTGTAGAAGCCTGGAGACACTAAAAGGGGAGATGGAAAATGGCTTTTCTTTTATTTATGAAGAAAGAGAAAGTGGTCATCTATTGCCTTTTTTAACACAGTAAAGTGGGTTCTTCCTTCTTTAAATGATCTCAATTTTTCTGAGGATGAGAAATCGAAGCCGGAGCTTTTTGTAGGAGATAGCCACATTTTTCGTGAGAAGGAATCCGAGTTCTTCTTCTTATCAGATTGGAATCTTTATCTCTTTTTCACTAATTTGGTGAAAGATCCAACGATGATTGATACTGCTCGGTATCGAGGTTGACGATAAATTGAAAAAAAGAAAAAAGAGGCTATGTGTTAGTTTGGAAAGAATGGATGCCCCGACAACAGATACCTTTTTGCCTTGCAAACTAAGATTATTGGTCTTGCCCTATTAAGTGATTGAGTGAAGCAAGAGAAGGCTTGGGTAGGAAGATTTTTATTTAACCTACTCTAGCCAAACTCGATGATGATTTTTTGCTTGATCTATTTAGAGGAGAGTTTTCTTTCTGAGCTTACTCAAAGAAGCTTGAAAGAAAGGGCTAAAAGAGCTTCGATCGCCAGAAAATGGTATTCAAAATAAAATGTGTCTTAGCCTCATTCAAATGGGAGTGGAGTGAACCTTTCTAGGTGTTCTGATATCAAGTTTTTTAGGACTTTTAAACATGAAAGAGGGAATCCATTTCCATAGTTCTGTAAGCATTTGAAGTAAGGTGGGTGACATTAGGTTAAGCCAGGTGATTGGGTATGCCCTAGCAAGTTCATACAGTTTGATGTATGCGAATGCTTACCCATCTTTTTGTACCTTATTTCCTCTATTCCAATTTTGATTGAATGAGATGTAAGAGCAGGCCTTAACCATGAATTCTTTTTCATTTTTTGGGGGTCAACCAATGCTATCCATTTTAACCAATCTCATTTTCATCAATAGTCTCCTTTGGTATTTTTGTTTTTGATTTGCCTCTAACTCCTTTCCCTTTGAAACTCGTCTAGCTATCAAAATAGAAAGCCAAGCCTTACCAAACGTCCCCGCCAGCTGGGCTCTTGTCTGCTATGGTGACTCTTCACTTTGGTCACAATGGTTATTCCCTTTGGTGTCGTTCTTTATCTTAGAGTGCATGAAGCCAAAAGACTTCGATGAAAAGGAGTTTGATCAGCTTAGACAATTCTGGGAGGGAGATGAAGAGAATATTCTTGAGCATCTTCTCCAGGAATGGATGAAGCAGCACTTGCACGAGATTCACTGGTATGCTTCGGCATACTTTGATTCTTTACTTTCTCTTGAAATATCTCTTGTTGTTGTCGGTTGTCTTTTAGACATACAAACAGAATGTGCAGGAACTACTCATCCTTCATCACAGCCTGTTGTGTCAAGCTTACTACCTGCTACAGAAAAAGCCTGCAGTTTTTCTTGTTTGCATATTTTAATGGGGTCTATGTTTCTAACCTTTAACAAGGGAATTAATGCATCCAAAAAAAACTTGCCAGAGTGAGACGGAATAAGACGTAGCTCAGCTGACCAAAAGAAAGAAGAGAAGTGGATTCCACTAGGGAAGGCTACTATCCTTAATAAGTACGATCATAGAACGAGTCCCAAACCCAAATTCAAGCCATTTGATGAGAAGTATCAGAGAGGGAAGGGCAATCCATTGGGCTCGCTAATGATATGGAAAGAGTCCAAGCCTGGCTAAGAATGATTGTAAAGAGTTCAAAAGTTGTGTATCAATATCCGAGTGTAAGAATGTAGTGCTACTTTCTTCTATTTTCATTTTCACTACGTGCCTTCTCTGTCTCAGACCAACTATGACTCAAGATGGAATCTCTATTTTCATGCGGTCCCAAATTTTCATTCCCCAGATTAGATCCAACAACATTTTTTTTCTTTTAAAAGAGAGTCTTTCCAACAACGAAACAAAATAAAAAGAAAGAAAGACTTCATCCTTCTACCTAGTGGTCCACATTCAGAAAGTCATCTCTCTCTCTAGTCAACTCTATTATGCCGAAACCCTTTACCCTTTCTCTACTAGTGTCTTTTGCATATCCTGGTATAAAATAAAAAAAACTTTACTTCCAAGCAAAAGAAGATTGACTTCTTAATAGACTAATAAACAATTAAGGAAGAAATACCTTTTTCATTAACCTTTCGTCTTGTGTGACCTTGCTTCAATGTGATCCATAGTTTTGTTTCTCTCAAAGCCAACAAAAAAGACAAATTAAATTTTAATTAGAAATGGAAAAAAGCCTTTCTAAATGGAAAAGAAAGATTGGGTCCTTTACCTAAAGCAAGACCATTAAGGTGGTATAAAAGGGAAGGGGTGTGTGCCACATGTACTTGAACTCAGACCAGTCAAGAAGACACTAATGCCACTCTAAAGTGAAGCAAGTCTGTCTGAATGAATCACTCACATCTTTTAGCTAGACAACTCCCCTACTGATTTTTGTTTTTTCCTCTTGATCGACGGTCTCTCTATCTAAGAAAAAGAAACCTTGATTCGCACCTCGTTTGAGTAGTACTTTACGATTCATACTAGTTTTTTGGGTAGATCGGTAGGCTAGGCCACTATGAGTGAAGGTCTAAGATAATAAGAAGCTTTGTTTTGTAATTTATTTTGATAAAAGTTCAACAAAAGCCAAGGTCAAAGTAGGGTTGTTAGATCAGATTTTCTGGTGGCTAGTTGCTTAGTTAGAGTTATGTTTCATCCTTTAGGTTTTGTTTTCTAATAGAGAAATGATACGCCTAAAAATGTACTATTTTTTATGCTTCATTTTATAATAATATTAGACTTTAAAAGAATGTTATCTTGTGTTTTTCCCTGCAGAAACATCAAATTGAATAATTTGGAGTGATTGGAGCAAAATGAACAAAAATAGACCAAATCACAACAAACCGGAGCAAATCAGATCGAATCGGGGCACACCAGAGTCATGGGGGCCAAACCTGGACACTTAAGTGCTTGTGCCCAGTGCTTAAGTGCCCAAAATTTTCCTTAGGTGCCACCAGACAGAGAGGGGGGCGCTTAAGCGACCAAAAACAGTGCTTAGGCGCCACAGACGGTTTTCAACATATCTTCAAGAATATACATCAGAGTTGGACGATTTTTGAAGCACTGATTCGTGCATCTCTTAGGAAATTTGTTGGAAATGGTAAAAGGGACTTTCTAGAAGATTTTGGGGCAGTTATATGGAGTTATGAAGAGTCACTTGAGGCACCATTTGGAAGATTCATTCAATATGGACATTTTTGAAGAGCCTCTTAAGCATCTCATAAGAAATTATAAAAAAAATGCTTGGAAATGTTTTTAAAAAGACTCGTAGACTCTTGAATTAATAAGAAGGGGAGAAGAAGACTTGGAGAAGAAGAAGAAGGCTTGGGTGTGAGCCCCAAGTGGGGTGACAAGGTGAGAGAGAAAGAGAGGGAGTGAGAGATTTCTTTTTTTCTTTTCACTTTATTCTTGGAGAGGATTGGAAGGAGATTGATTTTACTATACAAGGAGAGTTTGATTTTCATCAGAGATAAGTATTTTCATTGTATTTTGAGTTGAATCTAGTACTTTGTTTGTATGGTTTTAAAGTCTCGTTCAATGAAAAGATCTTGTAGCTTCTTCATGTGTAGTGAGTAGTTTTCTTTACTCTTCCCTCTTATAATGACATAGTATGCATGTGTAGGATATAAAATTGAGTAGAGTGAGAATATATTGTGATGATTTTACTTTATTCTTCCTTTATGTAAACTTGATCAACTTGCATGTTAAGTCTGTTGTGAGAACATGTAAGATCCGGGATGGTATTGTCTCAATCAACTATGGTAGAATCACATGACATTGTATGAATGAGAATGTAGTCCATATGATTAAGTGACAGTGACTTTATATATGCTTAAAAATATAAGAATTTGATACTGCTGCTAGAAGATTTAATTCCCCGGCAACGACGCCAAAAACTTGACTACAGTTATAAATTTGATAACGATGTGTATAAAATATTCAATAATTTCTAAGTCACACTTATCAACGCAAGTATACGTATCGCTCAAGTAATACAGGGTTCTAATGAAGTCCTGGATATCGATCCCATAGAGAAAAATATTTGAGGCTACGAACTAAGATTTAAAAAATCAATACTTAATCAGAACAACATAGTTCAAATTGCATATTTGTCACTAATAGGAAATTGAAATAAAAATGTAATTTTAATAAAATCTTAATTAACTAATTATAGTAATAAAGTTTCTAATGTGAAGTTCAATATATAGGAAAGCATCCTTCTCCTTGTCAAAAAATTTAAGTGAATGAATCAAGTGAATTAGTTCAAATTATATTGTGCCAAATAGAGGAATACCTATTCTTTACCCTTTGGTCGAGGCATAAAGAATATTGACTAATCCTATGCTTGGTTATTGAATCTGTGGCTAGGCTGGGAGGATACCGGCTCTCAATTTGGAGTTCCCACGTTCCCCTCGCCTGAGGGCTAACATCTACACTTCGGCACCCAAACTATAGGACCAAATTGAGGATTTTAGTCTGTCACTCTAAAATCTCCAATTCTACGCCCAATAATTTTCATTTCCTTATTAATTTGCTCCCAACTTTCAAGGACTTTGACCTCCCTAAATCTTGGATGTAATTTTCACTTTAGTTGCAAAACTCAACATATTTTAACAAATCAATTAGCCAGATTGAAAGTAAATTAAGATCGAATTGAAAAATTCATCAAAACTTCTTTAACATTCTCATGGCTCAATCAATTCAAATCACCATTTCACAAAATCTCAAGACAAGGAGAAAGACAGAGAAAACTACTCAGATCGTATGGAGAAGATACGACAAAACTTGGAATTTATATATAAAAGCAAAGTCATACAAACTTCAATAAGTAAATACCACTTATCTCTAATCCCTTTCTTTACAGTACACAGAATTCTCCTTCAAAGTGGCAAGGAGGAAGAAATCTCTCATTTTCCTTCCACTCTTACAATCTCTTGAAGAATTCCTCACAATACAAACCCTAAATTACACTTTCTACACTCTAATGGACACTCCGTGGACAACTTTTTTGGCCCCCAAAATATTTCTCTTAAAGTTGTAGAAGAGTTTTCAAGAGTTGCCTAAGGGTCCCTTCAAAAATCATCCACATTCAATGCATCTATTGAGAGAACCGACACGCTCGCATTCGGAGGCCTCGATGGCACTGTCGGCGGCCTTCTAGAATATTTGATTTTTGATCTCTAGGGAAAAACCCACCGTCGGCGCCGTAGAGCTATAAAATCGACGCCCTAGTTCAAATCTTCATATTTTGGTCCTTTTTGCTCCAAATTTGCACTTTCTTGCACTTTTTTGCTCCAATGACCATAATTCAACATACCTACAACAAAATATCAGAAATGACTTTCTTTAAAGTACAATATCATCAAAGTTGGTATAAAATAGGTTTGAAAATCTCAACATATTTTTCTTTTGGTTAAAATCCCCCAAACTTAACTATTACTTGTCCTCAAGTAATTTTAGTACTACATAAAATTTATGACTTATTGTGGTAAAATTTTAATTCAAAAATACTATAATTTTGATTTAAGTAAATATCGTAGTGAGATTTTCAGAAAAATTTCAAGTAATTAAATTAACTCTGTAGGTATAAGACTATCTAGTCATCAAGTTTAAGAGTTCTAGTTTTCTATTTATTTCAAGAATGACTATATGTGTAATATCAAGTCACTTATAATATTCAAATGATAGAAACATCATGAGAACACNCTAAATCTCTCTCTTTCTTAGACTTTTAGTGCTAAAAATAATTCGGGTTGAAATTCCTTCACAAACCCCTTCTATTTATAGGCCTAATTCCTTCACATAACTTCTAGGAATGACTAGAAACTGCCAATACACATTTATCTCAACTAAATTGCAGTTGTACCATCTAGAAATTGAAATTTGCACATGTGATTAAATTGCCGCGCTTAAGCGCCGGATCTGGTGCTTAAGCGCCAGTGCACATTTTTGCACCAATCAACTAAAAGTCCAAATTATCATTCTAACATGGCTAGGTCACTAAATAAAGTCTAAAATCATTACTAGCACATAATAAAGTAAAAAATACTACCCCAAATTTCTTAATCAGACTAAAAAAAAACAATCAATGCAAAAACACACTCATAACTATGGGTTGCCTCCCACAAAGTGCTTGGTTTTACGTTGTCAGCCCGACGTAACCAGTGCTGATTCTGGTTCACCCAACATCATTCCATCATTATATTTATGCTGATCCTCTATATAATAAGGTTTCAGTCTATGCCCATTCACTTTAAAAATTTTCTCATAATTAGGATCTTTAATATCCACAGCTCCCTAAGGATAAAATTTTATCACAACAAATGGGCCCATCTACCTGGACTTAAGTTTTCGAGGAAATAATCTTAACCTTGCATTATATAGCAAAGCTTGTTTCCCTGGCTGAAAATTTTTAGTAAGAGTCTTTTGATCGTGCCACATTTTCTTCTTTTTTTATAAATCTTGGCACTCTCATAAGATTTATTTCTTATCTTTTCAAGCTCATTTAATTGTAACAATCTTTTCTCACTAGCATCTTTCAAATTATAATTGAACTCTTTAATTCATTTAATTGCAATAATCTTTTCTCACCAGCATCTTTCAAATTATAATTGAACTCTTTAATTATTTTAATTGTAACAATCTTTTCTCACCAGCATCTTTTAAATTATAATTGAACTCTTTAATAGCCCAATTTGTTTTATGCTCAAGTTCAACTGGTAAGTGACAAGCTTTCACAAATATTAGCTTATATGGGGATATTCATATAGAAGTTCTATATGCAGTACTATAAGCCCATAAAGCATAGTCAAGTTTAACTGACCAATCCATTTTTGTTGGATTAACAAATTTTTCCATAATTCTTTTAATTTCCCGATTGGATAAATTAGCCAAATCACTTCTATGAGGATGATAAGTAGTAGTAATTTTATGATTTATATGTATTTCTTTAATAACTTCTCCATAATGACATTTCTAAAATGACTTCCCCCATCAGTAATGAAAACTCTCGGCATCCCAAATCTATAAAATATGTTTGTTTTCAAAAATTTTGCAACACTATGAGCGTCCCATTAAGTAACAACTTCTATCCATTTGGATACATAGTCCACTGCTAACAGAATATATAAATTTCTGAAAGCTGGTATAAATGGTTCCATGAAATCTAATTCCCAAACATCAAATATTTTAACCTCTAGCATATAATTGAGGGGCATCTCATTTCTTCTAGAAATATTGCATACTCTTTGACATCTATCACAAGTTTTGATACAAGCATTAACATCTCTAAAAATTGTAGGCCAATAAAATCCAGAATGTAGAATTTTGTATGTTGTTTTATCAACACCAAAATATCCCCCAAAATCAAAATTATGACATTTTTGGAAAATTTCATAAGTTTCTTCTAATGGTACACATCTTCGAATGATCATATCCTTTCCTTATTTATATAAATATGGGTCATCCCAAAAGTAAGTCTTAGCTTCAAAAATAAATTTCCTCATTTGTTGGTATGCCATTCCATAAGGTTTAAGATCACTAAGAATATAGCTCACAATATCGGCATGGCACGAAACACGCCACTCATTTACAGTGAAGATTTTTCGTCTAGAAAATGTTCNATATATATATATATATATTTCATTTGGATTAATTTCAATCATATATATATTTCTTTTCTTTTTAGGGATTGTTGTCAATCCTTTCTTTTTATTTTTCAAGTGAGGATTACTATATCTGGATAGCCTTTAATGATTTTGAAAATCACTTTTCTTTTCCTAAATTTAAAACTCAAAGCATTCCTTTACCTTATAAGTATTTAATAGATTTTACATCATTGAGCCCCAATCTTTTCTTTTCAAATGAATTTCTAAGATTCTTAATTTTTTAAAATATATTTTTCTTTACTTTAAATAGTTAACTATAGTTTTATTCTCTTATACTAAATATCTTAATCTACAAAATTAATTTTCCTTACAAAAATATTCCTTTAAATCTACCATAATATTTAAATATCTACATAATATAGTTATCTTGAATTAAATTCACTATAAAAATCATATTAATAATTTTTAAAATATTGAAATAGAGGACATCTAATAGTTAATCTTTTTCTTCCCTTCCCCAAACTTAAATTCTTAAATTGAGAACATATAATAGTTAATCTTTTTCTTCCCTCCCCCAAACTTAAATTTTTCATTATGAAACGATACAGGTGAAAATAAAAATTCTAAATATAAATCATACCTCAGTACTTTAGGTATTTTCATCATTCTGCAGTTCCTTCTTAAAATTTTTACTTCAACTGGTCTGTAATATTAGGAGCTTTCTATACATATAAATCATTAGAGAATTTGCTGGGAAATGAAATTTTGAAATAAGTACAAAACTAAACATTATACGAACACAATATTTCACTAGCACATCACTATAAATAAAAACAATTACCAATACATCACAATGCAAAAAAAAAATCACATCACATTACAATTTTACAAAGCTAATCAAAGTCTATATAACTACACATGCAAATTTCAAACTACCACACTAAACATTTATAATAATAATTATAAAATTATCCAACTGCAAACATAAAATATAGAATAAAAATGAAATTACAAACAAACATACATCTATCTCTATCACAAAAATCACAAAAGTAAAAGTACATCAATCACTATCATATATCAAAATCCCATACTATATCCTCGTCTCCCTGGTCAGCAGGTGGATTGGGCTGATACTGAGTATAACAGAGGCATTCAAGAAAAGTAACATCACGCTCTCCTCAGTAGTGTCGGGCCTGAGCTTCGTAGTAAGCTATCTCGAAGTCAGAATGCCTCTATAGGTACTCACTATCATAATCATTTCTACGTTCTAATTCCCCAATTCTTTCATTTAGTTGCTCTATACTCTTCAGCTGCAAGGTTAAATCATTCATTAAATCATTAATGGTATGGGAACTAGAGGAAGGAAGGTCATAACTAGTAGAGGGGATATCTCTACTAATAGCAGGTTCTTTACTCGTACTCCCAGATCTCCATCTTTCATGGGATTCATATGTCTTTAAATTAACTTTACTAATGAATTTCATAGGGTAAAACCATTCTTCATCATCTCCAGCTTCAACTCCAAAAAGTTGGCAAAGTGCATAAATGATGCAAGGATGTCCCAGACCTCCACTTGGTTCACTCTTTGCCATTGTCAAAATATTCTTATGAATAATTCTCCCCACATTTATAGTCCGATTGTTCTGAATACAGAAATTCAGAATAGTTCTATCACTTGTTACCTCACTATGGTGATAGGTAGTTAATAAAGTAGAAGAAATAAAATAGTGCCACGCTTTAGATGTGGCTTCAACATGGAAGCAAGAAAATTTACCCGTTCTCATTGCTTTATCTTACATGTCCCTTTTCCATAAGTGAGAAAGTTAATGACATCGTTCAGCGGGCCTTCTATTGTATTGAAGGTTTCATAATTGCAGATATAAGTGTCTGGGACTTCATAAAATGAGTTAATGCGGGCGACACTAAACTTAACAAAAAACCCTCTTACTCGAACGGTTCCGTCCTCAGAATAGAACGCATTGGCATATAATTCTTTCACAACATTCAAAACAACCTTATTGGTGGTATAACAAAAATTTTCCCACCTCCGTTCGANATTCACTACAAAAAATCATATTAATAATTTTTTAAAATATTTAAATTGAGAACATATAATAGTTAATTTTTTCTTCCCTCCCCCAAACTTAATTTTTTCAATATGGAATTATACAGGTGGAAAGAAAAATTCTAAATATAAATCATACCTCAATACTTTAGGCATTTTCATCATTTTGAACTGGTTTGTAATATTGGGAGCATTCTATACATATAAATCATTAGAGAATTTGCTGGGTAATTAAGTTTTAAAATAAGTACAAAACTAAACGTTATACAAACACTATATTTCACTAACACATTACAATACTAAATAAAAACAATTATGAATACATGACAACGCAAAAAAAATCACCTCACATTACAATTTTACAAAGTACTAATCAAAGTTCATTATAACTACACGTGCAAATTTCAAACTACAACATCAATCTAATANTCCGTTCGATAATAACTCGTTCAACTTCTCCTCCCAGACTCTCAAAAACATGATCTTGTATACATTTCTTCCATTAAAATATTGAAGTAAATCTCAATTGAGCCTTTGCATTGATGAAGCAAGACTCGTCAAACTCAAGTCACCTCTTTAGTTGCAGAGCCATTTCAAACTAATCAAAATTATAAGAAAATTTTCAAAATACACTTCAAATACTCAAATAATGGCTTCCAAGAGTGACTCTAAGAGTTCAAAACTAAGTTCCATGAATTTCATCCAATATTTTCTCCACATTCTCAATTTTTTTTGGATATTCTCAATGTGGAAGAAATTCAAGGTGAAAATCAAATATTTTTAGGTTAGAGTGAAGCTTTTACCAAGAGATGATAAAATTCGGTGTCTAAAACCCTTGAAATCGCCCCAAATCCAATATCTATCAATCCCTAGGTCAAAATTTTCAATTTTTAAGAGGAAGAGGATGATGAATAGTGGCGGTTGACTAGTCAAAATCGCGGTTAAAAGTGTTTTTTCGATATCTCACCATCGGTGGGTTTGTCAGTGCCGTTGACAAGCTCTATTGATTTAAATAGCCTAAGGCTTGGGAAAAATTTGCGTCAGCGGCATCGATGGAGCTGTCGGCGGCGTCGATGGCGCTGTCCGCGGCGTCGATGGCGTTGTAACGACGCTGTCGACAACGTNAGATGTGTATAAGAGACAAGTCGATGGCGTTGTAACGACGCTGTCGACAACGTCAATGCCGCCGTCGGTGAGACTTTCAAAATTAGTTTAATTTCCAAATTTTTGAGATTTTGATCAATTTCAAGCCTCGTCGACATCCATTCAATCATTCTAGACATAATTTTTAAGAGATTAAATGATGTACTAACACAAATAAACATTGACAACACAAAACATCACAATTATATATAAAATCCAAGGGTTACAATACATGTTACATGACACACATACATTTGGTATTTTCTCAACCTTAATACATCAATTCAGTGATGCAATCCAAGCCACAACACTCTAAACACTGAGAAAAAAAACATTTTATGCTCAATCTCAACTATAACTGAGATCTAAAAGCAAAATTTGAAAGTAAAGTAAACACATAAGTTCAAATCAAATCACACACATAAACATATAGGTAGTCTAGTAAATTTACTACAAACTAACAATAATTTCAAACAAAAACACTATAATCACAATAAAAATAAAGATAACTATGGGTTGACTTCTATAAAGCAGTTGGTTTAATGTCATTAGCCTAACGTATTCAGATATTATTCACATTGACTGGCCATTAAAACCTCTTTAAAATTTGGTCTTTTACCCTCAAAATACAGCTTTAATCTGTGTCCATTTAATTTAAATCTATTCCCAGTCTTTTGCTCTTCAATTTCAACAGCTCTGTAAGTATAAACTCAAGTCACAGTAACTAACCAACGAGACTTCAATTCCCAGAGAATAACTTCAGCCTTGTATTGTAAAGCAAAACTTCTTATCTTGAGTCACAGTAAAGGGTCCTAACCAATGAGACTTTAATTTCCCAGGGAATAACTTCAGCCTTGTATTGTAAAGCAAAACTTCTTGTCCTTAGACTTCAATTTCCCAGGGAATAACTTCAGCCTTGTATTGTAAAGCAAAACTTCTTGTCCTCAAAGTTCTTCTGGTTAATCTTCCGATCATGCCATAACTTTAGTTTCTCCTTATAAATTCTATCATTATCATAAGATTCATTTCTTAATTCTTTCAATTCATTCATTTGTAACAATCTCTTCTCACCGACATATTTCAAATTATAATTGAATTCTTTAATCAACCAATATGCTTTTTGCTCCAATTCTACTGGTAAGTGACAAGTCTTTCTAAAAATCTGCCTGTAAGAAGTCATTACCAATAGGAGTTTTATAAGCAGCCCTGTAAGCCCATAATGCAGTATCTAATCTAGTAGACCAATCTACTATACTAGGGTTTACAGTCTTCTCCAGTATTTATTTAATCTCTCTATTAGAAACTTCAACTAACCCACTGGCTAAGGGTGATAGGATGTAGAGATTCTATGAATAATATTAAACTTTTTTGCCAATCGTTGAATGTGTTTATTCCTGAAATAGGATCGTCCATCAATGATAATCACTTTCGGCATTTCGTATCTAGTGAAATTTTTTTTCATTAAAAATCTTGAAATGCTTTTAGCTTCACAATGATGTAAAGCTTGTGCTTCAATCCACTTTGAAACATAGTCTACCGCAACTAATATGTCTAAGTTCCCAGATGAAGGAATAAATGGTCCCATGAAATCCAATCCCCAAACATCAAATATCATAACTTCTAACATGAATTCAGAGGCATTTCATTTCTTCTAGATATAATGCCTACTCTTTGGGATCGATCAAAAGTTTTTATATATCTGTAAACATTTCTAGAGAGTAAGACAATAGAATCCAGCTTGTAAATATTTATAAGCAGTTTTATCAGTTCCAAAATGTCCTCCAAATTCAGAATCATGATATTTCTGAATAATTACTTCAGTTTCTTCATAAGGTACACATCTTTTCACAAGATCCTTACATTATTTATATAAATAAGGCTCATCCCAAAAATATGCTTTCACATCATGAACAAATTTTCTTTATTGTTGCAATGTTAGCATAGGTGGCAAAATATCACTTACAATATAATTAACAATATCAGCATACCATGGTATTTTCCACTCATTAATATTATAAAGTTGTTCATCAGGGAAACTATCCGTAGTTTCATTGTCGGTGTCAGATAATTCATGATAATCTAATCTCGCTATATGATCAGCAATTTGATTATCAATTCTCTTTCTATTAATAACCATAAAATCAAATTCTTGCATCAAAAGTATCCATCTATTTGGGCATCCTTCTTTTGCATCAGATATTTAATAGCAGAGTGATCAGTGTGCACAACACATTTAGATCACATCCTTCTTTTGCATCAAATATTTAATAGCAGAGTGATCAGTGTGCACAACACATTTAACATCCTTCTTTTGCATCAGATATTTAATAGCAAAGTGATCAGTGTGCACAACACATTTAGTCTCAATTAAATAAGATCTAAATTTATCAAAAGCATACACAGTAGCCAGTAACTCTTTTTCAGTAACAATGTAGTTAATTTGAGCATCGTTAAGAGTTTTACTAGCATAGTATATAACTTTAAAAATCTTATCATACCTTTGACCAAGAACAGCCTCGATAGCATAATCACTAGCATCACACATCAGTTCAAATGATTTCTCCCAGTTAGGTGAAACTATTATGGGGGCTGTGATTAGCTTTTCTTTTAATAACTCAAAGGCATTGAAAAAGTCTTCAGTAAACTCAAATTTCTTGTCCTTTTCTAAAAGTTGGCATAGACGCATGTAAAAACCAACATGTCCAAGAAAACTTTTAACCCCTCTTACATTAGTAGGAGGTGTTAATTTAAATATAACTTGAATTTTTGCAGGGTCTACTTCCATACATTTTTCGTTCTGCAACCATAAATTTGACATTTCTCCCAATTTAAAACTAAATTAGTTCTTTCGCATAACTCCAAAACTTTTTCCATATAATTTAAGCATGCTTCAAATGATGTTCCAAATACATAGAAATCATCCATAAACACTTCAATTTCATCATCAATTAACTTACTCAATATAGACATCATACATATCTGAAATGTTGCAGGTGCATTATATAATCTGAAAGTCATTCTTCGAAAAGCAAAAGTTCCAAAAGTACTAGTAAACGTTATATTTTTTTGATCCTCGGGAGAAATAGGAATTTGATGGTATCCGGTATATCCATCTAAAAAACAAAAATATTTGTGTCAAGCAAGTCTATACACTATTTGGTCTAAAAATGGTAAAGGGAAGTGATATTTCCTAGTGGCAGTGTTTAATTTTCCTTAATCAATGTAAATATGCCACCCAATAACTTGTCTGATAGGTATTAATTCATTATTCTCTTGTGCTTGAGCAGTCACCCCTCCTTTCTTAGGAACACAATGAATTGGACTTGCCCAAGCACTGTCCGAAATGGGATATATAATTCCAGTGTCCAACCATTTCAAAATTTCCTTCTTGACTACTTCTTTTATCATTATGTTTAATCTCCTTTATGGATCAACTCTTAGTTTATTTTGTTCATCCAGTATAATTATGTGCATACAGATCGAATGATTGATTCCTTTAATATCAGCTAAGGTCCAACCAAAAGCTTTCTTATATCTTTTTAATGTATCCAAAAGTCTTTGCTCTTGCAAATTATTTAACTCTGAAGATATAATAACAGGTAATGTAGATGAGTTTCCCAGAAACACATACTTCAAGTGGTTAGGAAATATTTTCAACTCAAGTTCAGATGGTTTTATAATTGACGGAACTAGATTCTTATCAGCATTTCCTGTAATATCTAGCATCTCAAATCTTTCCTGAACATAATTTAATTCTTCATTTTCTAATTCATCCAAAATAACTTCATCTTTGTCTTTAAAGTCTTTTCTCTTTTCAAAATATTCTTTAAAATGCTCGTTCAATAGTTGTTCACTAATTTATATGTGAAAACATTCATTATCTTTTTCAACAGCAAGGTATTTCATAGATTTTGCAATGTTAAAAGTCACTTCTTGATCGTTAACTCTCATAGTTAATTCTCCCTTTTGAACATCTATAATAGCTTTTCCAGTAGCTAAAAAATGCCTCCCTAAAATTATAGGTATTTCTTTATCTTCCTCCATATCTAAAACAATAAAATCTACAAGAAAGATAAATTTATCAACTTATACTAACACATCTTCTATAACTCCTTTAGAATAAGTAACTGAACGATCCGCTAACTGAAGAGTTACAGAAGTATGTGAGACTTCTCCTAATCATAATCTTTTAAAAATTGATAAAGGCATAAGATTAATGCTGGCTCCCAAATAACATAAAGCTCTTCCATAAAATATTTCATCGATAACACACGGTATAGTGAAACTACCTGGATCTTTTAATTTTTCAGGAAGCTTTTTCTGAATAATTGCACTACACTCTTTGATAAATGCAACAGTCTCATTATCAGTGAACTTCCTTTTCTTGTTCAAAATATCTTTCATAAAGTTCACAT
>JXCR01104896.1:47025-79240 GCA_002079205.1 Phalaenopsis hybrid cultivar | reverse complement strand
GATCTAAGAGATCCCACTAATCCATTATAAAAAGTTTGAATTATCAACCAATCTGGTAACGAATGATGAGGACACTTCCTAAGAAGTTCTTTAAATCTCTCCCACGCTTCGTATATTGACTCTCCATCAATCTGACAAAATGATGTTATGTCATTCTAAGTTTAGCAGTTTTGGATGGAGGGAAATATTTGGATAGAAATTTTTATGACAGTTCTCCCCAAGTTCTAATAGATCCATGTGCTAACGAATTTAACCACATCTTAGCCTTATCCTTAAGTGAAAAAGGAAAAAGTCTAAGTCTAACAACATCGTTCGAAACTCTATCATATTTAAAGGTAGCACAAAGTTCTAAAAAACTAGCGAGGTGTAAATTATGATCTTCATTTGGTGTACCTCCGAATTGATTATTTTGTACCATTTGGATAACAGCATGTTTGAGCTCAAATGAATTAGCAGCTACATCAGGATTTTGGATAGATAAGTGAATTTCATCAGTTGTAGGATTTGCATAATCTCGTATAGGTCTAGGTTGATGTTCATTTTCTATTCCTTGATTATTCACATTGTTTTCCATTGTGTTAGGATTTCTAGGTTCTTTTCTTAGTTTTGTAATTCTCCTAACAATGCGTTCTAATTTCGAATCAAAAGGTATAAGATTTTCAAGACCAAATTTATGCATACAATTGAAATCAATACACAGAAAAATAGTTAACTAAAAATGAAAATGCAATTCAAGTAAAAGTTTTCTAATATTCCTAATTTGTCCGTTACTCTAATTATATTTTTTTTAAAATCTAATTTTTACTCCCCGACAATGGCGCCAAAAACTTGACAGTGACTTGATATATGCTTTAAAAATACAATAATTTGATACTGCTGCTAGAAGATTTAAATCCCCGGCAACGGTGCCAAAAACTTCACAACGGTTATAAATTTGATAAAGATGTGTATAAAATATTTAATAATTGCAAAGTCACACTTATCAATGCAATTATATCGTTCAACTAATATAGGGCTCTAATGGAGTCCTGGATATCGATCCCACAAGAAGTGATATTAGAGGCTGCAAATTAAGATTTAAAAAATCAATACTTAATCACAGCAATAGAGTTCAAATTGCATATTTATCACTAATAGGAAATTGAAATAAAAATGTAATTTTATTAAACTCCTAATTAACTAATCTTATTAATAAAGTTTCTAATGTGAAGTTCAATATATAAGAAAGCATCCTTCTCCTTGTCAAGAAATTGAAGTGAATGGATAAATTGAATCAGTTTAAGTTGTAAGCCAAATAGGAGCATACCTATTCTTTACCCTTTGGACCAGGCATAAAGAACATTGACTAATCTTCAGCTAGGATAGGAGGATACCAGCCCTCACCTCAGAGCTCCCATGTTCCCCTTGCTTGAGGGCTAACATCTACACTTAAGCACCCAAATCATAAGACTGAATTGAGGATTTTAATCTGTCACTCTAAAATCTTCAATTCTACGCCCGATAATTTTTATTTCCCTATTCATTTGCTCCCAACTTTCAAGGACTTTGACCTCCCTAAATCTTGGATGTAATATTCACTTTAGTGGTAAAACTCAACATATTTTAACAAATCAATTGGCCAGATTGAAAGTAAATTAAGATTGAAGTGAAAAGATCATCACAACTTCTTTAACATTCTCATGGCACAACCAATTCAAATCACCATTTCACAAAATCTCAAGACAAGGAGAAAGACAGAGAAAACTACTCAGAACTCGTTGAGAAGATACGACAAAACTTAGAACTTATATATATAAGCAAAGTCATACAAACTTCAATAAGTAAATTCCACTTATCTCTAACTCCTCCACAAGCAAACTCCTTGAAGTTCCTCTAAATCTCTTCCTTTCTTTACAGCACACAGAATTCTTATTCAAAGCGGGAAGGAGGAAGAAATCTCTCACTTTCCCTCCACTCTTACAATCTCTCTAAGAATTCCTCACAATACTAACACTAAATTAAACTCTATACACTCTACAAAAAACTAAAACTCAGTGGAAACCACCACAAGGCTCCCCTTTTTTAGGCCAAAAATGTTTCTTTTAAAGTTGTAGAAGAGTTTTCCCAAGAGTTGCCTAAGCATCCCTTTAAAAATCGTCCACGTTTAATGCATCCGTTGAGAGAACTGCCGTTCTCTCCGTCGGCGGCCTTCTAGAATATTTGATTATGAACTCTCGAGAAAAACCCATCGTCGGCGCCGTTAAGCTTGCCGTCAACGCCGTTGGGCTCGCCGTCGGTGCCCTAGTTTAAATGTTCATAATTTGGCCTTTTTTGCTCCAAATTCGCTCCTTTTTGCATCTTTTTGCTCCAATGACCATAATTCAACATACCTCCAACAAAACATCAAAAATACCCTTCTTTAAAGTGCAAAATCATCAATATTAGTATAAAATAGGTATTAAATTCTGAACATATTTTTCTTTGGTCACTACACTACTGCTACCGTTGTTGTACCAATAGTGAAAGAATTTTATGCCAACTTACATGGACTTACTGAAGGAGTTTTCTTCGTACATGGTAAGGCTGTAACATTTACTCCACCGTGAATCAATGAGTTGTATATAATAGAAAACGTTCCAATCTATCATTATACAAATTTTATCCCTACGAGAGATTTAATGCAAGATGTCTATAATTTTCTGACGGATGAAAGTGATATTTGGGAAATACAAGATGAGGGATATGTTAGTTTCTCTACTTCATCACTTAATCCAATATCAAAGCAGTGGCATTTTTTCATTAATGCAAAATTACTCCCTACCAAGAAGATTAGTAGAGTTACCAAAGGAAGTGATATTTTAAATTATTGCATTCAAATGGAAAAATCCATTGATGTATGATCCATCATTTCTAAATCTATTATGGGTATTATTATGATAGGCCAATTTATGGACTTGGGCATCCTTCAATAGTTTTCCTACTTTGTAGTAAAACTCAAGTTTCATATGAAAGTTGGGAAAAAGCTTTATTACCTTGGGAGCCCATGATTCTTATTGATGACAATTATGTTGGGAATGGGAATGAAGCACTAGATGTTGTCCTAGATCATTCATCACATGCTTCAACTCCATTGATGCCACCAACTGTTGGAAGTTCACTTACTTTGGAAAAGAAACTAAATAAACTTGAAAGAGAACTTAAGAGTATTATAAATGTAGTGGGAGATCTTAAGTACCTTTTTTATCACCTAGATTGGAGGATGAAAGAGAATTTTGATCATACTCGGACATTTGAAGCAGAATTAGTGCAGATGTTTAATGAAAGAGGATGATTGAAGAAAATTCGACTAATCAGTTCCCGTACCGAACCTTTTACAATTGTTCATCCATTACCAATCAATGGGAGATATTAGAGGAGGAGAAAGCACTGATTAAGAAACACAATAACTGAAGAATTTGGACTCTCTACTAGTTTAGAAATATTTATGTATTTAGTGTGATTGTGTGGATTTGATTTAGTTTGCTTTGCTTTAGAACTTTCTGAAGTTTGATTGTCTGTATAGTTTTGTGTCAGCATTTAGTGTTTTGCCTTCATTTCGACGCTGATTTATAATTTAGTTTGCTTTATGTGTGTGAAAGTATGATTAGAAAAATGTATTTGTAAAAGTGTATTTTCATATATAAAAGTTAGTTTGTTGTTGTTTGTGAAAATGTTTATATATAAATTTTTGTTAGATTAAAATTTTTCTTTAAAAATACTAAAAAAAACTTTGGAGAAAATTGAAAGGAAATTTGAAATTGAGAAAATAAAAAATTGGAATTTTTAGGTCTACAGCACTTAAGGCGCTGGCATGGGCGCCGACGACTCCCTCCACCTGAGAACAGCTAAAACTCCTTAAATTTCTTATTTTCACCGTAAACTACCATTTTTACCCTTTGAGTCACCTTCAACCTTCGGTTTTTGCACCTAGGGCTTGATTTTGGTTGGATTTAAGGCAATTTTGAGGGAAAGGAACTTCAGATTTCATCTTCTCTAGGTAAGAGCTACACTTTGAACAAAAAATTTTTTTATTTTCACCAAGGATTTACCTCACATTGCCGAGATTCAAAAATTTTGGAATTTTTTGAAAGATTTTGAGAAAATCCTTGGGTGAAGAACTCTTACTTAGTGGATTTAAGTTTAAAGCATTTTACATTGTGATTTTTAGAATTTTTTGAATTTATTTAAATTTTTATCAAATTTTCTTAGATTTCCCATGGCACCGAGAACGAGTAAAGGAAAAAAAGAAAAGTAGATTATGATGAAGAAAAATTTGTCAGCTTCAGGGCTAGTGTCAATTTCATAGTCTACATGAAAATAAAAAAGTGATTCTGAATCGGGGATTTAAAAATCCTGGTGGAGAAGTCGAGCAATTGATCAATTCTCGAAAGTAGGAAAATTTATGTTATTTTACTGCCAATGTGATTATTGGTGTAGTGATGGAGGTCTACGCAAATTTTACGGAAGCTTCTGAAGACTATGTTTTTTGTTCGTGGAAAAATGGTGCAGTTTTCTCCAAGAAAAATTAATGAGTTTTATCAGTTGGAAAATCTTTACAGATGCAAGTATAAATCATTTTCTGCTACGAATGAGGCCTTGGATGAGGTTGTTTTATATCTAACTGATGGAAAAGGGACCTGGAAAGTCAAAAATAGTGTTAAGGTAAACTTTCCCCTTTTTATGCTTAATGTAGAATATAAGGCCTCACACTACCTTATTTCTGGAAGAATGATTCCGACAATCATCATAGTGAGTTGACTAAGAATAGAGCCATCCTGAACTTTTGTATTCAGCAAGTAATGGAGAGAAATGTAGGTTCTATTATTTATAAGAACACTAGATCTATTGCTTTTGGAGAAACCTCTGGTGGTTTGACACGCCCTGCACTTATTTTCACACTCTAAGAATAGGTAGGAGTTGATTTTAGATTAGATGAGGAGATTATTGAGCCTCTAAGACCTATTGGGCCTGCTAACATAAAGACATATAAATCTCATGTTGATTGGAGATCTGGAGGTAAGACCAAGGATATTCCTTCTACTTCTAAGACCCCTACTTCTAGTGACCTTACTCTTCGAGAACTATTGGACCAGATGATGATTCAACAGTGAGATATCTTAAGAAGGGATGATATAATGCAAAACATTGATGCCACAAATGCTCACACTGATGATTTGATTTGGTAAAAGTTTGAATATGATACTTCTTATGATGATGATATGGTGAGATAAATGATGGGTGATCATTCAGTTCAGTAGTGGCAGAATTTGGATGTAGATGAAGAAGAGGACAATGATGATTGGTGATCTTTTTCTTAGTGTATGTTTGATTGTACTTTGTTATTGTGTTGCTTGTTTTTATTATGTTGTTGAGACTGTTTGTTGTTAGATTGTAAGACTTTGTTTATTGTTATGTTGTGTTGTGAATTGTAGGTTGTAAAACTGTTTTCATTCCTAAAATTTAGTTTAGTTATGTTATTAGTTTCAGTATTTTGTTAAATGTAGTGTAATTAACTCTTTCTCAATAGATTTTATAAGTATTATGTGTAATTTAATGTTTTAAGTCTTGTAGCTTTTCATATTAGCACCTATAGTATTTCAGAATTAAGTTTCAAAATCAGAACCTTCAACAGGTATGTCATTTTTTTATTTATTTAATGTTTTCTTTCACCCTTTATTTTTTAGTTTTTGATGCTAAATCTTTTAAAAATTTAAGTTTGGGGAGGAAGAAAAATTCCTTTTTAAAGAAATAAACTTAATTGTGTTTGTCCTTACTTAACTATATTTTCAAAAAAATATTAAGTATTAACATGACCTTTAGTATTAGGGGTTAACTTTAAATAATCATATTTATTTTTCTAAATATATAGTAAACTTAAATATAAATTTTCAATAATAAAGGTTAATTTTAGAGATTAAGATATTTGTTATAAGAGAAAAAGACTGTGTTTCTATTTTAAGTAAAGAAAATTATATTTTTTAAATATTAAAAATCTCAAAGATTCATGTAAGAAGAAAATAATTAAAATTTATGAAATCTTTAAGCTAATATAAATTTGTTAAGTGAAGAAATGTGAAAAGTTTTTGACTTTAAGAAGAGGATAGTGAAGTTCAAAATCATTAAAGGCTATCTAGATATAGTAATCCTCATAAAAAAATAAAAGAAAATAAAATAAAGGAAAATGGATTGAAAAATATCCTAAAAAGAAACTAAAATAAAAGCAAATAATGTGGGGAGAAGCTTGAGGAGATGCCTAATTAGAAATTGGCTTCACTTGAATCAACTTAAAAAAGAAGACATGACTATATTCTCTAAACTTATACTTGAGTATTAACTTATTTACTAATAAATATTTATGAAGTTCTTTTTCATATGAATACTTTAAGTGGATTTAATATGAAAATTTGCAATTTTTCTTCAAAAGATTAATGAATCAAAAATCTTGGACTTGATTGCTGGATATTCTTACATCTTTAGTATTAACTTGGGTTGTTTTGAATTTTTCTTAAGTTATGCTATTTTATTTAGTGGACTAAAATATGGAAATCTAAAGCTTAAATTCTTTATCATAAATCATATTTTTTATATTGTAGAAGAGTTACTTAGGACAAGTAACATGTAAGTTTGGGGGATTTTGATACACCAAAAATATATACATTTTTAGACCAATATTGTATACTCATTTTTGGTGATATTACACTTTAATGGAATGTATTTTTCATGTTTTCTTGCAGGTTATTAATTTTTAGGACTTCAACAAAAAAGAAGCAAAAATTATGAAATTTGGAGTCAGAATGGAGAATATGAGAAGTTGCTCAGCATCGACGGTGCCAGAAGCAGCGCCGACGACACCGTTTGACAGAGAGCAAGAAATTAATTGGCAGAAAACTGGCACCGTCTGTGCTTATGGCGGTGCAGACCCTGTTTCTAGAAGATTCAATGATTTGGACACTTTTTGAAGAGTTTTTGGATGCACCTATTAGAGAACTGACTCTAGGCTCTATTAGAGGCCGAAATTCATCAGAAAAACGGCTCTCTTGGACTCTCTCTTGTGTTTCTCTTCATTCCATTCATTCCTTTAGTGTCATTTCTCATTTTCATCTTCATTCATATTAGATTCTATTAGTGAGTTTTCTTTAAGATTTTAGAGTTTTTGCGATTAGATTAAATGTGAATTCTTCTCTAAGAGTGTTGGAGAATGAGAAAAGTGAGAGATTTCTTCTTTCTACATGAGATTTCTTCTTTCTACATTTCCTAGAAGAGCCTACAAGGAATTTGCTATGAGAAAGAGTTTTAGATAAGTGTTGCTTGTTTATTAGTGTTGTATGAACTTTTTTTTTATATATGAAATTTGTGTTTTGTTGTATCTTTTTTGTGAAGTCTGAGTAGTTTCCTTTATTTTTCTCCCTACTCTGAGATATGGTGAAATAATGAGATAATGTGGATGTGTCAATATTAAAATATAAAACAAACATGATTTTTCAACTCTGAACTTAATTTACTTTTTGATCTGACCAATTGAATTGTTAAAATGTCTTACAAAACATATGATCTAGGAAATAGACTATGAGTTCTACAATAGAGTGAGGATCACATTTGATTCCATGAATGAGAATTTCATTCATGGAGTTAAGTGCAAATAAATAAGAAAATATGCTTTATTTGGTATAGAATTGGAGACTCTTTAGGGTGACAGGCTAAAATCCTCAATTCAGTCTTAGTGTTTAAAAACTAAAGCGAGAGTTAGGCTTCAAGTGAAGGGAAGTGAGAGCTCTGGAGTTGGAGCCAGTATCCTCCTAGCCTAGCCATGAATTTAAGGATTAAACCTGGGATTAGCCAATGATTTTCTATAACACTGTATCAAGGTAGAGATTTAAAACTGCTCCTATTTGGCACAATACATATTAAACCATTTATCTCACCTCATTTCACCGAAACCTCATTGCTGTGGGAAAGATGCTTTTCACATAAAATATCTTCACCACATAATCATAGTTTAATAGTTTAGTAGTTACTTTTTAAACTTTGTATTTCAGTTTTGCTAATAGTTAAATAATTTAGTTTTGATCATACCTCAGCAATCGAAATTTGTGACAGTAATTTCATTTTACTTTCTGTGAATTTCCAAGTAAATTTATAATTTTAAATTAAAACCTTCCTCGTGGGATCGATATTCAGGGCTTAAATAGAAAGTCCTTTATTACTCGATAATGATACGTATACTTGCCTAAATCCTAACATTAATTGCTTAAATTTATTAAATCATAAACTTTATAATTTTTACACAACTATATTCTCAGGATCAAAACCCTACGTCTACATGCTCCACCCTCTCTCTATAACCCTTTCTTGACAAAGGCAACAAAAAAGGTAGCACGATGGCGAAGATGGTGAGGAGAGGCACTAGTTGGAGGGAAAGCAAGTTGAGAGTTTGGGCTCGCCATCCCTGCTTCCTTTGCAGGCCTCTTCGTTCATGTAAGAGCCAAGACATGTTTGATTTGTAAGTGTTGGATGTTTTGCTTGAGAGGATGGTGTTATAGTGGTAGAGGGCTAAAGAAATGGTGGAATGGGAAGGGATTTGATGCTTTTGGGTTATTTAAAAGGTGGAAGTGGATAGGATATAGTGAAGTGGAAAGAAGGAATAGGATTCTTTTGTTAGCTAAACAATGTCTATGAAATGGTTCGTTGGTGGAGATTTCAACTGCTTAGCTTCACCTTGTGAGAAATCTAGAGGGAGACCCCTTTCATTTAACTTTATGACACAATTCGATGAAAATATCATACTTGCTAGTTTACATGACTTGGGATTTATAGGTCTTCAATTTACTTAGAGATGTGGCGTTCTGTGGGAGAGATTGGAAAGAATGTTATCACATGATTTTCGGCTTTCAGATTTCTTTTATAGAACTATTCTTTACTCCTCTAGTGTAAGTTCAGACCATATACCCCTCATCATTTTCATTACCGGCACCCAGCTCATCTTAAAACCCCTTTTAGATATTTCAATGTCTAGGCTTCCCACACTGACCTCTCTACTCAAGTTTCCACTATTTGGATCAACAATCATAATGACCAACCATGGGTTAAACTCTGAGTGCTGCAACAGAAATTGGGCAAGCACTTGCATCAATGGAACTGGTTAATATTTGGTAATGTTCACAATAAAGTGGCTATTGCTAAAGATTATGTATTAAAATTAGAGTAGCAATTCGCTAACATATTGACTTCAGAAGCTAAACTGCACTCTGCCAATGAAGACCTCCTCACTGCCATCAATCTACAAGAATAATTTCTCATTCAGAAAGCTTCCAAATCAAGATTAAGTGAGGGGGACAAGAACTCTAAGTACTTTCATGCATGTTTAAATTATAGAAGGAAGTGCAACATTATCTAAAAAATTAGAAATTATACAGGGAATTATAAAACTTATCCCGAGCATATTGCTACAAGTGTTGTGGAGCATTTCAAACTTTACTCACGCAGCCCCCTGACCACAAAGGATTAGTTAATCATTCCCTATTTTCACTGGATAAGAAATACACCAGCAAGTTAAAACTGATTGATATCCCACTAGAAGAGGAAGTTAAAGCTACACTTAACTCAATTGATAGTAGTAAGGCTGCTGGCCCAGATGGTTACTTAGCTGATTTTTATAAGAAGACATGGAAGATTGTTAAACCTGGCATCATTGGGGTGGTTCAAGAATTTTTTAAAGGGATGAAGCCACCTAACTTTTTTACAACCTCCATTATCATACTTATACCTAACGAGAACCATTGCACCAGCTAGGACCAATTTAGGCCAATTAGTCTCACTAATGTGGTCACCAAAATCATTAGCAAGATATTAGTACTCAGACTACAACCTCACCTAAATCAGCCGATTGGCCCAAACCAAATTAAATTCATCAAAGGCAAGCATTGTTTAAATTTTTTTTTTTGCTCAATAAGTGATTTTAGACTTTGACAGAAATTACAGAGGGGGAAATTTCATCTTAAAACGAGATATCGAAAAAGCTTATAACACTATTAATTGGGGGTTCATTAAGGAGGTTCTGGATGACAGAGGTTTCCCTACTAACTTCATCACATTGATCATGAGATGACATAGTAATAACTCTTATTCTTCTCTAATTAATGGTCCAACTCAATGTTCGTTCAAATTGTCTAGGGGAATAAAGCAAGGTGATCCCCTTTCTCCCACTATCTTCATTCTTATTTTTGACTATATATTGAGAATGTTAAATCCACTATGCCAGACATCTCCCCATATCCAGTTTATTCACAAATCTAATATTGTAGTAGTCACCTCTCCTATGCTAATGACATTATTTTTATCTCAAATGCTACTAAACCAGCTGTGAAACTGATTTATCAATGCTTACAAAATTGTTAAGCCTGCTCTGGGATGTAGTTGAACAGAATAAAATGCCTCATATAGTTTAGCAAATAGGGTGAAGGCACTAGTTAAAAAGTTTATCTCAACCTCTACTGGTGTTTTTATCAATTTGAATCCCCTCAAATACCTAGAAGTAAAGTTACTCAAAGGCAGAACAAGGAAAACACAATTTGATGAGGTTGTAAATAAAATTCATAACCAACTCAACTGCTGAACAAATTCATTCTTATCCAATGGGGGCAGGATTAGTTTGTTGAAGCATGTTCAATCAACTTTCCCCTCTTATACCTTTTAGATGGCTATTATAAGGAAAAATACTCAATAACTATTAGAAAAATGCTTTAAGAGGTTCCTTTAGTCAGGCCAAAGGAAACAAGTTCACTGGACTAATTAGAACTGGCTTTGCAAACCTCTATGGAATGGGGACCTTGGGTTCAAATTTTTTACTAATCTTAAGCATATCAACTTCTACAAACTCTGGATACATTTCAGATCCCAATCTTCTCTTTGGGCAAATTCTTGATGGCCAAATACTGTAGAGAACAACTCCTACTTCGGTCTCCACCAGGCTGGGAGACTCTAAAATTTGGTTTAATATGATTAAGGAGAAAATTCAAGATGAAGATTTATTTATTTGGGTATTGGGAGAGGGTGACTTAAATTTTTGGCTAGACAATTGGATTTTGGTGGGGAGATAGGCTAACTTCCACCCTTCCCCTAGTAACTTAATTCTTAAAGTCTGTTACTATTGGAATGATTGTCACTGGAACCTTGAAACTCTTATTCACATCCTGGATAGTACCCAAATCAGAAAGATCATCAACATACCTATTGATCCCTCACAGAAAGATAAAATTATTTTCAAAACGAAAATCTCCCAATTTGCCTTAGCCTACATGTATAGCCATTATGATCAGGGTAAACCAATGGGGGAAACACATTTAAGAAAATTTTCTTTCCCCCTCCATGTCTTTCTTCTATTGGAGACTTTTTTTTAACCTTATTCTTACTGATAAAATAATAAAACTTAAAGGAATTACAGGACCATCTTGTTGTGACCTGTGTAAGTAAGATGAGGAATCAATTGGCCACTTATTCTTTAGTTGCCTTTTGTACAAAATATATTGAATACTTTTTGGCTCAAAGCAAGATTCACACCTTAAAAATCACACAACATAATTCTCACCACTGATGGCTTAAATGGTACCAGATCAACCTCTCAACAATTCCTTGTGTTGTAGCCTGGTTTGTATGAATGGCTAGAAACCAACTCAAACATGAGGAGAAATCTCCTAAGTTTAGAGTTGTTGCTACCAATTGCTTGATATACAATGAAAAAGTTATTCAACTCAAGCACATTCCTGTTATAATGCATTTGAGATTGAGACCAAGGCCTCATCCCCCCACACTCAATTAATTTTTTGGCCAAATCCTAGTTGAAGATGGATTAAAGTGAACACTGATGGCAACTTCATTAGTCGTAATGTTGGGATTAATGGGGTCTTCAGGGACTGGCAGGGCAACTGCATTCTTACTTTACAATCTCCTATTTCTACCATAGATGCACTAAAAACTGAAACTCTTGTGGTATTTTGGGCTTATACCATTGCCAACAGATGCAACTTCAAGTAGTTGACAGTTGAATCAGATTCCAAAAGGTTGGTCAACATTCTTAATCACCAGCTAGATTGCCCGTAAAATATTTTTCCATGGATTAAAATTATTCAGCAACTGACATCTCAACTTCATTCTAAATATCAGTTTATCCATAGAGATGGGAATAGACCTACTATTTGTATTGTCAGGGCAGGTCTAAAATTTTATACTCCTATATTTATCAAAATTTTGTCTCCCTCACTTTTTTTTTGTTGGATGGAGAACTTTTAGGCCTTCAATATATTAGATTTTTGTAACAACATTTACTTTGTCATTAATGGAATCTCTTCACATACCTAGGTACTCTATGCAGTCGGGAAGGTGAATCCTTCTCTTACAAAAAAAGTAAGTTTGGAGTGCAATTGTAAGGAGAGTAAGTGATTCATAGGAACAATAAGGATTGCTTGGGAAGGAGTTCAAAGATAAGTTTTGTACTTTGTTTTTACTTAGTCTTGTCTTGTACACTTTAATTTATATATAAATCTATATGTTGTTGTTTCTTCCTTATAAGATGTGAGTACATTCCTTTATCTTTGTCCCTTCAATGAGGAATAATTATGTGTAAGAATGTAGTTTAGTAGTAGTGCTTCTAAAATTTTGTAAATTGTGATGATTCAAACTCTAGGCTTAATATACTTATCGATCTGACCAAATGATTTTTTAAAATCCATTGTAAAATATAGTTACCAGAAATGGGCTTTGTTGCAATAGAGTAAGAATCACATTTAGCCTTATGCATGAGAATGTAGTCCTTGAGGTTAAGGGTAAGTAAATAGGAGAATAAGTTTGGAAGAGAGTAGAATTAGATTAGCTAACGTTCTTTACGCACTTGATAAAGGGTAAAGATATGAATTTCTCTTATCCGACAAAATATATTAATTATATTTAAACTTATTTCCCTACATATATACTCATTCCAAGGGGAATAATGCTTTATAAATATTTGAACTCTTCATATTTGTTGACCTCAATTTTGGTTGATGTTTAGTTTTTTTTCCTCTTTAGTAGCCTAGGTTCTAGCCATAGGACTTTTCCTATTGACTATTCCTAGAAAACTAGATATTGAACCCTCAACATTAGAAATTCCAAACTCTTCTCCACTCAACTTGAAGTTCCACATATTGCTCTTAACCTCTAGCACTTGTAGGTGGGGTCACTATGGGGGAAACTCAAGATGAGTCACCCTTAGGATTGCTGGACCTTAAGATTGACCTAGGGTGTTGGTCTGGAGCTAAGGCACTCACTACACTTTTCTACACCCACATTCACTCACAACCCTAAACTCAAATTTCTAGCCTAGATCCCTTGATCTTTTGGGATACTCATGTAGATGGTCCCCTAAGCCACTAGCCCTAAGGCTATGGTTTGGCTAAGACCACTATGTTGAGGACCCAAAATGGGGTTTCCATTGGTCCATGGCTTGTTAGTGAGTGTACCTCAACTCTACCAAAATACCCATCTTGGCCTTTTACCCCTAAAACACCCCCAAATTACTAAAATACCCCTCCATAGCTCAAAATCCCAAAAAAATTCCAAAAACTTCCACAAAATCCCACTAAATCCCAAATATTCCTAATTTTATTTCTCTCAACTATCACATGACTCAATTAAGCTAATTTGACCATCTTTAACCAAAATCCCCAAATTTCCCTTTAAATGCTCAAATTTCCCCACAAACCAACCTGAAATAACGCTGACAGGTTCTAGCGACTCCGCTGGGGACAAGCTTTTCTCTCCATAAAAATCAAGAAATATTATCTTCATATATCGGTGATATGTCCATGTCCCTCTTGGACCAGATCACCCTTCTTCCATTAACATACTTTACCCATTTCTGTCTTGGGAAAGTACAGCTAACTCCTTGGACTTCAGGACTAGCTGTTCAACCATCTTTGAACAGAGGGGTTCAGAAGGCCATTAAGGACTCTTTAAATTTTCATGTGGGGTCGGACCCGCAATAGGTGTATCGGTGGACTAATTCCACCTGGGCATTTTCTGCCACTAATTGGGTCCCGCACTGGGTCCTATTTTTTTCACATCTCCCTTCCAAATTTGATTTTCTACTTCACGAATTAAACCAGATCGTGTTGTGTTGCATGCACTTTGAAATATTAATTAAATTTTATACCTTTTTGAAAAAAGATGTCAAAATTACCAATAAATTAAGACCCGCCTGGCCTACAGATTAACCTCTATTTTCAGTGCTTGCACTAAAAGTTTCGAGGTTTTTGGCCATATAGCTAACACTAAAACTTTCTATTTTAAAGCCCGCCGCAATGGCCTACCCAATGCTGACCTTTTCCTGCAACCTGCCAACGAACAGCATCGCCCGTAACGTCGCTCCCACCATCAAGTTCAAAGCTGGATTTGAAGACCTCGAGGTTATCCTCGGGAAAGCCCCGTTCGTGGTAATGAAGATTGCTGCTCCGGAAGTGCAAGAGCCGTCTGCAGAATTCAGTTTGAACTGCCTTCAGGACTTCCTTGCCTGCAAGAAGGCTAAAGCTACTGTCATCAAGCCTGCTATCCCTGCTACTGCTAAGGGAAAAGAAGTGATGGTCGTCGAAGATTCAGCTGAAGGATTAACTATTCCGCCACCCGTGTTTGAAATCGGGTCAAGCTCAAGGACTGTACCACTGACCCGAACTCCAAGGAGGAACCACAATAGAAGAGTTTGGAGGGCCATCAAAGCCCAAACTCCTGAAAGCACACCCGTTGAGGGCGAGCCTCATCAAGTTGAAGAGGTACTACCGGAAATTTATCCACTCCTACGAGGGAGTAGATTCCATCCTCTGATAGATACTGATGGATATGAGAGTATCCGAAAGATTGCTGCTGCATTACCATCACCTCATGGACATGGTGAGAAGGGAAAGAAGTTCAGCCCCATCACCCGAGTTAGTGCAGTCTTCAGAAGGCTTGCTAGATTGCTGTCGCATTACCATCACTTCATGGACATGGTGAGGAGGGAAAGAAATTCATCCCCAGACGAGGGAGTAGATTCCATCCTCTGACGGATACTGATGGATATGAGAGTATCCGGAAGATTGCTGTGAAGTAGATCCCATCCTCTGACAGATACTGATGGATATGAGAGTATCCGGAAGATTGCTGCTGCATTACTATCACCTCATGGACATGGTGAGGAGGGAAAGAAATTCATCCCCATCACCCGAGTTAGTGCAGTCTTCAGAAGGCTTCCCACTAAAGAAGGATGTTGTGTTAGTGAATTACTTAAACGAGTGGGACATGCAATTTCCCCTCATATGAAAAATGAAATTTTGAAGGATGTTAAGTCCGCTAGAAAATCTCATAAGTCGAGTACAAAGTAACCTACCCGTGTTCCTGTCTGGCTCCGTTTGGAAAACTGAGTTGATACTGCTATAGTCACCACCGACCATACCACCACCAGGACCGCAGGTCGCCGGCCGATTAAGTAAAGACTAGATCCGAGAAGTTTACCAGTCAATCCTGCAATCACGGAAAGAAAGGTAAGACGATTACCTGACACTGTAGCCGGTCTACACCACGGGGAGCATACCTTCCCTCGACATACCAATGTCTCTACTAAGATGTTCTGTCCTGAGACATCATCGTCAAGGAAGAAGAGGGTATGGGTACCCAAGGTCGCTGCACTGATACAATTTAGTGAGCCTGCAAGACAGGAAGTAAAACCAGTGCCTGAAATATCTGACATCGTCGCAATAATAGCCAGTAGAGGATTTCCATCAAGGTCCTCTAGATCTTAAAGTAATTAAGGATTTGATAATTGAGAAAAAAGTTGAGAAACTCAGGATCAAGATTTCTGAGTTAGCTTGAGAGCATAGAGTTTCCATCAATAGTGACAATGAAGATTTTGATTACAGTGATTACTTGGAGGAGAATTTAATGGATGTCCATGTGATCGAAACTAGAGCTACCACATCTGCATGCGAGGCTCAACCTCACACTGAAGAGAACACCGTAGATGAGCTGCATAGGGTTATCCTCCTAAGGGATGAGCAAGTTATTCTACTAGAGAAAAGAATAGAAGAGATGACTGCAGCTATGAACGCCATGGCCACCATTCAGGGGCAATCACAAGCACCAAGGTTGGCTTCTCCAAAGATTAATCAGCCAGAAATCATACACATCCAAGATGAAAGAAGGGAGGCTACTTCGACAAACAATGATGAACAACCAAAGAAGGATTCCCCATCAGGTGTCATGCCAGAAAAAGAGTTCAAGCAAACGTTTGAACAAGTATGGGATGCCTTAGCCCAATCCAAGGGCGGTGCATCAATTCTAAAAGGTAGACCTTACCTGGAGGAGTTCGATATCGTCCCTTTCCCCAAGGGTTTCGTGGCCCCAAACTTTAAGATATTAGATGGGACTGGAAATCCCAGACCGCACATAGCACATTTCCGAGCCAGTTCTGGCAACACGAGGAATAACAAAGCTCTAATCTGCCAACAGTTCATCAGTAGCTTGTCAGGGATAGCTTTTGACCGGTACGCTGACTTGCCCAATGGATCAGTTAAAACATTTTCTGAGTTGGAACAGTTATTTGTGAAAAGATTTGCTGGGGCGCGGCATCATGTGTCTATTGGAGAGCTCATGATGGAGAAGCATAAGCCTAGTGAAACCTTGGCAGACTATATTTTGAGGTGGAGAAACCTTAGCATGAAATGTGAACCTCAGCTACAGGAACATCAAGAGATTGAGATTCTACTCAAAAGCATTCATGGGCCAGTAGCTTTCATGCTTAAGAGACTCACCATCAAATCCTTCGAGAAGCTACTCAGTAAAGCCAACAATCTTCAAGAAGAAATGAAGCACATGGAGCCACATGAAAAGGCTAAGGTGACCAGAGTGTTCGAAAAGAAATTAGGGGTCGCAACTGTCGACAAAGGAAAGCAGCCGATAAAAATATGTATAGAAGAGCATCGTCAGTCTTCATCACAGTACTCTCAGAAACAGAGCAATCAATCCAACCAACGGCAGTCTCAAGAGGGATCACCTCGAACAACGGGTAAAAGAGTTCCCTGTTAGAGCGACAGAAAGTTGTTTATTCCTTCAAAGATGAAGCTGTAACTAAAATATTCAAAAGCTTGATGAAGAAACCAGAATTCAAACTACCTGATCTAAAGAAACCCGAAGAGGTGGATAAGAAAAATGAACCGAATTATTGCCCGTAGCACTGGTTACTTAGACACACTATAGACAAGTGTTTTATCTTTAAAGATTGGCTCAGTATTTAAGAGAACCTAAAAAATGTTCCATAAACATGATTTCAGCTAAGTCAATCTCCCTAATTGATCCATATGTCGGAACAGATGGATAAACAACTTGGGATGAACTCAAGAGGGTCCTCAATCGAATACAGGATTCATCGAAACAAGCTTCTATGAATAGGAAAGAAGGATGGAATGAGTTATGGAGTAGATCATTCAAGAAGATACTAAACAAGCTACAGTCTGCATCAAAATAAGCCTCCATTCAAAGTGTGCAGCATACCTAGCCTAAGATGAAGATTTCGCCAGAAAATCCATCATCATCAAGGACAATGAACATGAAAAAGAAAAGCGTCACTGCCAAGATTGATAGCACGGGGGGCAGGATAGGGGCTGCCTCCACTAGATTGGTTGTCTCGGATTTGGGGAAGAAAATCCTCGAACCCTTGACTTTGTATGATTATCTTTTTGTCCCTCCGGGGTCTTATTAATATAATGATTGTGATATTTGCTATGTTTTGATTATTTCTGGTAATAACGTGACTAAGTATAACCAAGCTAGCTGCGATCTCATTCTCCAAAATGATACTCAAATCGTACTTGAGTCCGATGAACTCATTGTCAAGGCCAAAGAAGAACTCAATGATATCGCTTATGACAGCACTGATAACAAAGAGCCAACTCTCGAAGCGTCATGGTGCACCATTTGCAATCAAATTAGACCTCTCCGACAAAGAGGAAAAGACACTGGAAGATTCAACAATGATATCTCAAGAAGAAGAAGTCACGGAAGTCAACTTAAGGAGCGAAAAAGTGTTACCACCTAGAATATCTCAAGAAGAAGAGATCATAGAAGTCAACTTAAGGAGCGAAAAAGTGTTACCACCAAGAACAACTCCAATATATAAGGAAAACAGATAATGATTCAGAAGAGATACCCCCACCTCCACCAGTGGAAGAACCACATAATCAAGATAAATTGGAGGATCATGCAAAGTAGACTACAACGTGCTAGCTCATCTTAGGAAGTTGCCTGCCCGACTAAGCATCTACGACGCTTTGATTCTATCAAAGGAGATGAGAGAATCTCTGGTTACAGCTTTGCTGGATCCAAAAATTTGCTTAGCTCAGTCGGCTAGCACATCCTCAGATGAAGTTTGCTCTTTGAGAGAACAGTTAGGGGTAACCTTCATAGAGGAAGACTTGCTGCTCGGTACCGCCGACCACAACCGTCTGCTCTACATCTCTGTCAACATTGGCAGATTTGCGTTATCCAGAGTTTTTGTGGATCTTGGAGCATCTCTTAACTTGATGAGTCTACGGATGTTAGCATATTTGGACTTTGACGTTCAGGAGCTCATCCCCGATAAGATGATGTTAAGAGGATTCAACTAAAAGGGAGAAGGAGCCCTTGGATCAATTACATTACTTATGAAGGTCGGAGAACTCGTAACAACCATTAAATTTCATATCATCGATGCTAAGACCTCTTTTAAAGATCTATTGGGTCAACCATGGATTCATGAGCACAATATGGCATCATCTCTACATCGTGCATTAAATGCCGCAAAGATGGTCAAGAAAATTGCATCAAGGGAGACCTACAACCATTTTCAGTGCATGAAGGGGGTCGACCGTGGATTCATGAGCACAATATGGTTCCATCATCCCTACACCAGTGCATCAAATATCACAAAGATGGTCAAGAAAATTGTATTTCGACCATGGATTCATGAGCATAATATGGTTCCATCATTCATACACCAGTGCATTAAATACTAGAAAGATGGTCAAGAAAATTGCATCAAGGAGATCTACAACCATTTTCAGTGCATGAAGTTGGTATCCATGAAGATGTTGCCTACTACGCGCCGATCTACAACCATTTTCAGTACATGAAGTTGGTATCCATGAAGATGCTGCCTACTACGCGCCTCTAAAGAAGACTGTCTTCTCACGTGAGATATTGACAAACGAAGATGAAGATTTAAAAGGATCACAAAAAGCAAGCCAGACAACTCGGCTTCAACAACCTTCTACTACTCCCTTACAACGAGTTGGTGGAGGTTCTTCTAGTTCACGCACCCGAGGTCGAGGCCGAGGACGTGGACGAGGAAAGATCAATTTAATTGTTGAACGGACTAGGCCAACTATCAACATTGGTGATGAAGACAGTTCTGAAGACAAAATAATGATGAGGAAGCAGAAGAAATCTCAGTACGAGATATCCCTAGAAGATACAAAGAGGAATGAATATGAAACAATGTATGATCGGATAAACCACTATGTGAATACTATGACCCTCANTCTGCTGATCAACCAATAGAAGATGCTTTGCCAGAATTTGAGGAAGAAATTAAATCCACCGTGGATGAATTGAAAGAGATTAACCTCAGGACTGAAGAACGACCCCGACCTACATTTATAAGTTCTCTACTTGATGATGAAGAATCTACAGAACTGGTCAAACTATTAGCAGAATTCAAAGATTACTTCACATGGAGCTACGATGAAATGCAAGGGCTGTCGGCAGAGGTTGCATTCCATAAACTTGGGGTGGATAAGAATATAACCCCAGTAAAACAAGCTCTCAAGAGAATGTGCCTTGAAATAGAACAACAAGTCATCACCAAGCTGAAGAAGTTGATAGACGCCAACTTTGTTAAAGAGGAGCAGTACCCCACGTGGTTAGCCAATATTGTACCAGTTAAAAAGAAAAATGGACAGATCCGCATTTGTGTCGACTTCAGAGATTTGAACAAGGTGTGCCAAAAGACAACTTTCCACTACCTATACCAAAGATGATGGTGGACATCGCCTTAACAAATGAGATTTTCTCCTTCATGGATGGATCATCGGGATATAACCAAATTAAGATGGCTCCCGAGGATGCAGTGCTTGCATCTTTCAGAACAACGATTGGAATGTTTTGCTACACATTGATGTCGTTCGGANTTCATTAGTCCATAGCTCATTTACGGTGGTTGGCATCCCAATTCTACCAATAATACCCAACTTGGCCTTTTTCCCCCTAAACTCCCCCAAATTACCTAAGTACAACTGGAACCCTAAATTTGGTTAAAATTCCTAAATTTACCCACAGTACACAAATTTGCTCAAAAATTATTTCAACTTTTGAAAACATCCAAATTTCCCCAAATCATCAAAAAATTACCAAATTACCAAAGTGCCCGTACTTAGTGCAAAATTTCAAAAATTCCAAAAAATCCCAAAAATTTNTTCATTGGTCCATAGCTCATTTACGGTGGTTGGCATCCCAATTCTACCAATAATACCCAACTTGGCCTTTTTGCCCCTAAACTGCCCCAAATTACCTAAGTACAACTGGAACCCTAAATTTAGTAAAAATTCCTAAATTTACCCACAATACCCAAATCTGTTCAAAAATTATTTTAACTTTTGAAAACATCCAAATTTCCCAAAATCATCAAAAAATTACCAAATTACCAAAGTGCCCGTCCTTAGTGCAAAATTTCAAAAATTCCAAAAAATTCCAAAAATTCCCAAAACCCTCAAAATATTCCCAATCTTATTTTTCTCAACTACAATATGACCCAATTTGACCATTTTGACCAAAATCACAAAATTACCTTTAAAGGCCCAATTTCCCTAAATTCACCTCAAATGTCCATCAATTTGGTAACATTTTCGACAAATTTCAATTATAAACTCAAATTAACCTTCCATATGACCAATTTAAACAGAATCCAAGCTCAATTGGCCCATGCTTTGAGCCCAATTTTGATCTAAATCAAACCCCCAATTTTTGTNAATTTGACCATTTTGACCAAAATCACAAAATTACCTTTAAAGGCCCAATTTCCCTAAATTCACCTCAAATGTTCATCAATTTGGTAACAATTTCGACAAATTTCAATTATAAACTCAAATTAACCTTCCATATGACCAATTTAAATAAAATCCAAGTTCAATTGGCCCATGCTTTGAGCCTAATTTTGATCTAAATCAAACCCCCAATTTTTGCCATATGACTTAATCTCACCAAATTGAAACTATAGCCTACTCAATTTGCCACAATTTATGTTGAAAATTCTTCATAACACTCCTACACATCAAAATTAACCTTAAATTGGCCTTTATGAAGCCTCAATTTCATTTAGTTTTAGCCTAAGTCCAAAAAGCCCTAATTTTGCCATAAATTTGCCATGTCTCAAAACNCAAATTGAAACTATAGCCTACTCAATTTGCCACAATTTATGTTGAAAATTCTTCATAACACTCCTACACATCCAAATTAACTTTAAATTGGCATTTATGAAGCCTCAATTTCATTTAGTTTTAGCCTAAGTCCAAAAAACCCTAATTTTGCCATAAATTTGCCATGTCTCAAAATTCCACAAAATTAATTGCGTTGGCCCCAAAATTTCCACTCCATTCCTTCACAAAAAATCTTCATAACATCTCCCTTGATCATTAGGACCATTCAATTGGGCCAAATTCCAAGGCTAGCTTAGTCTAAGCCCATGTCTAGCCCAACATGCCCAAATTGACCAAAACCTCAAAATTATTCAAATTGAGCTTCCAATTGAACTCAAAATTACTTCAATCCTTCACCAAAAAATTTTATTACAATCATCTAGGCAATGTTGATCAATCAATTTGGCTTTAGTTCATGGATAGCTTAGCCCAAACCTAAGCTTTAGCCAAATTGACCTACCGTGACCCCTTCACCAAAAGTTGACCCAATCTAGCCAAATTGGTCATGGAAAACCCACCNTTCAAATTGAGCTTCCAATTGAACTCAAAATTACTTCAATCCTTCACCAAAAAATTTTATTACAATCATCTACGCAATGTTGATCAATCAATTTGGCTTAAGTTCATGGATAGCTTAGCCCAAACCTAAGCTTTAGCCAAATTGACCTATCGTGACCCCTTCACCAAAAGTTGACCCAATCTAGCCAAATTGATCATGGAAAACCCACCACAACCAAATTTTGGACCTTATTGACAAGGCTAAACCTCATGGAACCACCCAAATGAGCCATGGACCAAAGGATCCCCAAATCAAGGGATTTATCCCCAAAATTTTATAAGAAATAGGGATTTTTGCCAAAACTAAGCATGTGCCCAAATAAATTGTTGTCACAGATTCCCCTGGCCAACTTGACCTCCTGACCACCTTCCCTAGCCTTACTGGCCGACATAGTCGCTGGAGGAGCCAAAATTGCTAGCCACCCTAAAAAAATCAAAACCCAATTCAAACCTGGAGGCAACCTTATCTCATTTAAAGTTTAGAGCCTCTCTGCTCTCCGCATAGGCAACACTTTGTGCCCATACATTGGCCCACAGAGCCACTCAAAGCCATTTTTATAAAACCTTCAACACCATGGGCATGGGAAGTGTGCTGAAAATTTCTTAAGGATACCCTCTAAAATCACTCCTTGAGCTTCCTTGAAACCTCCACCGTTCAATCCAACCACTCCATTGCTCTAATTCCCCTTACTGGAGTTAAATTGTGGAGCTCAAATCTTTGCCGGAGATAGGATATTTTCCACCACACCTCCACAGTGCACCAAATCCAAATTAAACTCACCCACACCATCACCACACTGAACTAAGAAAAAGCCCTATCAACTCCCCCTCATACAAAGCCTCTAAGATAGCTCAAGTCCAACACCCAAATCTGGCCTTGATCAAATTTGAGTCTAGACCTTTCACCATGACCGGAGGCTCAATCCTTAGCCTCCTTGGACCACTACAAACGTGTCGAGCACCTTTGATTGAAGNAAGGATCCCCAAATCAAGGGATTTATCCCCAAAATTTTATAAGAAATAGGGATTTTTGCCAAAACTAAGCATTTGCCCAAATAAATTGTTGTCACAGATTCCCCTGACCAACTTGACCTCCTGACCACCTTCCCTAGCCTTACCGGCCAACATAGTCGCTGGAGGAGCCAAAATCGTTAGCCACCCTAAAAAAATCAAAACCCAATTCAAACCTGGAGGCCAACTTATCTCATTTAAAGTTTAGAGCTTCTCTGCTCTCCGCATAGGCAACACTTTGCGCCCATACATTGCCCCACAGAGCCACTCGAAGCCATTTTTATAAAACCTTCAACACCATGGGCATGGGAAGTGTGCTGAAAATTTCTTAAGGATACCCTCTAAAATCACTCTTTGAGCTTCCTTGAGACCTCCACCGTTCAATCCAACCACTCCATTGCTCTAATTCCCCTTACTGGAGTTAAATTTTGGAGCTCAAATCTTTGCCGGAGACAGTATATTCTCCACCACACCTCCACAGTGCACCAAATCCAAATTAAACTCACCCACACCATCACCACACTGAACTAAGAAAAAGCCCTATCAACTCCCCCTCATACAAAGCCTCTAAGATAGCTCAAGTCCAACACCCAAATCTGGCCTTGATCAAATTTGAGTCTAGACCTTTCACCATGACCGGAGGCTCAATCCTTAGCCTCCTTGGATCACTACAAACGTGTCGAGCACCTTTGATTGAACCTTCCCTTCTCTAAGCAAAGGTATTGAACTTCTATTATTCTTGAGGCTATTTTGATTCTCCATTTGATTAAGGTTAATTTAATGGCATGTTTACTATATGAATGTGTTCGTCACACTTAGATGAGTCTGTAGGATCAAACTTGAGGTCATTTGGTTGAGAAATGAGTGAGATCTTAGGGTTTTAATGTTAACAATCACGAGATAGCCTATTTTGGGAGATTGAAGGTGAGTCGTCAGATCGCGCGTTTATCTAATTAACGAATGAGATCTAGCCGGATGAACTCCCGGAGCGTGATCCCGGGGCCGCGTGGCATGCCAAGGTGGAAAGCGCAACGAATGGGAGGNTGAGGTCATTTGGTTGAGAAATGAGTGAGATCTTAGGGTTTTAATGTTAACAATCACGAGATAGCCTATTTTAGGAGATTGACGGTGAGTTGTCAGATCGCGCGTTTATCTAATTAACGGATGAGATCTAGCCGGATGAACTCCCAGAGCATGATCCCCGGGCCGCGTGGCATGCCAAGGTGGAAAGCGCAACGAATGGGAGCGCGCCGCATCGCCGTTCGGAGCATCCTAAGATGAGGTGGCACCGCACATTTAAATAGATAAATTGGGAATTAAATAAATCAGAAAATGATCCCTAACTTCAAAAATCCATATCTTGGTGTAGAAAAATCACAAAAATAAATTAAAAATATCTTCTTGCTCAGTGAATAGAGGAGAATAATGTTGAGATAATTTGAAGTTTATGTGATGCATATTTTATTTTTAATTGATTAAATACTATTTTGAGTCTTTGATTCTCCATGCATGTAAACATTTCACAATGGCTTGAATTTTTGACATGTTGTTGCCTCTATCTTAGGAGACATTCTCTAATTTTTTCAATGTCAGAGGAGATCTCTAGACATCGATCCATATTTTTCAATTTTATTTCTATTATTCGCATAAATTAATCATAATAATTAGCATATTGCTTAGAAAATTCCAAGAAATTTTGGAACGTTTATTATGGCCAGAGAACCCTTTGAAAAATCCTTCATAAGTTAGGTCATTAAGAATATAATTAACTTTCACCAAACCGTTAAACACAAAGAAAACTAATTTGGGAAATATAAACATCTAAAAAACATTGTTTTTAATCTCCACTCTAATTTGAAGTTCAAAGAATCCCATAAAAAATTTCAAATTTTTTGGAGCTCATTTAATAACTCAAATTGATTTTTAAAGTTAAATGTCAGNAACATCTAAAAAACATTGTTTTTAATCTCCACTCTAATTTGAAGTTCAAAGAATCCCATAAAAAATTTCAAAATTTTTGGAGCTCATTTGATAACTCAAATTGATTTTCAAAGTTAAATGTCATTTTTAACACTAAAATGATTTTTTAACAATTAAAATATATTTCAAAAAATTATAAAAATTAGTTTTTGGAGTCTTCTGGTATCAGATAAATTTTCTAAAAGTAAATTTGTAACTAAAATAAAAATTTCATTTTCAAGCCTTTCTTTAATATTTATATAATTAAAAAATAATAAAAATCACAAAAATAATAAAATTTATGAAAATATTCTAATTTTTTTCCTATGAACTTAGGAACAATTGAAATATTTTTACTGAATTTCTAAGTGAAGATATTGAATTTCGAAGCTTAAAATAATTTTTAAAGTCTAAAAATGGATTTTCACTAAAATAATCCTAATAATTCAAAGAAAAATAAAAAAAATATGAATTTTATTTCTCTAGGTTCCTTTATATCAGAAATATTTAACAAAAAGATAAAACTTAATTTTTCACATTTAAAATATTTTATAATTAATAAATGCTCCTGAACTTAAAAGAATTCTAATAATTCAAATAAATTTCAAAAAATCATTAAATTTTGTCCTAATGATTCTTTCGTCTAAGTCTACCTCCAGCAAAAAATTCAGTGGATTGGGCTTTACCTTGGTCAAGTTAGGGAATTTTCTTTGGAAAATCCTATTTCTTGCATATAAATAAGTATATAAGTTAAATTAAATTTTGAAAAATCACATTTTCACCTCTCATGTCTTCATTGACCCATAAGTGAGGTGTGATACAAATTCTAAAGTCATTTGAATTCAATTTGATAAATTATGAAGTATTAAAGCCTTAGGGGCAAAAGTTTAATTTTAGAAATTTAGCCTTAATTAACATTTAGGCTTAATTCAAGAAAGGAAAATCGGCAACCTTTGATCTTAATTAACATATTTGGATGATTGAATCACAAGGGATTAATTGGTAGAAACCAATCTCACTTTTTCCAATTCAAGGATAAATTTGTAATTTCCTTAAATTAGTAAAATTCAGAATTCTAGTCAATTAAATGATTATAGACTTAGGGGTATAAATTTGGGTGTTAATAACTCACTAATTTAATACCTCTATATGGTGTTCAAGTGACATTCAAATGTCTTAATGATGAATGATTATCATTTAAAGTTTAGTCTCTTTCAAAATGACTAAGACATCACCAGAATCTTAAGGGCTTAGTAGTGACCTACACTAAATCAAATTTGGTTAAATGAGGATTAGAAGAGTAAACATAATTAAAAATTGAACATCTTTAAAACACTACAAGCCCAAATTAAAAAGTTGGCTAACTGTCTTGATAATATTAACTTGCCCCAATAATGGCCTTCACTCGCATAATCCTCAATTTAAATTACAAGTGATTATTACCCTACTCTTAGGGATAATTGAAACATCAATGTTTTTTGAGCATTAAAGGTATTTACTGGATGAGTTATTAAGCAACATAATAAGTTTAATTGAGCTCGAGGCTTTTCACTAGGCAGTGAGAGGGAGGCATGGACCTCCTTCATTCTCTAGATCTGTTGGATACTTTGGAGGTCTACTAAACTTAAAATATATTGCATAACAAAAATCATCCTTAATCAAATTAATAGGGACCCACCAAGATAGGACCTAGGGTTAGGTAGATCACTAAAACCTTACTTTCCGCTTTATATAAGGTGCTCTCACACGCATTTTGAGTTTCAGGTGGTGGAGCGAAAAGACACGCAAGGTACACTTTTTATAATTACAGTGTCTTTTTTCTTGTACTTTCATATATACTTTTTATGCTTACAAAACTTGCATATTAAACAACGATGCCACCCTGCATGAAAATTAAAACTGTTAAGATAGCAACAAAACCAAAATAAAACTAAAAATAAAAATTAAAATCAATCAAGATAAAATTTACCCCCACAACATTCAAAATATAAAACAACTCAAAATTTAATCACAAACATCACAAAAACAACAATTACAACTAAATTAAGATGTCTTTATCGGATGATCGGGAATCCCTCGGAGAAGGTAACCTATGGTGGCGAACAACGCTTTTCGCGATCTAAATGAAAAAATGAAACTCATTAACTTGAGTATAGTAAATTCATTTGGACTAAGTGAATCCAATAGAAAATAGTGCTATCAGAACGAGGTAACCGTAGGAACCTAACTAATATCGCTCTAATCAACTTTAGCATGCCTCAATAAATTTTTAAAGAACTACAACCATAGGTTCATCTGATTTGACATTATAACTTGACACCCTAGAAAACATAAACTCGTTAAGGCAATGAGCTTGAACCTAGCACTGTGGGCAGCATGACTATGTTCCACAACAAAACCTATCTTCCCCAGCTAAACCAATTTCCTTCCTTAGAATTAAACAACCAAGTCATAAGAATTTCGAGGTTGTTTCCTTATGCAACATAAATCCTCACATCATCTTTAGGCCTTTGTATAGCTCTGTCGTATAATATAAGCCCTAACTCATCTTAGGATTCTGAGGTTGTCGTCCGCCACGACTTATACCCTCACATCTTCCAGGCTATTTGTGTGATCATTTCACACAAATGTAAGCCCTAAAAAATAAAATTGACAGGACGAAACACTCAAATAATTTTTCCTCTAAACTAAAGCCATATAATAGGATAGCCTGAGAAGTCACCAAGGTTCTCCTTTAGATCTGTGACATCCCCTAGTTCTTCTTCCTTTGGATTCTACAACAAAATGCTCCAAATTTGAGTCAATCCCATTTCACACCTCTTTATCAAATTTTGTTGAAAAGTCCTATCCTTTTGAGCTCCTTCAAGATAATATTTCATGATTTTTATCGAAAGTTTTCTTAGGTGACTTCGGTTATCTAAGTTGTAATTAACTATAGGGGCTTGCACTTATAGAAGGCTTGTCCAAACCCAGCTTAATTTAAACCTTATTTAATTCCACATATTAAATAGAGGAAATTGTCGCCAAATAAATCAATTTTACACACCAAATTGATGTCATATATTTCTCAGTTTATTTGATTGATCCTCATCCAGAAATCTTGTGTTTATCCTTCGAGATAGATACACGGTTTAAGGTATAGTGCTCTTTCATTTAAACTATGAAAAATATGGGGTCAGTTTGATTTCATATTTTTCTAAACTTAAATCTATATGTAAATTAAATATCCTTCCAAACCGGGCAACGAGATTTCGATTCCGGTGACCGAAAGCTTCTTATGGGCTACTTCCTTAACCAAAAATACTTTCGACATCTTCTGGCGACTCTATTGGGGACAAAATTTTCTCTCCATTTAAATAAGGAAATATTATCTTCACATATCGGTAATATTATCTTCACATATCGGTAATGTGTCCATGTCCCTCTTGGACTAAATTACTCTTCTTCAATTGACATACATTACCCATTTATGTTTTGTAAAAGTACGACCAACTCTTTGGACTTGAGGACTTTCTGTTCAATCACCTTTGAACAGAGGGGTTCAGGAGGCCATTAAGGACTCTTTAAATCTTCATGTGGGGTTGGAACCCCAATAGGTGTGTTGGTGGACTAGTTCCACCTGGGCATTATGTGTTGTTAAATGGGTCCCGCACTGGGTTCTAAACACTTCACATCTCCTTTGTGACTTTAATTTGCTATTTTGCAAATTAAATCAAGTTGTGATGTGCCGCGCGCGCTTAAAAATTAATTAAATTTTTTCTAGTTTTAAATTATCTTTTTACTAAAAATTTTAAAATCCCCACAAACTAGGTCTTACCCAGTCTACAGAACAACCTATATTAATTTTCAGTGCTTGCACTAAGATTACAAGGTTTTGACCACATAGCTAACCCCAGAGCTTTTTGTTTTAAAGCTATTGTAATGGCCTACCCAACGCTGAATTTTTCTTACAACTTACCGATAAGCCATGAAGCCCGCAATGTCGCTCCTATCATTAAGTTCGGAGCCAGATTTGATGACCTCGAGGTTATTCTCGAGAATGCCCTGTTCGTCATAATGAAAGTCACCGCTCTAGAAGTTCAGGAGTCGTATGTTGAATTCAACCTAAACTATCTTTAAGACTTTCCTTCTTATAAGAAGGCCAAGAATACTACTGCTGCCATGGAACCTACCAAGCCTGTTGTCCCCACTACTGCTAAGGGAAAAGAAGTTATGATCATTGAAGATTCGACTAAGGGATTAGTTGTTCCACCATCAGATTAAAAATCGAGTTGAGTTCAAGGACTGCACCACTAACCCAAAATCAAAAGAGAAATCGCAGCAGGAGAGTTCAGAGGGCCATTAAAGCCTAGGCTCCTGAGGAGAAACCCATTAAGGAAGATCCTTACCAAGATGAATCATCAATGATTATAATGAAGATTTTGACTATAATGATTACCTCAAAGAGGATTTCATGGATGTCCATGTTATCGAGACCAGGCCTGCGAGATATGAATTCAAGGCTCAATCTCTCATTGAAGAGAATGTCGTAGATANCCACTACTGCTAAGGGAAAAGAAGTTATGATCATTGAAGATTCGACTAAGGGATTAGTTGTTCCACCATCAGGATTAAAAATCGAGTTGACTTCAAGGACTGCACCACTAACCCGAACTCAAAAGAGAAATCGCAGCAGGAGAGTTCAGAGGGCCATTAAAGCCTTGGCTCCTGAGGAGAAACCCGTTAAGGAAGATCCTCACCAAGATGAATCATCAATGATTATAATGAAGATTTTGACTATAATGATTACCTCAAAGAGGATTTCATGTATGTCCATGTTATCGAGACCAGACCTGCGAGATATGCATTCGAGGCTCAATCTCTCATTAAAGAGAATGTCGTAGATGAGCTGCGTAGGGCCATCCTCCTAAGGGATGTATAAGTCAGCCAACTGGAGAAAAGAATAGAAGAAATGGCCGTTGCCATGACATCCATGGCCACCATTCAAGGGCAATCACAAGCACCGTAACTAGCCTATCCATAGATAAACCAACCAGAAATAATACACGTCATAGATGAAAGAAGAGAAGTTGAAAAGGGATGAGCAACCAAAGAAAGATCCTCCATCGAGCGAAATGCTGGGGAAGGAATTTAAGCAAATCGTTGAGCAAATTCGGGAGGCCTTGACCTAATCTAAGGGTCGTGCATTGATTTTGAAGGGTAGAACTTACCGGAAAGAATTTTATACCGTACCCTTCCCCAAGGGTTTTGTGGCCCAAAACTTTGTTGTATTTGATGGGACTAGAAATTCCAGACAACATATAGCACACTTCCGAGCCAGTTGTGGAAACACAAGAAATAGCAAAGCTTTACTCTTCCAATTGTTTGTCAACAGTCTGTCAGGGATTGTATTTGATTTGTATGTTAATTTACCCAACAGATTAGTTAAGACATTTACCGAGCTGGAACAATTATTTGTGAAAATATTTGTCGGAGCTCAACACCATGTCTCTATAGGAGAGCTCATGATGGGAAAACAAAAGCCCAATGAGACTTTGGTGGATTACATCTTGAGGTGGAGAAACCCTAGCATGAAGTGTGAACCTCCGCTACAGACCTTGACAGGCTATATTTTGAGGTGGAGAAACCTTAGCATGAAATGTGAACCTCAGCTACAGGAACATCAAATGCAATTGAGATCTTACTCAAAAGCATTCATGGGCCAGTAGCTTTCATGCTCAAGGGACTCATAATCAAATCCTTCGAGAACCTACTCAGTAAAGCCAGTAGTCTTCAAGAAGAAATCAAACATATGGATTCTCACGAGAAATCCAAGGCAACCAGAGTATTTGAATAGAAGTCAGGAAAAGTAGCAACTTTTGATAAAGGGAAATAACTATTGAAGATATACCCTGAAAATCCTCGCCAATCTTCATCACAGCATGCTCAGAAATAAAGTAGTCAGTCCAACCAGCGACCGCCTTAAGAAGGATCACCTCGAATAGGAAATAAGAGAATATCTTTGGCAGAATGATAGAAAATGGTGTATTCTTTCAAAGATGAAGCCGTATTCAAAATGTTCAGAAGTTTGATGAAGAAGCCTGAGTTCAGACTACCAGATCAAAAGAAACCCGAAGAGGTAGAAGGATCAACTGAATTATTGCTCATACCACAGGTTGCTTGGGCACACTATAAAAGAATGTTTCATATTTAATGATTGGCTTGAGAAGAACCTTAAAGAAGGGAATATAATGATCCCAAAAGAATATTTAAAAGAACCTTAAAAAGGTTCTATAAATGTGATTTCGACTGAAGCAATCTCTCCGATTGATCTGTTTACTAGAGAAGATGGATGGAGTACGACTTGGAACAAGCTCAAGAGGGTCCTAAACCAAATACAAAATTCATCAAAACATTCTTCTGCATATACCAAAAAAGATGGATGGAATGAAGTTAAAAGCAAATCATCCAAGAAAATATTGAATCAAATCTATAACGCATCAAACAAGCCTCCATTCAGAGTCTTCAGCCTACCAAACCCAAGACAAAGATTTCGCCAGGAGATTCATCATCGTCAAAGACAAGAAGAAGAAGAGCACCACTACAAAGATTGATAGCATGGAGGGTAGGATAGGGGCTACCTCTACTAGATTGGTTATCTCTGATTTGGGGAAGAAAATTCTCGAACCCCTAACTTTGTATGATTATCATTTTACCCCTTCGGGGTCTTATGAATATAATGATTGTGATTTCGGGTACGTTTAAAATATTTTGGTGATAACGTAACTGATTTTAACCAATATAGCTTCAAACTCAATTCCCAAAATGATCCTCAAATCATACTTGAGTCTGATGAACTCACTAACAAAATCGAAGAATACATTGACGATACCGCTTACGACAGCACCGGGAGTAAGGAACCCATTCTTGAGCACCACGGTGCACCGCTTGCCATCGACTTAGATCTTTCTGACAAAGAAGAAACACCAAAAGATTCAACAATGATGTCACCAGAAGAAGTAATTACAAAAGTGAACTTAAGGAGTGGGAGAGTGTTATCCTTAAGAATAGATTCAACAGATAAAGAAAAAAAAATAGTAACTCAAGAAGAACTACCTCCACCTCCACCAGTAGAAGAAACACATAACCAAGAAAAAAGTAGAGGACCATAGAAAGTGGATTACAAT
>JXCR01104896.1:25373-41684 GCA_002079205.1 Phalaenopsis hybrid cultivar | reverse complement strand
AAGTGACATTCAAATGTCTTAATGATGAATGATTATCATTTAAAGTTTAGTCTCTTTCAAAATGACTAAGACATCACCAGAATCTTAAGGGCTTAGTAGTGACCTACACTAAATCAAATTTGGTTAAATGAGGATTAGAAGAGTAAACATAATTAAAAATTGAACATCTTTAAAACACTACAAGCCCAAATTATAAAGTTGGCTAACTGTCTTGATAACATTAACTTGCCCCTTTAATGGACTTCACTCGCATAATCCTCAAATTAAATTACAAGTGATTATTACCCTACTCTTAGGGATAATTGAAACATCAATGTTCATTAAGCATTAAAGGTATTTACTGGATGAGTTATTAAGCAACATAATAAGTTTAATTGAGCTCGAGGCTTTTCACTAGGCAGTGAGAGGGAGGCATGGACCTCCTTCTTTCTCTAGATCTGTTGGATACTTTGGAGGTCTACTAAACTTAAAATATATTGCATAAAAAAAATCATCCTTAATCAAATTAATAAGGACCAACCAAGATAGGACCTAGGGTTAGGTAGATCACTAAAACCTTACTTTTCGCTTTATATAAGGTGCTCTCACACGCATTTTAAGTTTCAGGTGGTGGAGCTAGAAGACTCGCAAGGTACACTTTTTATAATTACAGTGTTGCTTTTCTTGTACTTTCATATATACTTTTTATGCTTACAAAACTTGCATATTAAACAACGATGCCACCCTGCATGAAAATTAAAACTGTTAAGATAGCCACAAAACCAAAATAAAACCAAAAATAAAAATTAAAATCAATCAAGATAAAATTTACCCCCACAACATTCAAAATATAAAACAACTCAAAATTTAATCACAAACATCACAAAAACAACAATTACAACTAAATTAAGATGTCTTTATCGGATGATCGGGAATCCCTCGGAGAAGGTAACCTTGGTTGCGAACAACGCTTTTCGCGATCTAAATGAAAAAATGAAACTCATTAACTTGAGTATAGTAAATTCATTTGGACTAAGTGAATCCAATAGAAAATAGTGGTATCAGAACGAGGTAACCGTAGGAACCTAACTAATATCGCTCTAATCAACTTTAACATGCCTCAATAAATTTTTAAAGAACTACAACCATAGGTTCATCTAATTTTATATTTTAACTTGACACCCTAGAAAACATAAACTCGTTAAGGCAATGAGCTTGAACCTAGCACTGTGGGCAACATGACTATGTTCCACAACAAAACCTGTCTTCCCCAGCTAAACCAATTTCCTTCCTTAGAATTAAACAACCAAGTCATAGGATTTCGAGGTTGTTTCCTTATGCAACATAAATCCTCACATCATCTTTAGGCCTTTGTACAGCTCTGCCGTATAATATAAGCCCTAACTCATCTTAGGATTTTGAGGTTGTTGTCCGCCACGACTTATACCCTCACATCTTCCAGGTTATTTGTGTTATCATTTCACACAAATATAAGCCCTAAAAAATAAAATTGACAGGATGAAACACTCAAATAATTTTTCCTCTAAACTGAAGCCATATAATAAGATAGCCTGAGAAGTCACCAAGGTTCTCCTTTACATCTGTGACATCCCCTAGTTCTTCTTCCTTTGGATTCTACAACAAAATGCTCCAAATTTGAGTCAATCCCATTTCACACCTCTTTATCAAATTTTGTTGAAAAGTCCTATCCTTTTGAGCTCCTTCAAGATAATATTTCATGATTTTTATCGAGAGTTTTCTTAGGTGACTTCGGTTATCTAAGTTGTAATTAACTATAGGGGCTTGCACTTATAGTCCAAACCCAGCTTAATTTAAACCTTATTTAATTTCACATACTAAATAGAGGACATTGTCGCCAAATAAATCAATTTTACACACCAAATTGATGTCATATATTTCTCAGTTTATTTGATTGATCCTCATCCAGAAATCTTGTGTTTATCCTTCGAGATAGATACACGGTTTATAGTGCTCTTTCATTTAAACTATAAAAAATATGGGGTCAGTTTGATTTCATATTTTTCTAAACAGTGCTCTTTCATTTAAACTATGAAAAATATGAGGTCAGTTTGATTTCATATTTTTCTAAAAATTTTAAACTATGAAAAATATGGGGTCAGTTTGATTTCATATTTTTCTAAACTTAAATCTATATGTAAATTAAATATCCTTCCAAACCGGGCAACGAGATTTCGATTTCGGTGACCGAAAGCTTCTTATGGGCTACTTCCTTAACCAAAAATACTTTCGACATCTTTTGGCGACTCTATTGGGGACAAACTTTTCTCTCCATTTAAATAAGAAAATATTATCTTCACAAGTCGGTAATGTGTCAATGTCCCTCTTGGACTAAATTACTCTTCTTCCATTGACATACATTACCCATTTATGTTTTGTAAAAGTACGACCAACTCTTTGGACTTGAGGACTTTCTGTTCAATCACCTTTGAATAGAGGGGTTCAGGAGGCTATTAAGGACTCTTTAAATCTTCATGTGGGGTCGGAACACCAATAGGTGTGTCGGTGGACTAGTTCCACCTGGGCATTATGTGTTGCTAAATGGGTCCCGCACTGGGTTCTAAACACTTCACATCTCCTTTGTGACTTTAATTTGCTATTTTGCAAATTAAATCAAGTTGTGTTGTGCCGCGCGCGCTTAAAAATTAATTAATTTTTTTCTAATTTTAAATTATCTTTTTACTAAAAATTTTAAAATCCCCACAAACTAGGGCTTACCTAGTCTACAGAACAACCTATATTAAATTTCAGTGCTTGCACTAAGATTACAAGGTTTTGACCACATAGCTAACCTCAGAGCTTTTTGTTTAAAAGCTATTGTAATGGCCTACCCAACGCTGAATTTTTCTTGCAACTTACCGACAAGCCATGAAGCCCGCAATGTCGGTCCTATCATTAAGTTTGGAGCCAGATTTGATGACCTCGAGGTTATTCTCAAGAATGCCATGTTCGTCATAATGAAAGTCACCGCTTTAGAAGTTCAGGAGTCGTATGTTGCATTCAACCTAAACTATCTTTAAGAANGCTTAGGTTCAGGAAGAAAGAATTAAAGAAATGAAGATGATATTAGCAATTAATGGAAATTCAAACCTGAAGACATATCCTTTAGTGTGTAGTGAATACAACTCCAACTTCAACTCGAAGAACGTTAGAAAGATTTCTCAAATNGCTTAGGTTCAGGAAGAAAGAATTAAAGAAATGAAGATGATATTAGCAATTAATGGAAATTCAAACCTGAAGTCATATCCTTCAGTGTCTAGTGAATAAAACTCCAACTTCAACTCGAAGAACATTAGAAAGATTTCTCAAAGACAACTTCAACAACCTTTACAGAATCTGCAACAAATCAAATGATGACAACTATGAACGAAGCCACGAACTTGCGGCTTCTTCAGCCATGGAATCTGTAGAAATAACGCATCTTTTATGTGTACTTGAAGGAATATAGTTCTGATGGTACCTTAAGGATGGACAATTTTCTACACTTGTCATTTGTCAGTGGATGATACTTCAAGAAGTACTGTGCCTTGCAATATTTCGGAGACAAAGACTCATTCATAGAAGCTAAGACGTCTTGCTTGTCTGAAATTGGGCNTGTGCCTTGCAATATTTCGGAGACAAAGACTCATTCTTAGAAGCTAAGACGTCTTGCTTGTCTGAAACTGGGCCCAAATCCTAACATAAAGAAAAGAAAATGATGAATTTATCGAGTTCGAGGTTTCTTACTCTTTGCTTGCGTAGCGCAACTACCTTGGTCTGCACCGGTTTTCTTCATATCCCCGCGGAATTTCACATTCGGCACAAAATCTCACAAAGTTTCACAATTTTTTCCTCACCAATGTCAATCTTCATAAATTCTACTAGTTTTCCACGAATTTGAAATGCGATATTTTAGAGGATGAGGATTTCACATCTGATCCGCATTGCTTAGCAATGGTTCACCCGATATTTTAGAGGATGAGGATTTCACATACGATCTGCATTGCTTAGTAATGATTCACACGATATTTTAGAGGATGAGGATTTCACATCCGATTCCACATTGCTTTGCAATGGTTCACACAATATTCTAGAGGTTGAAGATTCATAACTGATTCCACGTTGCTTTAGGAGCTCATCCTATTGCAATCTTTCAAATCATATTCTAGAGGTTGAGGATTTACATCCGATTCTGCGTTGCTTTAGAAGACCATCCTATTGCAATCTTTCAAAGAAAATTCTAGAGGTTGAGGATTCACATCCGATTCCGCGCTGCTTTAGGAGCCCATCCTATTGCAATCTTTCAAAGAAAATTCTAGAGGTTGAGGATTCACATCCGATTCCGCGCTGCTTTAGGAGCTCATCCTATTGCAATCTTTCAAATTAAATTCTAGAGGTTGAGGATTCACATCTGATTTCGCGTTGCTTTAGGAGCCCATCCTATCGTAATCTTTCGAATCAAATTCAACGATATTCTTGAGGTTGAGGAAATAGGCCCTTCGATTAATTCAAGACATCCTATTCTCACTTTTGAATCAGTCCTACATTGCTGATTCATTATATTCGAGGTCGGTCCTTACATTCTGACACCCTTTTTTGAGAATTGACTCACATTTCAATTCTCATTTCCGAATCAATCCTACATTTATGATTCTCTATGTTTGAGGTCGGTCCTTACATTTCGACACTTTCTGTTGAGAATTGACCTACATTTCAATTCTCATTTCTGAATCAGTCCANACCTCCGGGAAATTTCTAGGATTCGTTGTCTGTCATCGGGGAATCGAGATCGACCTGGATAAGATTAAAGCTATCTTGAAAATGCCTTCCCCTAAAACCTTAAAATAGCTACGTTCCTTCCAGCGGAAGTTGGAATATCTGAGACGCTTTATTTCTAATCTCTCAGGTAGGTGTCAGCCTTTTTCGACATTGATTAAAAAGGACGCCAAATTTATTTGGGAAGAGAAATGTCAGCGGGCCTTTAAGGACGCTAAACAATATTCAATGACACCTCCTATTTTCGCAGCCCTTATCCCAGGGAAACCGTTGATACTTTATACCGCGGCTTTAGATGACTCTCTTGGAACCCTCTTGCCCAAGTCAATGAGGAGGGAAAAGAAAATGCTCTCTACTACTTGAGTCGTTGTCTAATACCAACGGAGATAAGGTATCCATCTATTGAGAAGCATTATCTGACATTAATTTTCGCAGCTCAAAAGCTTAAACATTACATGCTTTCTCATAAGATCACCCTAATTTTGAAAGTTAATCCATTGTAATATTCAATGACCCAACCAACACTCTCCGGACGTTTAGCGAGATGGTCAATGATCTTATTGCAATTTGATATAACTTTTGCGCTCGTCCGTGCTATCAAGGGACAGATTTTGGCAGACTTTCTCGTTGCACACCCACTGCCAGCTGGGTCCTCTCTCAACGATGAGTTACCAGATGAGCAAATACTATAAATGGAATTTTCTAGTGTGCAGCGCTGGGAAATGTACTTCGATCGTGCTTCATCAGCCAGGAAAGACAAAGGATCAGGCACGGTTATAAGGCAGGGATCGGTTTGATCTTTATTACGCCAGATAAGGGTATGTTGAGGTTCTCATACCATCTGAGAGAGCCGTGCACTAACAATGAAGTAGAATATGAAGCCTTAATCACTACCACCTGACAGAGTCGTGCACTAACAATGAAGCAGAATATGAAGCCTTAATCACCGAATTGGCATGCCGGAGCCATGTACCAACAATGAAGTAGAATATGAAGCCTTAATCACCGGATTGGAATTGATCTCAATGGATATAACAAACATTGTCATTTATGGTGACTCTCAACTTGTCATCCAGCAAGTCACAGGACATTACAGAATTCTGAAACCAAGATTAGCAGAATACCATCAGTACACAACGAAGCTCCTAGAGCAAATCCCTTACGTGATTTTCCACCGGATTCCTCGAGGAGATAATGCCCATGCCGACGCTCTAGAAAAACTCGCTAAGGAAATGGCGTGTTCCTCGAAGGATTCCATCGAAGTCATGGTGCAAGGAAGATGAGTCTTGTCTCAAAATGACTTTGAAACTCTACGCAAACTTGGAAAAGAAGAAATAATAAATACAGTTGCAGACCTCAACGAAGATTGGCGCAAGCCATTAATAGAATATTTACAAGCTGGAAAGCTGCCATAGGACAAGTCTGAGGTGCACCACATCACAAGAAGGGCCATGTCTTATGCCCTAGTGGGAAATGTTCTCTATAGAAGATCATTCGACCAAATGTGGCTACGGTGTTTGAGCAGAGCCGAGGCACAGAATATTTTCAAAGAAGTACATGCCGGATTGTGTGTCGCTCACCAGTCGGAACCAAAAATAAAAATGAAGATATTATTGGCCAGCAATGATGTCCGATTGCATCGATACAGCAAGAAGATGTCACCAATGTCAAGTGCATGGGGTGGTCTTACACCAGCCTCCAAATGTGCTGCACCCAACTGTTGCCTCGTGGCCATTTGAGTGTTGGGGAACAGACATAATAGGTCTGATAGACCCTCCATCTTCTAAAGGACACAGGTTTATAGTTGCCGCTACAGACTACTTCTCCAAATGGGTAGAGGCAGTGCCGTTATGTGAGGTTACGACACAGCACGTCCTTCAATTTTTCAAAAGCCAAATTGTCTACCGTTTCAGAGTACCGCGAAGAATAATCTCAGAAAATGGGACAGCTTTTGAAAGTACAAAGATCAACAATTTTGTCAGAAGACATAGGATAGTATGGAGATACTCTACAATTTTGTCAGCTTTCAACAAGACACTGGTACAGATTTTGAAGAAAACACTGGATGAAAACAAAAGGGATTGGCATAACAAACTGTTAGAAGCCTTTTGGGCCTACCAGACGACTTTCAGGACTCCCACTCAGTGTACACCTTATATGCTTAGGACCGAGGCCGTGCTACCGCTAGAAATCCAGACGCCACCTCTCAGAGTCGCCGTTGCCAACCAACTCACAACAAAAGAAAACGCAAAACTCAGACTCGAAGAACTGGAGACTCTCAGAGAAAACCATTGGAAGCACAGCAACATTTAGAGCTCTACCAGGAAAAGATGGTACAAGCCCATGACAAATTGGTCTGCCCAAGGACATTCAAAATTGGTGTCCTCGTACTTGTGCTCAAAAGGCCTATTCTTGCTCGCCGGAAAATAGGTGGGAAGTTCGAGCCAACTTGGGAGGGACCATTTGTCGTTGAGAAGGTTTGTACAGGAGGAGTCTACCAGTTAGTGGACTTTCGGGGTGAAAGACCCATGTTACCGATAAATAGGAGATACCTGAAAACATATTACGCAGCCTGATGTCTCCCGCCTCTGCTTGCCTCTTCTTGCTTTGAAACTTTGAAACATTGATAGGGTTATCTATGTGGTCATATGTCTATGATCGAGTTCCCAAATTTTAAATTAATCTCATATATAATGAAAATTTTGAGAAGATTTTTGAACTTCACACATTCTCTTTTCTACTTTTGAATTAAAACAAAACTCACACATAAAATGAGTAATAATTTTTACAAAACAAACTAAAATTTACTTTAATGAATACTTTGTTTTGTTCTTGTTCATGCCAAGCTTCGGCCCTCTGACATTTCTTTCTGTCGTCTGCAGAAAAATGTCTGGACAGAGGCTGATCTTTGTCTTCTAGGATGGCTGGAACCTCGCACTGAATGAAGAGATGACGCTGTAAGGAGGCGTCATAGATTTCAACATGGATTTCAACCAGATTGATATGGACTACGAGGGTCCTCTAATGGACGTAGTCAGCAATAAAGAAAAGGAGGGACATATTTACAATCTAGATCTGAGAGAAACTTCTGTCAGCCTGCCCCCTACAGATGAAGAGTCAGGATTTGTGATAGAATCAGATGTGCCCCCGGTCCCAAATAAGAGGTTGCCCAACATGCAACATTGAGGTACCAGCCGGGACATCAGTCATGGGAGCATTTGTAGAATGCCCAGACTGCAACGTTCTGCATCTACAACATTTCAATACATTAGAAGAATACACTTCAAGCACCAACGAGTTTCAGACTCCAGATTTCGTGGCAAATGAACCGTATGTCCCACTGGGGACGGATCAACGCGCACCATGGAGCCTAGGATGAAACATCCCACTTGAGGCTGAATCTCATATTCCGGATCGACCAACACCAGGTTGGGTTCCTGCCGAGGCTCGGAGGAAGGAACGCCCTAAGCAGCTGCCAACTGCTAGTATGGTAGAATACTACAAAATAAGCAAAGTAAATAAAAGAGATTTCGAGTTCTATGAATAGTTCCAGGGAAAGTTTATCAACATAATAGAGGTCAAGCGGGCCTTCTCATGGAGAGAACATATTCCGAGCCGAAGAAATGGATGCGGGGAAAGGGAAGAATCTTTATCCAATGCTGCTGTTGCTACAATTTTACGAACGACAGACAGGTAAATCTGCCTGGGATCCTCAGATACGACCAAGTGGATCCATTACCACCAATGATAAAATGGATGATCAAACCCGCTACTTGAATTCCTAACAGTTGCATCATCAACATTTATGAAGAAGGTGACTGCATTCCCCCACACATCGACCATCATGATTTTGGGAGGCCTTTCTGCATGGTCTCGTTCAGTAAAAGCAATATTTTGTTTAGAAAAGAAATTGATATAGTCGGCCCTGGTGAATTTAGAATAGCTATGGAGATTCCTCTTCGAGTGGTTCAGTACTTGTTCTCAAGGGCAACGGTGTAGACGTTGCCAAGCTCTGCATTCTAGGAGTACGACACTGTAGGGTGTCTGTAACCTTCCACAGAATGGATGACAGTAAAATACCATATGGATTCCAGTAGGACCCAAAATTGGAGGAGTTTTTTCCTAACGAGCTATGAGAAGGTTGTACCTCTAAGTACATGCGAAGGGAACTCTTACCCTAGACCATGGCTTAGAAGGTCTCTCGATCAGGAGCTCAATATACCAGGCACAGAGGGTTTACTTGCTTTCTTTTAACAGCATGACATGTTTCTGATGTAATCAGTCTATGATGTACTCATATCACGAGATGATTCTCAATGTATTTCAGCATGGATTACCTGATGTACCTTTTAAGGCATTAGCCTTGTTGACCTCATTTTTGGTTGAGGTTTAGTTTGTCCAGTTTAGTAGCCTAGGGCCTAGCCATAGGACTTTTCCTGTTGACTATTCCTAGAAGACTAGACTTGGAACCCTCGCCATTAGAAATTCTACCATCTTCTCCACTCAACTTGTNCCCAAGCCTAGCCCAACATGACCAAATTGATTAAAGTTCTAAATTCCTTCAAATTGACCCCCCAATTGGACTTAAAACCACTTCCATCCTTCACAAAAGTTATTCCTTATGATCCTATACACCAAATGTAACACTCAATTGGGCCAGTTGACATTGCTAGCCTAGCCCAAACCCATGTTTTGGTCATTTGCACCCACTTGGACCAATACACTAAATTTGACCTAACCACCCTAAGGCCACCAAATTAACACCACCACAGCAATTAGTTAGACTTAGTGACCAGTCCAAACACCATGAAATCACCTAAATCAAGCCATGAAAAAAAGGTAACCTAAATCAAGCCATGGACCAAAGATCCCCCAAATTAAGGGATCTTATTTCCAAAAATGCAACATGCTTAAGATATCTTTGCCAAATCCAAGCACATTTGCATTAAATTGCTGTGATGGATTCCTCTGGATGCCCTGAGCACCTAGCCACCTCCCCCTGGCCGGCTGGCCGGCCTAGTGTTTGGAAAAGCCCAAAACCGAGAGCCACTCCCATGGCATCTAACCCAAATCAAACCTAGAGGCCAGCTCATCCAAATAAAACTATGGAGCTCNCACCCAAGCTTATACCCTGAGAGCCACCCCATGGCCATTTTTATAAAAACTCACCTCCCACGGCCATGGGAGATATGCTAAAATTTCCTTAGAGAGGTCTCTCCAAACTTTTATAAAAACTCACCTCCCACAGCCATGGGAGGTGTGCTGAAATTTTCTCAGAGAGGCCTCTCCAAACTTCACAAAGAGCTTCCGCCATGGGAAGTGTGCTGAAAATTTCTCAGAGAGGCCTCTCCAAACTTCACACAGAGCTTCCCAGATCCCCTCAGTGCATTCCAACCATTTTTCCTCACCCATTCCCATTGTCGGAGCCCAATTTTTGAGCTCGAAACCCTGCCGGAAACCAGGACAGAGCCCAATACACCCCCACACTCCACCAAACTTCAATTACTTGTGCCCACACCTTCACAAGAGTGAAAGAAGCAAAAGCCCCATCAAATCCCCCTTCCATAGAGCCTCTACCGCAGCTTNTGAAATAAGCCAAAGCCCCATCAAATCCCCCTTCTACAGAGCCTCTACCATAGCTCTAGACCAACACTCAAATCCGACTATGATTGAATTCATACCCAGGACTTACACCGAGACCAGGGACTCAATCCCTAGCCTCCTTGGACCCCAACGAACGTGCCGACCACCTCTGATCAAAGCCTCCCTCCTCNCCTTACACCAAGACCAGGGACTCAATCCCTAGCCTCCTTGGACCCCAACAAACGTGCCAACCACCTCTGATCGAAGCCTCCCTCCTCAGAGCAAAGGATAAACTCCTAAAGAATGTGTCGAGCACCTCTGATTGAAGCCTCCCTTCTCAGAGCAAAGGTATAAAACACCTTCCTCCTCCCGAGCTTATTTTGATTCTCCATTTACTTAAACTTGATTTCATGGCATCTTAACCATATGGATGTGTTCGTCTCACTACAACGAACGTGCCGAGCACCTCTGATCGAAGCTTCTCTTCTCAGAGCAAAGGTATAAAACTCCTCCTCCTTCCGAGCTTATTTTGATCCATTTACTTAAGCTTGATTTCATGGCATCTTAACCGTATGGATGTGTTCGTCTCACTTAGAAGAGTCCACAGGATCAAACCCGAAGTGATTTGGTTGAGTCTAGGCCGAGATCTTAAGGTTTTAGTGTGGACGGGCAGGTGATCATTCTATCGGGGACGATGACGGGGAGCCATTTGATCGAGTGTGTATCAAATGGACGGGGGAGATCGAGCCAGACAGTGCTTCGAGACATGAACAGCTGGCCGAGTCAGCAAGCTACGTGGACGGACGACGTCCAACCAGAGTGCGCCACGCATGCCTTCGGAGCTGCCTAGGATCTAGTCAGCACGCGCTTTTTAAATAGATAAATAGGGTTTTTTCTTATTTATTTAAATACCCTTAACTTAGAAAATATATAACTTTCNCATTTACTTAAGCTTGATTTCATGGCATCTTAACCGTATGGATGTGTTCGTCTCACTTAGACGAGTCCATAGTACCAAACCCAAAGTGATCTGGTTGAGTCTAGGCCGAGATCTTAAGGTTTTAGTGATGACGGGCACGGGATCATTCTATCGGGGACGATGACGGGGAGCCGTTTGATCAAGCGTGTATCAAATGGACGGGGGAGATCGAGCCGGACAGCGCTTCGAGACATAAACAGCGGGCCGAGTCAGCAAGCTACGTGGACGGTGACGTCCAACCAGAGCGCGCCACGCATGCCTTTGAAGCTGCCTAGGATCTAGTCAGCACACGCTGTTTAAATAGATAAATCGGGTTTTTTCCGCATGCCTTCGGAGCTGCCTAGGATCTAGTCAACACACGCTGTTTAAATAGATAAATAGGGCTTTTTAAATTATTTAAATACCCCTAACTTAGAAAATCCATAACTTTGTGTAGAAAAATCACAAAAATAAAATAAAAATACAACTTTTACTCATNTAGGACCACTATGTAGAGGACCCAAAATGGGGTTTCCTTTGGTCCATGGCTTATTGGTGATGGTTGGTACCTAAAAATTACCAAAATACCCCTCTTTGACCCAAAATTCCAAAAATTCATAGAAAATCCTAATAAATCCCAAATATTCCCAATTTTATTTATTTCAACTACCACATGACCCAATTTGGTCAATTTGACCATCTTTAACCAAAATCCCATCAACTACCACATGACCCACTTTGGCCAATTTGACCATCTTTAACCAAAATCCCCAAATTGCTCTTAAAGACCCAAATTTCCCCAAATCCAACTCAAATGTCCATAAATTTGATCTCAATTGAGTTAAAGACCCAAATTTCCCCAAATCCATCCCAAATGTCCACCAATTTGATCTTAATTGACCCGAATTCCAATCCTAAACTCAAACTAACTTTTGATATGACCAAACTAAACCAAATCCAAACTCAATTGGTCCATGATTTGAGCCGAATTTTGATTTGGGTCAAAACCCCAATTTTGACCATATGACTTAATCTCACCCAATTGAACCCATAACCTAGTCAATTGGCCTCAATTAATGTTGAAATATCTTTACAACATTCCTAAACATCAAAATCAACCATCAATTGGCCTTGGTTAAGCCTCAAATTTATTTGATTTTTGGCCTAAATCCAAAATTCCCAAATTTAGCCCCAAATTTGCTAAGTCCCCAAATTTCACCCACCCTAAATCCAAAATTCCTAAATTTAGCCCCAAATTGGCTAAGTCCCCAAATTTCACCCAATTGATTGCCTTAGCCTCCAAATTGGCATCCAATTCATGTTCAAAACTCTTCATGAGGTCCCTATTGACCATTTATAACAATCAATTTGGACCTAGCCCAAAGCTAATCTAAGCTAGACCCAAGCCTAGCCCAACATGACCAAATTGATTAAAGTTCAAAATTTCTTCAAATTGACCTTTCAATTGAACTCAAAACAATTTCCATCCTTCACCAAAGTTGTTCCTTGTGATCATATACACCATATTCAACAATCACTTGTGCCAATTAACATGGCTAACCTAGCCCAAACCCAAGTTTTGGTCATTTGCACCCACTTGGACCGATGCACTAAATGCGACCTAACCACCTTAAAGCCACCAAATTAACTCCACCATAGCCATTAGTTGGACCTGGTGACCAGTACAAACACCATGAAATCACCTAAATCAAGCCATGGACCAAAGTTCCCCCAAATTAAGGGATCTTATTTCCAAAAATGCACATGCTTAAGATATCTTTGCCAAATCCATGCACATTTGTATTAAATTGATGTGATGGATTCCTCTGGGTTCCCTGAGCTCCTAGCCACCTCACCCTAACCGGCCGGCCAGCCTAGTGGCCACCTCCATGGGCGTTGAACTAAGTGCTGAAAATTTCTTAGAGAGGCCTCTCCAAACTTCACACAAAGCTTCCCTAAGATCCCCTCGTTGCATTCCGACCATCTTTCCTCACCCATTCCCCTTGCCGGAGCCCAATTTTGAGATTGAAACCCTGCAAGAAACCAAGATAGAGCCCATTATACCTCCACACTCCACCAAACTCTAATTGCTTGTGCCCACACCTTCACAAGAGTGAAAGAAGCCAGAACCCCATCAAATCCCCCTTCCACAGAGCCTCTACCTTAGCTCTAGACCAACACCTGAAAATGAGCTTGGTCGAATTCACACCTAGACTTCACACCAAGGGCAGGGACTCAATCCCTAGCCTCCTTGGACCCCAACGAACGTGTCGAGCACCTCTGATCAAAGCTTCCCTTCTCAGAGCAAAAGTATAAAACTCCTCCTCCTCCCGAGTTTATTTTGATCCTCCATTTACTTAAACTTGATTTTGTGGTACCTTATCCATATAGATGTGTTCGGCTTGCTTAGATGAGTCCATAGGATCAAACCCGAAGCAATTTGGTGGAGTCTAGGCCGAGATCTTAATGTTTTAGTCTGGACGGGCACGGGATCACTCTATCGGGGATGATGACGGGGACCGTTCGATCAAGCGTATATCAAACGGACGGAGGAGATTGAGTCGGACGGCGCTTTAAGACGTGAATAGCGGGCCGAGTCAGCAAGCTACGTGGACGGCGGCATCCAACCAGAGTGCGCCACGCACGCTTTCGGAGCCGTCGTAGGATGAGGTGGCACGCGCGGTTTAAATAGAAAAATAGGGGTATTTTCTTATTTATTTAATCCCCAAAACTNAAACAATTATGAAACTTAGTTTTTTGAGTTCTCTGTGAACAGGGGTATTTTCTAAAAATAAAATAATATTTAAAATAAAAACTTAATTTTTGGCCTATTTTAAATATTTAAAATAATTAAAAATTCATAAACATCACAAAAATAATAAAACTCATGAAAATGTTCTAAATTGTTTCCTAATCACTTAGGAACAATTAGAATATTTTTCTTGATTTTCTAAATAAAGATATTTATTTTCAAAGCTTAAAAATAATCTTTAAAGGCTAAAAATAAGTTTTCACTAAAATAATTCCAATAAATCAAAGAAAAATCAAAAAAATATAAAATTTGCTCCTCTAAGTTCTCTGACCTTAGAGAGATTTTTCAAAAATATAAAACTTAATTTTCACCACCTAAAATATTTTATTTTTATTAAATAAGCCAGAACTTAAAATAATTCTCGTAAATCACAGAGAATTCGAAAAATCATGACATTTGATCGAGAGGCTTCACTAATCTATGTCTACCTTTCGTAAAATTTCAAGGGATTATAATTAATTTTTGTCAAGTTAGGAATTTTTTTTGAAAAATCCAATTTTATAAAAATTTCAAGGGATTAGGCTTTGTCTTGGTCAAGTTATGGAATTTTCTTTGAAAAATCCTATTTTTGCATAAAATAATTATATAAATTAAATTAAATTTTGAAAAATCACATTTTCTCCTCTGATGTCTCAATTAGCCCATGAATGAGGTAGAATAAAAAATGCAAAGTCATATGAATTGAACTTGACAAATTATAAAGTGTTAGAGCCTTAGGGGCAAATGTGCAATTTTGGAAATCTTGCCTTAATTGACATTTAGGCCTAATTCAAAGGAGGGAAAATGGGTAACCTCTAATCTTAATTAATTTATGCTTGAAACATGACAAGGAGGGAAAATGGGTAACCTCTGATCTTAATCAATTCATTTGATGTTTGAAACACAAAGGATTAATTGGTAGAAACCAATCTCACTTTCTTAATTAAGATTAATAAATTTCTAAATTATTAAAGTTTGGAAGTTTATTAAAATGAAATGATCCTGGACTTAGGGGTATGACTTTTGAATTCAATAATTAATCAATTTAATACCCCTATCTTGATTTTCAAGTAAAATTCATATCATGAATCATGACTACTTAAAACTTAACCCTCTAAAGACACTCACCTAGGTCTTAAGGGCTTAGTGGTGACCTAAGCTAAATAAAAAATTGACTAAAAGAGGATTAGAGAAATAAACATAACAAAATCAAACATCCTTGAAACATCACTTAGCCCAATTAGGATNCAATCAGGCGATCACCTGCTAATTCCCTAGCAGAAATAAATCACACACACAACTCTACACGTACTTCTGGGTTTGCTGACTTAGGAGTTTGTATTGGTTTTTGTTGATCTCCATCAACGCCAATACGTGCGGTGTGCTTGCCCAACACACCACACCTATTGGGGGTCCATTTTTTTCCTCACTTTTGGTTGAGGTTTAGTTTTTCCCTTTTAGTAGCCTAAGGTCTAGCCATAAGATTTTCTTATTGCCTATTCTTAGAAAACTAGATCTGGTGGTTGAGGTTTAGTTTTTCCTCTTTAGTAGCCTAGGGTCTAGCCATAGGACTTTTCCTGTTAACTATTCCTAGAAAACTAGACATGGAACCCTCACCATTAGACATTCTACCCTCTTCTCCACTCAACTTGAAGTTCCACATGTTGGCTCTAACCTCTAAATACTTAGTAGGTTGGGTCACTGTGGGGGAAACTCAAGATGAGTCACCCTTAGAATTGCTAGACCTTAGGGTCGACCTTGGGTGTTGGTCTGGAGCTAAGGCACTCACTACACTTATCTGCACCCACAATCGCTCACAACCCTGAACTCAAATTTCTAGCCTAGAGCCCTTATTCTTTTGGGATACTCATGTAGATGGTCCACTAAACCTACTAGCCCTAGGGTTATGGTTATGGTTTAGCTTATACCTAGCGCAAACCCAAGTTTTGGTCATTTGCACCCACTTGGACCCATACACTAAATGTGACCTAACCACCATAAGGCCACCAAATTAACTCCACCACTGCCATTAGTTGGACTTAGCGACCAGTCCAAACACCATGAAATCACCTAAATCAAGCCATGGACCAAAGGTCCACCAAATTAAGGGATCTTATTTCCAAAAATGCACAAGCTTAAGATATCTTTGCCAAATCCAAGCACATTTGCATTAAATTACTGTGATGGATTCCTCTGGGTTCCCTGA
>JXCR01104895.1:28918-52238 GCA_002079205.1 Phalaenopsis hybrid cultivar | reverse complement strand
AAACAACTCATGTTGATCCCTCTTGATTATAAATAAATTTTTAAGGATTTGAGTGCTTTAATGAACTCATAATTTAACAATTTTGGGCTCGTTAGATTCCTCTCATCGAAACACTCTATTCCACTATATAATATATCAGATTCGGAGTTCGTTTGATCATTCAATTGATCATCCAAAGCCTTCAATTGAGCTTCAATAGTTTCATTTTGGCGTGATTGAACACTGATTGAATTGATTTTGGTGTCATTGGGTTCACATTGTTGAGACGATCGATTTGACTATAAACTTATTGAAATAGAGACACGGATAATCTTGAATTTTAATTAGAAACACTTTTTTTTAATAAAAAATATGTTGAGATTCATGCTTCATAAAAATTTTTTGTTGGTAGTAAAGCGAGAGTCGACAAGCTGCAGTGAAGAAACGACAGTGCGAATGGGGTTAAAAATGATAATATTATTATTTTTTAATGAATNGAGTTGTAATGGTAAATCTGATGGAACTGAGATTAGATCACCGATATTTTATGGTTTTAGGTGTTGAGCAAGGAAGAAAGTCATTGCTGGCCAAGTCCGACTGAAATTAGAATGTTCAGATTAATTTGTGGAAGTGATTGTAAGAATTAGGATACATTATATTATATATTTTTCAGTGGTGGCTCTTTTTGAGATGAGATATTGTTAAAAAAAATTTTGTTTGGGCATGTATAACAATGAACAGGACAAGCACTAAGAATTATGGATGGATAAAAAGTATTATGAAAGGATTAGGAAGTTGAATATTAGATCAAATGTTGTATGGATAGTTTTGTCCAAAAAAAATGTATCAAAACCTAGAGCAGCATTCCATAACGGCAAATTGAAATTTAGCGCAGAACCAAATTATCATATTTCTCTTTATTGTAAGTTAAACTGTTTCTGGTGATGGGCCTTTTGCTAAGTTCAGTCATTGCATAAATCATCATATTTCTCTTTATTGTCTTTCACATAAGACTAAGACTATGTTCAAAACCTTTAATTTCAATGAGCAAAAATATCGATTTTGCAGGTAGTGTTTAGAACTAAAGTCTTTCATCCAAATATCAATAGCAATGGAAGCATTTGTCTCGACATTCTGAAGGAGCAGTGGAGCCCTGCATTGACCATATCTAAGGTTTTTGATATTCTAGTCTACTAGCGTTTCATTTGTAGAATTTAAAACTGTTGACTGAATTACAATATCAATCATATGTTTTTTGTATTTTCCTATTATAAGCAATTTTTTTGTTTAACAAAAGCATGTTATTTTTTTTATTTATTTTTTATTTATACAAAATGGTGAATGATAAATCGTAAATGGTTTGGTTCAAACTCATGATTATGATGAATAATCTTCTCCTCAAGTCCTTTTACCTGCCCCTCATTAACTCCGCACTACGTTGGAAAAATAGGCAGGATATTAATTCATACAATCCATGACATAACTAGTATGACAGGAGATTTAATGTGACTGTCTAAGGTCCCCTCACATGACTTATAACTGCCCTGGTGTCACATAGACATTAAGAGAACACCCACCTGAATCGCACTGCCTCGCTTATTTTGGTGAGAGTTGGGAGACAATTGTCCTATTCCACGTTTTCCAAATATTTCCAATATCGATAAAATTTTTAGAGGTGGCTTAGAAGCTGTTTGGTAACCTATTTTAGTCTGGATTTAAGCAAGATTACTGCTTTCATAAGTTCCCTTTGCTCCCACCAGCTGCTAAATCTAGGATTTATTAAACCAGTTTAATAGATTTAAGAATTTCTTCTCTTAAGAACTGTCTGGTAGAGGCTTTTAATAGGATTTATCAAATCCAGTACTAAATCCAGCCAAACGGCCAAATGCAGGAGTTTCATGGATTTACGAATTTTCAGATTTATTAAGTAAATCCAATTTTTCCTTCAGTCAGGCCTAAATTCGGATTTATTAAATCCAAGGGATGGGTGGATTTACGGATTTAAGGAATGGATCGATTCACGGATTTAGAAATTTACTAATTCTACTACTGATAAATCCTAGTTGGAGCTAAATTTCTTCTCTTACAAAGTTCAAATATTGAAACAAAATAGTCAAATAATTTAAAAATATATAACAGTTGTGATGCCAAACAAGCTATCGAACGTCAAAATATTGAAATTCAGAATAATGCGGAATTCTTAATTATTTCATTGATATGAACGGGGGTATAAATAACCCTTACAAGAATCCTATAATATGAAAAATAATAAAAGTAAATGATATGAAAGGAAAAATATATCACCTAAGATCTCCAATAATCAATTCATATTATATATTAGGAGATATAGAGAATAACATAAAATAGGAAAACAAATAATTCTTAATCCAAGAAATAACTGTAAAATAGGAAAAGAAATCTCCTTAATCTAAAGAAATAATTTATTCCTCATAACTACTTACATGAATAAATTATTTTCTATTATAATTCATAACACAAAACTTAAGCAGCAAACATCAAAATTAGGTCTGTCAAAAAAGCTCGTTGTTCGCGAACAGTTCGTGTTCGGTTCGTCAATGAGTTCGTGTTCGATTCGTTCCATAAGTAAACGAGACGAACGTGAACAAATTTTTTTCGTTCGATTAGTTAAATGAACTAAACACGAACAATGATGTGTTCGTTCGTATTCAAATCGTTTTTTTTTTAATATAAAATAATTTAAAATGATTATATATAAAAAATTTATGATATTTTAAAAAATTAAATTTTATAAATTATAATATATAATAAATTAACAATAATAATATATTGATATATTATTAGTAATATATTAATATACATATTATATATTTATATAATATAAGTTATATAATTAATATAATATATTATTTATATGTATTAATATTAGGGATGTCAAACTGGCTCGTCGTTCGCGAACAGCTCGTGTTCGGCTCGTTCGTTAAAAACAGAACACGAACAGTGACTTCACGAACAATTTCGAACACGAGCTTATCTCAAACAAACTAAATTTCAAACGAACTGAACACGAAAACAAGTTCTGTTCGTTCGTGTTCGGTTCGTTTATGTAATCTTCCACCCATTGAACACATACATTACAACTGGATCTTGAACCAGTTCACTCTTCATACCAACCTTTTTGAGGCGGCAGATCTAGCATTAATTTATCTTAATCTTCCCCATTGTTTATCAGAAGCACCAAATTTCTCAGCTCTCAAAACTCTCTTCTAATGTCCTGATTTCGTGTCAACAACTGATTAAACTTGTTGAATGCGCCCAGGTCCTGCTTTCGATCTGTTCATTGTTGACAGATCCAAATCCAGAAGATCCGCTAGTTCCAGAAATTGCTCACATGTACAAGACGGATAGGAATAAATATGAGACAACTGCAAGGAGCTGGACTCAGAAATATGCCATGGGTTAACCAAACAGACAAAAAAAAGGTTTGATACCATGCAATCTCCAGTACCCTTTTTACCTCTCCCTTATCTCTTAGTGTTGACTTCATGAAGTCATCATACCTGAAACAAAATAATTACTGTTTTAATTATTTGAATGGAATCTGTTATCCGAACTTAGTCTCCTACTCTATAAAAAAAAATTTGGGAAATTTACATACATACCATACAATTCCTTCGTATTTATATATCTAATGCTTAAACTTTCATATTTACATTTATAACACTTTTTTTGTTATAAACAAGTAAAAAAAAAAAAGGTATAGATAATCGTGGTATAGTTTATGTGATGTTAAAGATCAAAAATTTACGCGTTAAATATGTAAATACATAAGAATTGTCTGGCAGAAATGGGCTCGGTGGTTCCCGTAACTTTGTCATTTAGCTGTGGGAATTGGCAAGCTTTTTTTAAACGCTTAGACCCAAGAATTAGATTTTTTTTTTTTTTATATTAAAATGAGTAATATAAATTTAATAAATTGGAGACCGTAAAATTTATCAGGCGAGGTAAAGCAGAACGGCCCAGTGGAAGTAAAAAGGTAATGTTTCTTTTATATACCAACTTCGGCGCAGTAGCTCTGGTTAAAGGATAGGAGGCAGACTCATATTTAAATTATCTATTATATGGCAAGAATGGAAAAAATTATGATTTTTGGCTTTTACCAGCTGAATCTGCAGAAGCCCTCTTTATTGCAATTCTACCGGCTTGGCAAAGAACGGAAATTATTTACCCACTTTTTTCATTACTGCATTGAATAAATTATGGAACAATATATTGATGAGTTTTTCTTAAGTTTTAACTAGTTTTTGATAAATGAGTAAAATTATAATTGTTTAATTAAAAAAAAATTTAATTTTTTATATTTTATGCTAAAATTTATTAGCCTGTTTTTTAAATAGAATGTTATTCCATTTTGCACTTTTTAAAGCTTTTTTTTTTTTTTTTACTGAATTAATTTGGAGCCCTGACGGAATTTCTGTCCGATAGTGTAGTATACTAACAATGAAATTTCTCGGCATGCGAGTTGGATATCCTTTTTTATACTATGATAAAGGGTACATGTAGAGAGCTAAATTGGTGATCAGCTAACATATTGAACTCTGGAATTGGATGCTTTCAAAATAAATCTGTCATTTTCCTTTGGTTTTGAGTGGACTTTTTTTATATTTTAAAAAAAAATTAATTTAATTTAAATACATACAACACAAGTTCTATAATCTTCACTTTTACGAAGTGATGGTGGCATTTTTCACGTAATATTTGAAATTTGATTGTTATGCATATAAATATGAAAGTTTAGATGCTCGGTCTAAAAAGTTTATTTCTTAAATATTTGTATATGTTAAAATTAATATATAATTTAAATTATGGAATTTATAGGATGGGCTTTAATTGGCGACACTGACCTCCAAATGTCACCATTTTAAGGGTATTTTAATCCTGCCATCTAGGAGCGGCTGAAATAAATTTTTTGGTTAGATTTATGTTGACTTTTAAATGAATATTTGAATCTCTAATCAGGTTTGCTAATGACTCAAAATTGTAGCTGGTGCTGAATTTTCTTTTTTCTTATTGATATATATCTTTTTGTATGAAAATAGTTATTGAAAAAAGAAATCTATGCGTCTCTTGGAAGGCTTTTTTAATTTCATAAGTTGTAATATGTTAGAAATTAATAGTTAGTATGCGATTTAAATAAAAAATAATTTATGGAAGAGAAGATACTTTAAACTCATTTTTATAACAATTTATTAATTTTTATGAGAAAAAAAACACTTGTTTATGTCACATAATTATACAACATAATACATATCAACAATATATATATATATATAAAGTCTTAGTAAATACTGATGTTTCTTACTTTTTTTATTCAAAATCAAAGTCCAATTGTCTATAGTTAAAGTTTAGGAAATGCAAATTTTATGATTTCCCAGCCTTCATCATCAACACATGAAAATACAAGTTATTCATATTAATTTTTTTTTAAAATAAATTAAAAATAAGATGAGGATTGGGCAATTCCTCCCACAGCATAAGGTTCATTCTCAAATCTCATTGACTTAAAAAAATAGATAAATAAATNTAAATTAAAAATAAGATGAGGATTGGGCAATTCCTCCCACAGCATAAGGTTCATTCTCAAATCTCATTGACTAAAAAAAATAGATAAATAAATGAATAAATAAAATGAGGCCAAGCAGAGAAATTTAATCTGGCCATCTTCATCTTCGTACATGAGGACTACATTTGATAAATGATAACACTGTCACACATGACATGTGAGTACCAAAGACCATTTAATAGAATTGATTAGAATGTGTTGAATGGTACATATCCCACCTCAATAAGGCCATGTTCATTTATTTTCTTATCTGCACACATTTTTTGTAAACGATTTTTTTTANTTAGAATGTGTTGAATGGTACATATCCCACCTCAATAAGGCCATGTTCATTTATTTTCTTATCTGCACACATCTTTTGTAAACGATTTTTATTTTATTTTATTTGGTCGGTCTCTACATCATCATGGTTTAAAAGTAGATTTGTTATTGTCAAATTTGTATTAAGATTTCATTGATTAATTATTGTTTATGTTGTTATGTTCATGGTAAATTAAATTTAATTTTTAAAAAATATGCTCAATAAATATTAGAGACATAAGATATATACTACCTAATTCCTATGAATTTACATGTGAAACGCCTAAATTTTACTTTTTATTGATATATCTCTAAGAAAATATTTTAATCATGCATGAATCTTGATGTACATTAAGACCGAGAGCTCCAAACATTCAATTACATATACCCCATGAAGTGTCTTGACAAGAGAAGCTAGCTGACAACAAATATAGCTCGATTTGAGTCCAAGTGAGCTCGGAGCATGCACTTGAAGTATATTAAGAATTTTGAGATATATTTTGGGGACTAAATGATCTTGAAATCTGACAAGTATATAGTTAAATCAAGTGTCTCGATGAGAAACCGGACGAGCCTACAATTATTTAATTCTGACATCATTAAGGTACTTTAATACTTATAAAATATCATACAATCAAAGGGATCACACTAGGGCGTTTCAGATTCATTCATTATTTAAGGAGCACGTTACTTACAAAATTTATAAAAAGACTCTCACTCTTTTCATGAAAGTGAACCTGAACTTGGAGTAGAAGGTTGAAGGAGCTTGAAGCTATAAAGGGTTCTCAAGCTCCATTACCAAACCACTGTTGTCGTGTCACCGCTGCCGGCGGACCAATACTGCCCGACCATCACTGTTGTAACCGTCAGATTACCACTCCTTAGCAACCAACGCTGCTGTCGTCGAACCATTATCATCTGGTCATTGTCGCAGTTGAACCATTGTTGCCCAACAACCATCATTCTCTTTGGACCATTGTTGCCCAACCACTACCTTCTGGTCGTCACCATCGCCAGACCATTACGTCTTGGCCATCACCATCGTGGCTAACAAACCACTACCGTCTAATCACAACCACCTCTAAACCAAAACTGCCCGACCACCACCATCATCAAAGTTGGAGCTCCATTGTCCAATTGACACCACATCTGCTTTTATAGCTGGAGCACAGCTGCCTGACCACCGCAGTCATCACAGTTGGACCATCATCATTTGGCCTCCACCGCCACCGCCAAACCGTCACTGCTTGACACCACTATCGTCACTATCAGGTCGCCATTTTCTAGCCGGTGCTGAAGCCAGACCACAGTTTTCAAATCACCACCTTTGTTACGTCCTAACCATCGCGATCTTGCTACTAGATCATTGCCGGATCAGCGACGATGCCATCTTTGAACCACAACTAGGATGCCGCCACTTCCCCAACATATCACCCCACTCCTCTAACGGAAATCGTATCGACAACCTCCACTTGTTTAATACTGTATCCGGTTATTCAAGTGTCGGTAAAGTCTAACCTATACCAATATAGTGTAATCATTTCAATTCGGCTAGATCACATGATTTTATTCTTTCGAGTTTTTCACATAAAAAACTCATGGTGTCTCTTTCTGTCAGTTTTTTCATTTATCTGTGTGCATGTCTCTTCACTATAAAACACTAAAATATTAAAATATCACTCAACCACTACACTTTTAAACATTTATATTTATAACACTTATATTTTTGATATCACATTAGAAAATATCACTATCCATCTAGTTTTTAAAAGTCTAAATATACATATTCTAGTACATGTAAAGTGCTAAAAAAATAAAAAAACTTAAACTTTTAAGTAATAAATATGTAAATACATAGAAATTGGGTGGTATGTATGTAAATTTTCCCAAAATTTAATTAAAATATTCAGACTAGATTTTCTTATTAATATTCCATCGATCAGTCACTCCTCTGCTCCTAACTTCAATCAATAAACTAGTAAATGAGAAGGTGCTGCTAATTTAAGTTTGGGCTTTCATTACTAACACTAATCNTATATATATATATATATATAAAGTTCTAGTAAATACTGATGTTTCTTACTTCTTTTATTCAAAATTAGGTCCAATTGTCTATAGTTAAACTTTAGCAAATGAAAATTTTATGATTTCCCAGCCTTCATCATCAACACATGAAAATACAAGTTATTCATATTAAATTTGTTTTTTAAATAAATTAAAAATAACTTGAGGATTGGGCAATTCCTCCCACAGCATAAGGTTCATTCTCAAATCTCATTGACTCAAAAAAAAAAGATAAAAAAATAAATAAATAAATAAAATGAGACCAAGCAGAGAACTTTAATCTGGCCATCTTCATCTTCGTACATGAGGACTACATTTGATAAATGATAACACTGTCACACATGACATGTGAGTACCAAAGTCCATTTAATAGAATTGATGTTGAATGGTACATATCCCACCTCAATAAGGCCATGTTCATTTATTTTCTTATCTGCACACTTTTTTTGTAAACGAAATTTTTTTTTTTTGGTCGGTCTCTACATCATCATGGTTTAAAAATAGATTTGTTATTGTCAAATTTGTAATAAGATTTGATTGATTAAGTATTGTAATGTAGTTATGTTCATGGTAAATTAAATTAAATTTTTAAAAAATATGCTCAATAAATATTAGAGACATAAGATATATACTACCTAATTCCTATGAATTTACTTGTGAAATGCCTAAATTTTACTTTTTATTGATATATCTCTGAAAAATTATTTTAATCATGCATGAATCTTAATGTAAATTATGACCGAGAGCTCCAAACATTCAATTACCTATACCCCATGAACCTTCTTGACAAGAGAAGCTAGCTGACAACAAATATAGCTCGATTTGAGCCCAAGTGAGCTCGGAGCATGCACCTGAAGCATATTAAGGATCTTTGAGGTATATTTTGGGGGAGTAAATGATCTCGAAATCTGAAAAAATTATATTTAAATTGAGTGACTCGACGAGACAAACCAAACAAGCCTTCAATTTACTTAATTTTGATATCCTTAAAGCACTTAAATACTTATAAAATATCATACAATCAAAGGGATCACATTAGGGTGTTTGACGGAGTGTTTCAGATTCATCTAATATTTAAGGATAATGTTACTCACAAAATTTATAAAAAAGACTCCCACTCTTTTCATGAAAGTGAACATGAACCTAGAGTAGAAGGTTGAAGGAGCTTCAAGCTATAAAGGGTTCTCAAGCTCCATTACCAAACCACTGTTCTCGTGTCACCGCTGCCGGCGAACCACTACTGGCCGACCATCACTATTGTAATCGTCAGATTACCACTCCTTAGCAACCACTGCTGCTGTCGTCGAACTATTATCGTCTGGTTGTTGTCGCAGCTGAACCACTGTTGCCCAACCACCATCATTCTCTTTGGACCATTGTTGCTCGACCACTACTTTTGGTCGTCGCCATTGCCAGACCATCACGTCTTGGCCATCACCATCGTGGCTGTCAAACCACTACCGTCTAGTCACAGCCACCTCTAAACCAAAGCTGCCCGACCACCACCATCATCAAAGTTGGAGCTCCATTGTCTAACTGACATCATATCTGCTTTTATAGCTAGAACACAATTGCCCGACCACCACAATCATCACAGTTGGACCGTCATCATTTGGCCTCCGCCGCCACTGCAAAACCGTCACTGATTGATGCAATTGTCGTTACTGCTTGACACCACTATTGTCACTATCAGATCACCATTGTCTAGCCGCTACAGAAGCCAGACCACAGTTGTCAAACCACCACCTTCGTTACGTCCTAACCATCGCGATCTTGGTACTAGATCATCGCCGGATCAGCGACGACGCCATCTTTGAACCACAACAAGGACGCCGCCACTTCCCCAACATATCACCCCACTCCTCTAACGGAAATAGTATCAACAACCTCCACTTGTTTAATATTGTGTCTGGTTATTCAAGGGTCGGTAAAGTCTAACCTATACCAACATAGTGTAATCATTTCAATTCAGCTAGATCACGTGATTTTATTCTTTCGAGTTTTTCACATAAAAACTCCTGATGTCTTTTTCTGTCAGTTTTTTTATTTATCTGTGTGTATGTCTTATCATTGTAAAACACTAAAATGTTAATATATCACTCAACCACTACACATTTACAGCATATGAAACATTTATATTTATAACACTCAAATTTTTTATATCACATTAGAAAATATCACTATCCTTCTAGTTTTTAAAATTCTAAATATACATATTCTAGTACATGTAAAGTGCTAACAAATTAAAAAAACTTAAAATTTTAAGTAATAAATATGTAAATACATAGTAATTGGGTGGTATGTATGTAAATTTTCCCAAAATTTAATAAAAATATTCAGACTAGATTTTCTTATTAATATTCTATCGATCGGTCACTCCTCTGCTCCTAACTTCAATCAATAAACAAGTAAATGAGAAGGTGCTGCTAATTTAAGGTTGGGCTTTCATTACTAACACTAATCAGCATGCATATATATATATATATATATATATATATATAAAGAGACAGAGAGAGAGAGATTCAAAGTTGTAGCACATGCCATGCAATTAATTATGGGTGGGTGGATTTAGAGCTCAAAGCCATGGGTTTATTGATTAATCTTCTAATTAGTAGTCTATATCTTACTCAGCAGTTCATTTGTAGAAAAATTTTACTCCCTCCAAAATCTTAGCCGATAGTTGTTTCTACAATAGAAAACATTATAATTAAAAAAAAAATATTAATTAAATTAAATAAGGATGTGTATTTTTAAATATATAACTAAATGATTAATCATGAATTAAATATAAAACTAAATATGTTTTCCATGAAAATTTAAAAAAGGAACAAAAATAGGTATGGCTCTACCTGAATAATTCACTATATATGCAAGGTTATTATAAAAGTCCCTTTTTTTTTCATAATTAGAGGAAATGAGATTGAAAACTTTGGTGCCCTTACATGGATTTCTGTTACTCGATGAAAATTGTGGACGGCGATGCAAGTGATTGGTTGTCTATTGACGACCATCGAAAATGACGATCAAGAAACAATGACCAGATAACAACGAATGTATTACATTTGTCAAAAATCAGACGACGATGAATACGTGATGATGACTAGATGATTATGATTGTATGGTAACAGTAGAACAAAATTTGTTGCTAGTAATAGTCCTCATTATTTATTGTCGGANAAAGCCATGGGTTTATTGACTAATCTTCTAATTAGTAGTCTGTATCTTACTCAGCAGTTCATTTGTAGAAAAATATGACTCCCTCCAAAATCTCAGCTGATAGTTGTTTCCACAATAGAAAACATTATAATTTAAAAAATATATATGAATTAAATTAAATAAGGATGTGTATTTTTAAATATATAACTAAATGATTAATCATGAATTAAATATAAAACTAAATATGTTTTACATGAAAATTTAAAAAAGGAACAAAAATAGGTATGGCTTTACCTGAATAATTCACTATATATGCAAGGTTATTATAAAAGTCCATTTTTTTTCATAATTAGAGGAAATGAGATTGAAAACTTTGGTGCCCTTACATGGATTTCTGTTACTCGATGAAAATTGTGGAGGGCGATGCAAGTGATTGGTTGTCTATTGACGACCATCGAAAATGACGATCAAGAAACAATGACTAGATAACAACGAATGTATTACATTTGTCAAAAATCAGACGACGATGAATAGGTGATGATGACTACATGATTATGATTGTATGGTAACAGTAGAACAAAATTTGTTGCTAGTGATAGTCCTCATTATTTATTGTCGGGCAAAACTCTAGAGTTTTTCATATACTTATATTCTAATTTTAAGTTTAGCTCTTTCCTCTAGAAAATAGATGTTTGTTTATATATTTTAACAGTGGTGTTGTGATTTATAGCGCATAATGTTATTAGTAGAATTCAAGCTGGTTGGTTGAATTGGAGGAATGCTTCGGGCCTATTTTGTGACAGAAAAGTAACGCTTAAACTGAAAGAAAAATTTTTTAGCAGTCACTATCAATCACACTACTACTGGTCATGCTTCTGACATTCTTCAAAGAGCGAGTACGATAAATTGCAAAGCTCTTCCAAATCCACTGTCGTCTACTAATAGAATAAGAATGGTGCCCGACGATCATCATCCTTTCAACAATCCCAAATATTACAAGGCTAAATCAAAAGAAACTTCCTTCTTGCGCTCATTAATCAAGGCTTGCCAAGATATGTTAGGGGTACTGAGCCTAAATATCATCTATTTCAAGTACTAAATCAATTTAATACCTCTTAAAACTATTATAATACTTGTCCCAGTAAACGAGGACAACAAAGCGGCCTTCCCGGAAACTTAAGCCTAACGGCAGGCTCGTGTCTTTTGCTTGTTTTTAGCACTAAATTTTTCGACCAGAGTACTACAAAAACGAGGCATTTTCTTTCATAATTATTTAATATATTTATATCTTCAACATACCTTAATGTTTTATATGAAATGATTTATATAATAAAACCTTACCCCTCTCCCGTTTTATTCATCACTTCCATTGAACCGACCGCTTCGGCTGAGAAGAGACCACGAAATTTAGGTATTTGTTATATTTTAGAATGTTTATGTATGATAAGAAAAGGATATAACATTTTAATTTTGCATAAAAATTTTTATGTATATATAACTAGATAGGGCTGTCAAAAAAAAAACTCATTTTTCGCGAACAGTTCGTGTTCGGTTCGTCAATGAGTTCTTGTTCATATGAAAGTGATGAATAAAACGGTAAGTAAACGAGACGAGCGTGAACAATTTTTTTTCGTTCGGTTAGTTAAACGAATCAAACACGAACAGTGATGCGTTCGTTCGTGTTCGAATAATTATTGTTCGGAATATAAAATAATTTAAAATAATTATATATATATAATTTATGATATTTTAAAAAATTATATTTTATAAATTATAATATATAATAAATAATAATAATATATTAATATACAGTATTAGTAATATACTAATATAGATATTATATATTTATATAATATAAATTATATAATTTTAATAATATATTATTTATATATATTAATATTAGGGATGTCAAACTGGCTCGTCGTTCGTGTTCGGTTCATTTACACCCTATAAGTAAAAGCATAAAAGATATTAAAACTTTTTTTATGGGAAAAATCTAAATAAAAAATGAACCACATGTCCCAATTAAAATATTCCTTTATACATAAATTTGATTATAATGATTTATTTAATTAAATAAAAAAAAACAGGATCTTTTATGTAGTATTTTCAACTATTTCTTTATGTGTAAGCTCCTCATACAAAACTATAATTTAAAATTCTTTTTTATAATCACAAATTATTCTTTTTTCACCTGCAACCACACNTGATTAAATAAAAAAAAACAGGATCTTTTATGTAGTATTTTCAACTATTTCTTTATGTGTAAGCTCCTCATAGAAAACTATAATTTAAAATTCTTTTTTTTATAATCACAAATTATTCTTTTTCACCTGTAACCACAAACGTGTTTATATAGATGTTGTGTGTCGAAAAATTCACAGTCGAATACCAATGATTTTCATAGGCTTTTTCTCGCCAAAAAAAAATAATTCCATAATTTCTTTTTCTTCTTCTTCTCCTCCCCTTTTATTGAAGAGGGGCATATTTAGTTTTTAGTGTGTAACTTCCCTAATCACCTGATGNACGTGTTTATATAGATGTTGTGTGTCGAAAAATTCACAGTCGAATACCAATGATTTTCATAGGCTTTTTCTCTCAAAAAAAAAAAAACTCCATAATTTCTTTTTCTTCTTCTTCTCCTCCCCTTTTATTGAACAGAGGGGCATATTTAGTTTTTAGTGTGTAACTTCCGTAATCACCTGATGAAACAACTCATGTTAATCCCTCTTGATTATAAATAAATTTTTAAGGATTTGAGTGCTTTAATGAACACATAATTTAACAATTTTGGGCTCGTTAGATTCCTCTCATCGAGACACTCTATTCCACTATATAATATATCAAATTTGGAGTTCGTTTGATCATTCAATTGATCATCCAAAGCCTTCAATTGAGCTTCAATAGTTTCATTTTGGCGTGATTGAACACTGATTGAATTGATTTTGGTGTCATTGGGTTCACATTGTTGAGACGTTCGATTTGACTGTAAACTTATTGAAATAGAGGCGTGGATAATCTTGAATTTTAATTAGAAACACTTTTTTTTAATAAAAAAATATGTTGAGATTCATGCTTCATAAAAATTTTTTGTTGGTAGTAAAGCGAGAGTCGACAAGTTGCAGTGAAGAAACGACAGTGCAAATGGAGTTAAAAATGATAATATTATTATTTTTTAATGAACTGGAACATGTGATATGTATATATAACACCTAAAAATAAAGAAGGAATAAATTATAATATTTTATAATTATTATTTTAAATAAGCATTTTGAAACTAAAGATTATCTTAAGATTGGAGTTAGCCGATGGTGCACATGGTTTAGAGAAGCTAATTAAAAAGCTTTTAAAATAGATTAATAAGCCCTCAACTATTAATTTCTCTCCTTCCAAACACTTAGAGTCAAAGTAGCTCCATCTAGGTATCCCATTTGCGCTGAAGCGGCCGCCATGTTTCCACACGTGCGAACTATCTATGCTTCTCATTTTTATTAATATTTTTTTTTTATTTTAAATATATTATAAATATTTTATTACTTAATATAATTGAATGATATTACGAAAATGAGCAATTCATTATTTTTATGAAAAACAAGTTCAACAGTAATTTATTATTATTAAAATTTTAATACAATCCAATAATTTATCTTTCTAAATTATTCCTTCTGATTAATTCTTTTAATTTATTCTAAAATTATAGTAAAAAATTNGTAGTATTTCGAGCCAAAATGAGCCGAACACGAACGAACACATCTTAGTTCGTGTTCGGCTCATTAACTTATTGAACAAAATTAACGAGTCAAACACGAGTTGTTCGCGAATAACGAGCCATTTTGACAGCCCTAACCGTAAATAGACCTTAAATTTTAGGTTTTGTACGCAGTTATATTGAATGTATATGTTCAAACAAAATTTTCTTAAAACTTTTTTAAGGTAAAAATATGGCGTATTCCCTTCTCAATTTTTAAAAAGATTCCAAATAATTTTTTAAAATGATCAACTTAGCATCATTCCAAAAATATCACCAAACTTTACTGAAAAAATTAAAATTACAATCATAACCATACATGAAGGCTAAATATAAAACAAGTTGCCTTTTTTTATTATTCTTCTTTAATGGGCATAAGGTTTACTCAGTTCTTTGCTTCAACACTCAGATTTATGAAAACTAGGGTTGCTATGGAGGAGCACATAAGCGACGATGGAATATATCCACCTCGTAATTGGATTTATTAAATCAGGATTTACGTCATAAAGGAGACAGAACGCTGGGAAAAAAGACGAAACGCACAAAAATTCAATTTAACAGAACATTGGATTTAATTTTCATTTTTTTGACATTTGGCAGAATTTAGATTAAATTCATGACTAAATCACATTATCAACATGCTATCATGCTACCCGAAAAAAAAATATGATAAGTCTAGTGATGCAATTGTTACATAATTTCCAATCCTTTTGTCTGTACAAATTAGCCTTGATTTGCGCTGATATTCGTGCAATTAAACATGTGATTATATTATTCGTCTTGACTTTTTTTTCACATCTCATCTATTTTAATAATTTCCGCATTTAAATTGCACAGCTATCAAAGAGTTATAATAGCACCGATTTACATTACCATTATTTATATCTTACAGCAAAGGGGCCGTTTTGCAAATTGGGAATTAGTTTACGTTGGATCTCCCGGAGATTACGGCAATGACTTCGGTTTGTGCAAATTACTTAAAATATTTATGGCATTAATTCCTATGAACAGTGAGACAAATTTATTTCATTTGAGGACAAATTTAATTTTCGTTTACTTCATGCGTCTATTGTGGGAATTTTTAAATATCATATATTGTGCGGCTAGAATCACAAATGTCGGCAGTGGAGATCACTCACAAAGGCCTAAATTGTGAAATTAAATAAATTTATTAAATTTTTTTTTTTTGCATTTATTGGGCCAATTTATTAAACGTTTTCCCCATAAAAAAAGAAATTTTAATACATTTTGTTGAGAAAATAAAGGCGAAGAAAAACAGTAATCGACACAAATCCAANCTTCGCCACCTTTGTATAAAGAAATTAATTCATGGTCAAGGCTATGAAAATTCAACGCCATAAATGATCGAATGAGTCCTGATGCTCTGAATCTGAGCTTGCCATCTGTTCTATTCATTCACATACGTGCTATAATATTTCAACCAACTCCAACCATATATTTACAGTTCACGTACCATGCATTGACACAAAATGCATGCCCCTCATAATAAAATATATATATATATATAAAAATTGGAACAAAATAGCCTAATCTTCAAATCTTATTATAGAAAAATATTTGTATGAACGACGAATCAGATAATCTAAACAGTCGTACGTCCATGCATGCATATAACGTATGTAATATTTTCTTCTTCTTATGAGCACAAAAATATGTGATTTGTCATCTTTTAGGTTATTTTATCTCCCGTCATATTAGGATAATAGCTTTGCTGACTGTCCATCTTCTCCATACTTTCATTGATTTCCATCAAACAGTAGTGCGGGATTTTCGTATATTAGCGTCGGTCAAATCCAATGTAAAGCAGTTTTAGCGTAAAATTTGCATCAAATCGTGATCAGAAATGTAATTAGTGTCGAAGATGTCCGATGCAAACAACTTACGTCGACATTGACGACAAACATCGACCAACTTTAACGCGCCCCACGCCCACACAAATGTTAACTACGAAATTTGCGCGTACTTTTTTGTGTTTATTGTGTCTACCGGAAAGAGGCAAAATGTATTTAACAACGTCGGAAATTATCGAGCGTGTTAAGAATTTTTTTCTCGCTCGCACCAACATAACTATTTCGACTTGGCAGGACTTCCATTAATTTTCCCTTCCTTAATTTCTAATGTTAAAAATCCTATATCTCACATATATAAACGGATATATTAATACAATCTTATATTATTAAATTAGCAGTATTAACTCAAAAAAATTTGCTGGTTTATTTTATTTAAATAATATTACGTAAGCCATTACCAGACCTGGTTTGGATTTATTATGAATATATTATCTTAATTATCCTCTTTGTTTCCGCAACGGTTTGTTTAAATTCAATCTTTCATTCGAATTGTACATCTCCTATGTTTAAAAAACTTAGGTTTAGATATATTATTTAAATATATTCTTAAACTGTAGCCTCAAATGTTTGGATTTATCCTTAACAAAATATTAAAATTTTAATTCATGAGAATTTGTGCTCATCTTGTCATTTTTAGTGGGAATTTGTTTAATATGTTAATATTAAGGACAATAACTGTGCACATAATGTATGTATACAATAGTCCATTTGTATCTATTATTATAAACTTTTATTTATAATAATTGTTCATATAAGCTGTATTTTTCACGATAACTCTTTAAAATAACTGTCTAAATTTTTGAAAAAAAAAATATATATATTTATTTATAATTTTCGCCACAATTTTATAAAAAGTTATTTTCTACATCATAGGTTTATAACTAAAATTTAAAAAAAAAACACGATAGGCACCGTAAATAGGGGTGTAAATGAGCCGAACACGAGTTGTTCGCAAACAAAGAGTCCTTTTAACAATCCTAATCATGTAACCATAAGACAATAAATGNGTCCATGCTATTTCCATCACTATCGGTTTAAGTTTAATTATGAGACATATATATATATATGATAAGTCTAATGATGCGGAAAAAAAAAGGAAACGTAAATTAATTTTTGCAGTCCAATACCAACACACTCATTGGTATAACTATTGTTACATAATTTCTAATCCTGTTGTCTGTACAAATTAGGTTTGATTTGCGCTGATATTCGTGCAATTAAACATATGATTATATTATTCTTCTTGACTTTTTTTCACATCTCATCTATTTTAATAATTATGGCATTTAAATTGCACAGCTATCAAAGAGTTATGATAGCACCGATTTACATTAACATTATTTAAATCTTACAGCAAAGGGGCTGTTTTGCAAATTTGGAATTAATTTACGTTGGATCTCCCGGAGATTACGGTAATGACTTCGGTTTGTGCAAATTACTTAAATTACTTATGCCATTAATTCCTATGAAGAGTGAGACAAATTTATTTGATTTGAGGACAAATTTAATTTTCGTTTACTTCATGCGTCTATTGTGGGAATTTTTAAATATCATATATTGTGCGGTTAGAATCACAAATGTCGGCAGTAGAGATCACTCACAAAGGGCTAAATTCTGAAATTAAATATATTTTTTTTGCATTTATTGGGCCAATTTATTAAATGTTTTCCACATTAAAAAGAAATTTTAATACATTTGCTGTATAATTTAAAATTAGTTAACCATGGGGCTGTCCACAGCACTCACAAGGTGTCCATAATGAGAGGGGGATGTCATTATGTGTAAATATTAGTATAATTGAAAATTTACGAACATATCACTCGAATATAATGTATTTATATATCTAACCCCTATACCTCAATTTTTACACACNATATATATATATATATATATACTTGATTTTGTATTTCGAGCCAAAACGAGCCGAACACGAACGAACACATCTTAGTTCGTGTTCAGCTCATTAACTTATTGAACAAAATTAACGAGTCGAACACGAGTTGTTCGTGAATAACAAGCCATTTTGACAGCCCTAACCATAAATAGACCTTAAATTTTAGGTTTTGTAGACAGTTATATTGAATGTATATGTTTAAACAAATTTTTTTAAAACTTTTTTAATGTAAAAATATGACGTATTCCCTTCTCAAATTTTAAAAAGATTCCAAATAATTTTTTAAATTGATCAACTAAGCATCATTCCAAAAATATCACCAAACTTTACTGAAAAAATTAAAATTACAATCATAACCATACATGAAGGCTAAATATAAAACAAGATGCCTTTTTTTATTATTCTTCTTTAATGGGCATAAGGTTTACTCAGTTCTTTGCTTCAACACTCAGATTTATGAAAACTAGGGTTGCTATGGAGGAGCACATAAGCGACAATGGAATATATCCACCTCGTAATTGGATTTATTAAATCAGGATTTACGTCCTCAAGGAGACAGAACGCTGGGAAAAAAGACGAAACACACAAAAATTCAATTTAACAGAACATTGAATTTAATTTTCATTTTTTGACATTTAACAGAATTTAGATTAAATTCATGACTAAATCACATTATCAACATGCTATCATGCTACCCGAAAAAAAAATATGATAAGTCTAATGATGCAATTGTAACATAATTTCTAATCCTTTTGTCTGTACAAATTAGCTTTGATTTGCGCTGATATTCGTGCAATTAAACATGTGATTATATTATTCTTCTTGACTTTTTTTCACATCTCATCTATTTTAATAATTTCCGCATTTAAATTGCACAGCTATCAAAGAGTTATAATAGCACCGATTTACATTACCATTATTTATATCTTACAGCAAAGGGGCCGTTTTGCAAATTGGGAATTAATTTACGTTGGATCTCCCGGAGATTACGGTAATGACTTCGGTTTGTGCAAATTACTTAAAATATTTATGGCATTGATTCCTATGAACAGTGAGACAAATTTATTTCATTTGAGGACAAATTTAATTTTCGTTTACTTCATGCGTCTATTGTGGGAATTTTTAAATATCATATATTGTGCGGCTAGAATCACAAATGTCGGCAGTAGAGATCACTCACAAAGGCCTAAATTGTGAAATTAAATAAATTTATTAAAAAAATTTTTTGCATTTATTGGGCCAATTTATTAAACGTTTTCCACATAAAAAAAGAAATTTTAATACATTTGTTGTATAATTTAAAATTAGTTAACCATGGGGCTGTCCACAGCACTCGCAAGGTGTCCANACACATTTGTTGTATAATTTAAAATTAGTTAACCATGGGGCTGTCCACAACACTCGCAAGGTGTCCATAATGAGAGGGGATGTCATTATGTGTATATATATATATATATATATATATACCACCTCAGCTATGCATGAGAGTGTATGTTTAACATGTTAGAAGTTAAAATTGAGGTATAAAAGATTTGGATGGTATAAACATAAAAAAAGGAAAACCTTAGGTTTAGATATGCGAATACATAGGAAAGGGGTATGCAAATGTTGCTAGTATGAATTGGAATCATGAAATATGTTTTTTTATTATTATTTTTTTAAAGCGAAGCAATTCATCTCAATTACACATATGTTGGATCAAAGTGTTTGATAGTTGGGTTGGATTAGGGTTAGGTTGTCTATAAAGTCATGAGAATGTAGACTTCTATCTAACTCCAATCAAAACTTTAAAAATCTTCTCTGTCTTTGTTGATCACTTTTATTGTCTAAAAGTGTGTATTAAATTCTCGTGCAACCGTAAGGGTCTGTTTGGGGAAGTTGTGGCTTATTGAATAATCTGCTGATTAACTGATTAAAAATAATTTGCTGATAAGCTAGGTACTATTACAAATTTTTATTTTTTTGGAATAGTCAAACCGCTGCCAGAAAGCTGCCACCGCACCTAGATAGGTGCGGCGTGAATCCGTTGTTTTCATTGTTTTTAAAACGCATAAGCTGTCAAAACGCAATATACCCAAACAAGTCAGGTGCGTTTTTAAAACGTCATCGCACCAAATAAGCTGCCCCAAACGGACCATAAGACAATAATTTATTAATATATCACCGTGAATTCTCTATCACTCATTAAATTTGACAAGATTTTACTTTTACTTTAAATTGTAAATCCATCATACATCTTTGCTATCGTTGGACCTATCACATAATATAACCAGCTTTCATAAAATCATGCATTTGTTTTGCTCTAACATACTTGCTTATTATGATTTGCTCGGCAACAATTGTTTACATATATATAATTGTTTTTAATTTATATGCGATGCATTGTTAAGAAATTGACCATTTGACCCAAATATCAAGGGAATTTTGGGCAATAAATATTCCATTTTCATATTAAAAATCATCGATGGCCCCAACTTCAAAAAGTTTATACTCATAATGATCGTCTCAATAAGGTAAGCCCGATGATACCAAAATTAGTCAGATCCAAGTTCAAAAAGATCAAAATGAAGTCATTAAAGTAAATGTTTCAAAGTTGGATATATTTTAATCAAATCAAACATCTCAACGATGAATCTAATGAGCCTAAGCTTGCTTAATTCTAAGGTCATTAAGGCCGACAAATGATTTAAAAACTCTCTGTGATTAAGAAGGATCAATGTGGGACATCAGATCATTTGGTTATAAGACTTATTTGTTGAATGAACAAAATGTCTCTCCTAGGGGCTATCAATAGAACCCCACAGTTGTCTACCACTAGCTTTCCTGCTCGCCGTGTTAGACAATCTTTACGGTGTAATGAGGTATCACAAATACATTATAATAAATAACGTGGTATTGATGATTCAATGATAACTCTCTGTGCGAGCATGCCACTAGCAACAATAATTGAAGGTGGTCTGGTTAGTTATGTGTCGTTAGTGATGCGTGGANTGCTATCGTTGGACCTATCACATAATATAACCAGCTTTCATAAAATCATGCATTTGTTTTGCTCTAACATACGTGCTTATTATGATTTGCTCGGCAAAAATTGTTTACATATATATAATTGTTTTTAATTTATATGTGATGCATTATTAAGAAATTGACCATTTGACTCAAATCTCGAGGGAATTTTGGGCGATAAATATTCCATTTTCATATTAAAAATCATCCATGACCCCAACTTCAAGAAGTTTATACTCATAATGATCATCTCAATAAGGCAACCCCGATGCTACCAAAATTAGTCAGATCCAAGTGCAAAAAGGCCCAAATCAAGTCATTAAAGTAAATGTTTCAGATTATTAATTGAATGATCAAATAAACTTCAAGTTGGATATATTTTAATCAAATCAAACATCTCAACGATGAATCTAATGAACCTAAGCTTGCTTAATTCTAAGGTCATTAAGGCCGACAAATTATTTAAAAAATCTCTGTGATTAAGAAGGATCAATGTGGGACATCAGATCATTTGGTGATAAGACTTATTTGTTGAATGAACAAAATGTCTTTCCTAGGGGCTATAAATAAAACCTCACAATTGTCTACCACTAGCTTTCCTGCTCGCCGAATACATTACAATAAATAACGTGGTATTTATGATTCAATGATAACTCTCTGCGCGAGCATGCCACTAGCAACAATAATTGAAGGTGGTCTCGTTAGTTACGTGTCGTTAGTGATGCGTGGGTCAAGTTGAAATCTTTAAAACATGCAATACAAAATTTCCAAATTAAACTACAGGATGGAAAATTAAAAAATAAAAAATCAAATTTTAAAACCAAATTCTTAAATTAATTTCTTTTTTGATGTGCCAGAAATAATTAATTTCGATGACTTTCCATTTTAGTGTTTACGAAGAAAAAATATAAGGAAANTTGAAATCTTTAAAACATGCAATACAAAATTTCCAAATTAAACTACAGGATGGAAAATTAAAAAATAAAAAAAATCAAAATTTAAAACCAAATTCTTAAATTAATTTCTTTTTTGATGTCCCAGAAATAATTAATTTCGATGACTTTCCATTTTAGTATTTACGAAGAAAAAATATAAGGAATTCATGAACCCGGTCTGAAAATAGGTGCGCCTGAAGAAATCTGATAGGGTCCATGCTATTTCCATCACTACCGGTTCNTTTATCAAGTTTAGCGGCTTTTTTATTTATTTTCTTTTATTTATTTGTTTTTATTTTATGTATTTCCCTCCCTATCCTCCTGCCCGATATTATCTCCGTCATCTAACGGACGCCTCTGTTTCAAGCTTTGAACTTTTTTTAATATTTGAGTGCTGAAGCCTTTTTCATTTAAAAAAAAATACATTTTTGTTGCATTAATTACTTCTCGCTATTATTTTTCTTAATTTATATATGTATTTATTTATATTGTTATTTTGGGTTGTCGCCATCACCATTTGAGCTGGAAAAAATATTTTTTTTTTATTTGAGGAAATCTGAATAAAAGTACAGATTTGATGATTGATAGAATCATCAATGAGAAAAAGAGGTATTTTGGAAAATAATTAACGGGAAAATTAATGTGAGGTGATGTGTCCTTTTTTAACGAACTTAAACGTGTAGGTGATGGGCTGGAGCGTGAATTGCAAGGTATCCTTGCTCGCTCCAGCAGCGGCCATTCGTTTGTTTGTGAAGTGCTTGTCGG
>JXCR01104895.1:0-25722 GCA_002079205.1 Phalaenopsis hybrid cultivar | reverse complement strand
GAGAGATGGAGGATGAATTATTTTCATATATGGTTTCAACAACCTCTATTTATATGGGGCTAGAATTATTGTGAAATGATAATTATAACACCGATCTCATTTAATCGGCCGACTCTCAATCAGTTGGCTTCATGTCATTCAATTGATGTATATATAAAGAGTCGTCTTCTTGCCGGCCAGGCCCTACCTAAGAAGCCTCCGAGTCAATCAGCCGCTTGATCAATCTCTAGTCGAACAATTACTGTCATCAAGTCAACTCCAGGCACCCTTAGTTATTCTCATGAGGTCTGTCTCGCGACACATGCTCTACTCTGAGCGATTAGATCCACTCAAGTTTATTCAATGATATTTATATCGTAAAATATACTTATTAATTATAAGTATGCAACAAAGTAAAAAATTTAATGGGGGTTGGACAAGTGGTTGAGTTGGCTAGAAGGTCAAATATATGGTTGGTTAAGGGCTTATTTGTTTGTCTATTGACAAGTTCCTTATAGGCATGAAATATAGTTAAGTTCGATGAGTTGACCTCAGCAGTTTCATTTTGACTTGGGTTAGGTTTAGGTTTGATTTTGAATCAAATCAAATTTAGTGTTTGATTTAATAAATTATATAGAGATAATGATATAGTCATTATTATTAATCATGCAAGCTTATTCAATTAGCTATACATGTATGCTTATGATCATAAATTAATGTATTGCATCATGTCTAAGACCTAGTAATTCAAATTATTATTAAAGCTGAACAATCATGTTAAAGTTATGCTTATTCAAACAATTAATTATTAAAAAATAGTGTTACTTCAGTCATTTTAATTGATTTTATTAAATTTAAAAGAATGTAGCTCATTTAATAATGTATCATATATTATATCTTACTATCAATATCAATTAAGTAGCTACTTTGAAGCTTTCCACCTTTTCTTTATCATTATTATCGTTTCATAATAGGCTTTATCACACTTCAACAATTCTAGATATAGTAAAGTGGAGTAAATATCAAAAGCCAGTCAACAAAATATGGCAAAATTTACATACATATCATACAATTTTTATGTATTTACATATCATACACCTAACTTTAATATTTAGTTTTATAGCACTGTGGTATGATAAACCTTTGTGCCTTAAAAGGTGCATTTCAATCTTAGAAAGTAGGTGATAGTGGGATTTTTTATGTGATATTAATAATTTGAGTGTTTTGCATGTAAATATTAAATTAAAGTTTGTGTGTTAGATGTGTAAATACAAAAGATTTGTGTGGTATCTAGCTAAATACCCCTAAAATATATTCTAAACTCAATAGAGATAATTTTAAGCATATTCTAAACTGATAAAAAAAAATTATATGAATATGTTTATATATAATGAACGAGATTAGCATTTTAAACTAAGAAAAAATTCTTATTTATCAAAATATAAATTACAAGATAGGGCGTTTAGTTTGAACAATGAAAGATATACTATGACAGATATAACAATTATTGCATTTTACAATATTTGTACTATAGGAAAATAAATAAACATCTTAATTAATTTTATTCGAAGATTCATAACACATTTAGCTAAATAAATGAAGGGGACGCTAATAGTTTTATGTGAAAATAAAAGTCATAGAACAAGTTGAAATAATGTCACTAGTATATATTTTTACTTACACATTATGCACTTCTTTGTATTTTAGGAATACATTAATCTAATATAACATATATTAATTATGTATAATGGATTCCATTATGGATGTTGGAAGAGCATTAAAGCATTGAAGCAATTTTTAAAAAGATTATTTGTGGTTTGTTTGATCATTCTTCTTTGAGAGAAGGAGATCAAAGAACAAGAAAATTAATATAAATCTTGATGTAAATGATAAGTGTTGGAGTTGTCATCAATTATGTATGTTGGCCTTATTGGCAATGGCATTCTCAATATTATTGGCAATGTGAATGATAAAGCCTACAAGCATCGCCATGTTAATGGCATGCATCAATCTAATAGTGTACTTTGATGGCTCATAGGTGATGCCATAAATCAACAACGTACTTTAATTTGCAATAGCATGCGTCAGCATATTGATAAAACACGTGATAAAATTGGTGGGTATTAGGGTAGTCTGACGATAGCATTCGAGAAATAATAGTTTGGGGATTGTCTTTAACTTAAAGATTTGATTGGTTCATTTTTTGCTATAGCTTGCTATGTTGAAATTAAATTTAAAATAAGGGGGTAATGCACTGAATTTTTCAATCCTTCCAATTAAAAAGCTTAATTGAGGTTCATGCTTGATCCTATTGATNGTGGAGGGATATATATATATATATATATATTCAAAAATTAAGACAAATGTTTTGTTACAACCACCGTACTTTAACTGATCAGGTTAAAAAAAATTGTTTCCCAATACAGAAATTTTTTGAATGAAGTTCTCCGAACAGAACTGTATAAAATTATCCCAAATAGCTCATAAGAATTTAGTAGAATTCGAAAGAAAGAAAAAGAAACAAAATATCAATGCAATTGTTCAAATTGTCGTACTTAATTGCAAAAAATAAAGAGTACATTGCTCTCTCTCTCTCTCTCTCTCTAATAAAGTAAATTCTAACACAGCTTATTAATTTTATATGCCTTCTAGAAGTTTTGAAATATTATTTTCTCAACTATAATTTCCATATGATTTTCTTATGCTATTAAAATAAAACATAAATAAAATAAGAAAAAGATCTAATCTTTAATCTGAATGACCGCTATTTTTAGATCTATTGAACCCAAATATGTATGTGAATCACACCCCGTGAACAAAGTGTGGGAATGAGAGAAAAGTATTTCCAAATGTGAGAAATTAATATGAACTAAGTGCGGCGAAGCACTGGCGACTCACGCAACTACATGTGTCGTATCAGTAATAATTGAAATGGAGTTCTGGTTGTTGATCCCACATGGAGCGAAATAAATTCCAATAGAAAAAAGTTATAGTTTACTATTGTTGGTCTTGGTCGGAACTGTTCATATTCTCAAAGTTTAATAAAGTTTCCATCCTATTTTTTTTTTAAGAAAAAAAGTCTACCCTGTCAAGCAAAAGAAATTTTTAAGAGATTCAAGATTTGAGGGATTTCCCCCTTAAATTGAGGAATCAGAAGCAATTTTTTTCTTATCACCTTTCGGAAGTATAAGAGTGATTGGTTCTCACAGAGGTTTAGCTCCCTAAATCCCATGATCAGTCCAGACAAATAACATCTCCTTATTAATTAGTTAAACTCATAGACAATATTTCTATTTCAATGAGTTTATGTGGTTAATCCTTTTCGTTCTACTTATTTTCCTTGTGGATCTCAGAGTTCACAAATGATTTTAAGATACATCCCAACTGCAGAAACCTTCATTTTAAGCTGACTGACAGCTAGGTGCTTGACGCTCCTCTTGATCTAGGGCATCGAGTGTGACGCCTAAGCGTTGGAAATGTGGCGCCTACTCGTCGCAGCCGCAACACCTACTTTCGGGTGCTCTATTTTCTGAAAAAAATTTGGGATGGACCGACTCCAAGACACCCATGGGCAGTGCCTAGAAGCTGGTAGTCTGCCATCTATACGCTAATGTTGCAGTGCCTATTGTCCAACCTCTTGATTTTCTGCACAATCTGGTACTGTTTCAGGCGCCTACTATCCAGCCTCTGGAGCACGCTTTCCAATATCTCACATTCATTTCACAAGCTATTATTAAGATAGACAAGTCATTTCACAAGTAAGACGCCTAAACATCTCACATTCATCCAACTTATGCTTTAATTGACTATATGTCAAACTCGGATCAACCTCCTTCCCCGATTCCTACAAAACAACACTAAAACCTTCCAACAAACATAATATAACCATACATAAAAGTAGACATAAGATGACAATCAAGCACATTATATACACAAGTCAGAAATTTGGTTTGTTTTCTATCTATGGTTTCAACAACGTTTATTATTTTTAATGCTCCTCTATTTATAGAGGGTTATGAATGGTATGAAATGATATTTACACTCCTTTTTAATCGGTTATTAATGGTTATGAATGGTTATGAATGGTTATTAATGGTTATGAATGATATGAAATGACAATCAAGCACATTATTTATATTATATTACTAAATTTTTAAGATAAGTTGCCAAACAAAACAAGTCGGACTGATAGCCTTATCAAAAGTTACTTTTTAATGCATAAATCATTTAATGAGTCAATTGTCTTATACTCCTATAAAACTCGTTGTTCGTGAACATTTGTGTTCATATTCGGCTCTTAAGTAACTCGTGTTTGAATATTTCATTATCTGAACGAGGCTAACGTGAATAAAGTTTTTAAACTCAAATTATAAATGGGTCGAATATGAATAACATTTTGTTAAATTGTGTTCAACTTGTTTTAGCTCAACATAAAAAAGTTATATTTATTATTTATATATTAATATATTTTATATATTTATGTCTAAGTTTAAATCACCACAGCTATGTAGTCATGTGTTTATGCATCTTTTATTGTATATGAATGATATAAGTTCAAATCCAACACCTTATATCTATTTTTCTAATTAATTCAAACTAGCTAATTTCGAGTCGAAGATGAGCTGAACATGAACAAAGTTATGTAAATCGAGTCGAACATGACCACACTGTTTACGAGCAATTTCGAGCACGAGTCAATTTCAAACATAATTAATTTTAAACAAGCCGATCACGAACCAAGTCAATCTCATTTACAACCCTACTCCCATCATGATGGACTTCATACTTATCCTGAAACTATATTGAACTCATCAGCTTTCTCCAGACCTTCATCTTCAAACAGAAATATTCTTAGGAGGAAAAGTCCAATTATAAGCCCGCGCTGGCTAATTATGCATTATTATTTCCCTTAAATATAATATATTTGCCTAATTACGGCATTATTATCTGTCTTAATATGCTAATCTCCAAATTAATCATATTGAATTATTTATGTCTATATTATTCAAGTCAGGAGAAAAATATATTATTCTTTAATTTGCTCCATAACAAGCCTAGATAAATGTTTGCATCTCATCTGTTAACACATTCTATGGATTCCACAATGAGGCAAAAATGTTCTAATCTAACTAGGGACCACAATTGATGATATATCTCTCCCCCCACAAAAATATTATAATATTATTTAAGCTTTGTTTGTTGATTACTATTTCTTATCTTATTAAAAAAGTTAGTCAACATAGTCAAACATTCCAAAATAAATAAAAAAAATAAGTAAATAAATGTCATTCCACTAATTTGAAGAAGCCTTCTTAACATTAATCATTAGTTGAACCCTAATTAAGAACTAATGACATTAATTATGTTGCTAAAGAGAAAGAGACAAATGTAGCTTTGTCTTTATCACAAGGCTAATTATTGTTAAAATTTTGAGTGTTTTTAATTAGACCCACACTAATCATAGGTTTAGTTCCAACTAAAGTAAGAACTTAAGAGCTTAAAAATTTTCTTAGTCAAACACATGATTCTCGTTTGAGGGTAAAGAGAGATAAATGTTTTTTTGTCTTTATCATTAGGGCAACATGAGAGTAATTATTGCTTAATTGTCTGGTAGTTAATTAATAAGCACTTTCTATTCTAGGTTTTATTAAATTAATGTTGAACTCAGATTTATCTGTGAATCACACCCAAATAATAAAATGTGGTAATAAAAAAATATATACAGAATGACACGAGGGATGAGGTACTTTTGTATATAGAATTTCAACTAATCTTAGGGGTCTAAAAATATTATTAAATGATAATTACACTCCTTGCCTCTTTAAAAAGTCATCTCTAAATCAACTGGCTTTGTGACATTCGTACTTGTGGGCCTCTGGCGGACCGCCTTTAAGCCGATTGACCTCTATCTTGATAATTCTCGCGTAGATTGTCATTTGGGTATGACTGCTCTTATTAGCTGCTCGACTAGCCTTTAACTGGCTGATTATTATTGTTTCGGTCGTCCTCTGTGTACATGTAACTATTTTCGTAGAGGCTCATCTGGCGACACGAGTCGCACTCTGAACTGTTTGATTCATGGGATATCCCATAAAGAGTACTTTTATTCAATGAAGAGAGAGATAGAGAGATCACAACGTAAATAATGTCCATAACTGATATTATGCTTTCTTATCTTTAAATGGCCAACTTAAATATAACAAAATTTATGTCCTATTTTTACATGGTGCTAGCAGAGACATATTATTATTTAATGAACCAACTAATCTAAGAATTTTTCAATCTAGCACATTTTTTTTTTATTAAAGTAACAAGATAAGGGTCATTACCCCTTCATTTACTAAAAAGAACAAAGGACATGACAAAGCCCGCTCAAATGTGTTGAAAAAAAGGAAGATTTATATACATACCATGCAACTCTTATGTATTTATATATGTAACATTTAACTTTCATTATGTAATTATATATCTTGACCCTCAACCCCTCTAAGAAAAAGGAAAATATTTTTTGTTATGTATTTTTAAAATATATCACTTTTGTAGTAGTTTTATTTGCCCCGTCATTCCTCGGATTTGTCCCGACGTCTCACCGCAAGAAGTAAAAGCAAGGTCGGTCCGGGATGCAGGACAAGTCAATTTTTATTTTTTTTATATAATAAGTTTGTCCTCTCGGAAAATAGGCTTGTTCTGATCTTCATGACGCTACAACATCCAAATTTATAGTATCACATAAAAAATGTGATTATTATTAATTTTGTTAAGTAGAAACATTTTTCAAGTATGTATACTCAAATAGTATACAAATAAATAATAAAATTTAAATCTTAAATATGTAAACATGTAAGAATTATGTTAACAAAAAAAAGATGTGACAAAGACAGAGTTGTGGGTGTACTACATACCAAGATGTGTAGTAAACAAGTCAAATTTTGACTCTGGTTAAGTTGATTACTTCGTTATTATTTAAATAATATTTTTTTTTTATAAAAAAAGTATTATTTATTTAATGTAATGTATTTAGTGTGCTAATAATATTTTTTTAAAATTATTAACAAACGATTTGAAATTTTCTTTAGTAATGTTTTCTTAAAATGGGCCTTAACAAAATCATACAATATTTATTCTTTCTAAATATTGGGCAGAAAAAAAAAAACACCAAATTTTACTATATATATATATATATATATGACCCCAAATTGTATTTTGTGCATAAGTCTCAAGAGTTAGAGTCGAGTGAATGAGAGAATAGAGTGAACCAAGAATTACTGTGGAGAGAATCGAGGGAGTCCAAATGGTCTTCCTATCTTTGATCGTCATTTTGTTTCTTATTTATAAGAATACATTTTGTATGATTATAGAAAGAAAGGAATGGTTGTGAAAAATATTTTTAATATAATTAATGCTCTGATTAATTGTATTTATTTCATTTCATATATGTATTACAACTTGAATTTGGTATGACAGTCATTAGTTGATCGATTAGCTAGAATGTGGTCGGTGAGGCGATCAACAGGGCGACGACGTTGTTTTGTGTTTGGTTAATCGTGGAGTTCGGTCAAACAAGTCGGTCAGTTGGTCGATTGATGAGTTTATTTATTTTTTGTCGGGTGAACCGTGACTTACTTGTTGCTTGGGCTCAAGTCTTTCGAGCCCTACGTCTCGTCGCCTCTGCCGAATACCTTTTTTTGTAAGGTCTTAGTTGTATATTGTCGCTGTCTGTGTGAGCTATCCGATGAAACTTGCTGCTATTACGAATTACGCCTCGTTCTTGGCACATCTTGTCGCCATCAAGCAATGGACAATCTCTTTTGTATCTTGCAAAATTTAAGAGGGTAACTGACCATCTTAAAAATAAATTGATTACGCCCCTACCAACACCAAGAACTCAAAAAAAGACTGAAAATGAGACAAAAAATACAACTAGCTGCTAAATAAATATAAGAAAAAATTAATCATGGATATTAAATTTTGATGTCGTCTTTCTCACCAACTAATTAATTAGGAAGAATAAAATTTTCTGCATTTCTGCTATATTAAAACGGTTAAAAATTAGTGGTAAGATTATTAAAAATACTACGAATTTTATTATTTCAACAAAAAAAAAACGCTGTTGCTTTTAATCTTTGTACAACTAATTAAAGAAATATAAGAATATTCTTAACGTAATAGACATAATTAAAGACATAAAAACTTTTGTCAGGATAATTCCATAAAGTTTTTTTAAGCATGAATTACGACATTTAATAAGGAGATTATAGTTTTGAAAATGCATCTAGACCCGTTCGAGTAAAATGTGTTTTGACAACTTTTTCAAATAATTGTGTTTTCATACAGTTGAAATCAACGTTTTCACACTGTTCTTGGCTAGATACGGTGGCAGCTTTATAACTGCAGTATAGCTTATAAAAAAAAAAAATAGCCAGATTAATTTTCAGCTGCTTATAAATAACTTATTAATAAGCTGTTGATGTTTCAAATAAACCCTAAATCATATTTTAGATTAATGAATGATGGTGGAGAGAGAGTAAATAGAAGAGAGTAAATGTTGGAAAAATAAATATTATAAACGGTAAATCTGTAAAAGTTAAGTTTAATATTGTTCTAGAAGTTATTTTGTAAATAAAAGAAACATGCAGGAATGCTTATATATAAATTTGAATGATAGAAATGTAAATGTAAATACCTGCATAAATTAATTGCAATGTGATTTTATTAATTGATGTTATGGTAAACTAATCAAGTTTAGGATAAAAGCTAAGTTGAAAAAGAGAAATTCAATTATAAATGATAACTTTGAGAGTAACTTTTGGACTCTCATACGTTGAATAGAGTAGAGATGTCAAAAATTCTTGTTGTTAACAAACAACTTGTATTTGACTCGTTATGTAGCTCATACACATTGTTGTTCACATGCTCTTAAATCAATCACTCAAGTTTTTGCCCTACGCTATTTGTTCTTAGTTCTTCTATTTTTCACTTTCTATACGTTGAATGTTGATTTCTCTGTGAATCATAGCAAAAAAGAAAAAAAAAAAAAAAAAAAGACCCAACGCTCTGTTTGGGGCACCTGCAACTGCTTGAAAAAGCAGTTGTGAAGCTACAAAAAAGGAAACTGTTATTCAAACAACTTTGGTTTCTATTATAATTTTTATTTTAAAAAAAATCAGGACTCAAGTTTTCTACGCACGTAGTCAGGTATGGTGAGAACACACTACTTTTAGTTGCAATTTTTTAAGAATGCAAACCAACAGTAGTTTTACCAAATAGTAATAACCACAGATCGACACCACACCGCCTCCCAAATGCACAGCGAGAGAGAGAGAGAGAGAGAGAGAGAGTCAATAATATCTTATTCATGAAACTAATCTCCCTCTTTAAAGAATAAAACATATAATATGATGTTGTTACTTTTTGCATCTGATTTAAAAGTAGTTCTACTCATAATTTCTAGTATTTTACATGTATGAGCTTATTTTACGTCTGCCTTTGGTTTAATCAACTAAGCTTTATTGGGTTTTGGTCAGCAAGATTGGCTTGCTCCGTTGAAATCCACTAGATTAGATGAGATCAGCTCGGTAGGCTAAATTTGGTGAGTATGAGTTGGTCGATTAATATGATTTGATAATTGATTGTTAACCGTTGATGAGGGGTTTTTAGATGTCTCTTGGATGGTCAGAGATGCCACAGAACTTGATATTCCTTGGATCATAAGAAATATATTGAATAAAATGAAGACAGTAAACCATCATAAAATATACAATATTAAATAGAAACATTTACATGCATACCACTCAATTCTTATGTATTTATTATATATCCAACACGTACACTTCAATTTTTACATACATACGACCTTACTATGTCTGAAAAATGTACCTTTCACTTTTTAAAATTTAAAATAGGGGTATTTTTTATATGAGACATGCAAGGTTTGGACACATTAAATTTAAAAACAAGATTTAGGTGTTGGATATGTAAATAGGTAGGAATTGGGCGGTATGTCTGTAAATGCCTCTATTTAACAATCCACCATCAGATAAACTGATCAATCGATCACATCTAACGATCAAAGTATATAAAGTTTCAGTGCAAGCAATCATGTGTAGGGCAAGGAATACAATTACAATGATGACGTGATTATAAATATGACTTAGCTGTGATTCACGGGCTAAACAGGTTATATCATATCAAATTTGTTTTGTCTTAAAATAAAATAAAGAAAAAATAAAAATAAAAAAAACCAAAACAACTATTCATTTGAGTAAATAAGATCTTGAGTACTAATAAAAAAGCAAAGATTGAACACCTTTGGCCAATCCAAAGTGGACCAATACAAGGTTTGATTGATAGAAATTTAGCACAAATTTTATAAATTAAAAAAAGTACACATAATATTACATTATTTTTATTTATAAAATTATCATTTATGTCAAATTTTAATAGAGGTAAGAAATATAAAGTAAAATCTTGTTATAAATATTAGAATTTGCAAAAATAATGATTTGCAATATTTAAAATTGGCTAAAAAATAATATAATAAAATTGATATCCATCATGTTTTGATTCATGGGAATATCATTTTTGTCATTAGGTCAACTTGGTCAAAGGACAGAACGGAGACAACCGGCAAGGGGTTATTGTGGTGAGGTGGTGCGGTCCCCACAGCAGATCTTCTGACAGTACCGTCAATAGAGGCTGTAAATGATCAGCAGACGCAGTGGGGAGGACGAGTGGTGGGGATGATCCGTCCTTCTCTTGCCGTTATCTTTATGTAGTCTGTTGTCCTTGAGTTGTCCGTTTGAATCCGCTATTTCTAAAACAACAGCAAACAGTAATTAAGCGGGACGTAAATTTTCAAAAATTGGCCCGCGATATTTTAATAATGGGCCTTTTGGGGTTAGGGCCTTTTAGGCCTATTTTTGCGTGACTTTCTATTCAATTAGCGACGATCGTTTTTTTTTCTATGCCATNGGCCTTTTAGGCCTATTTTTGCGTGACTTTCTATTCAATTAGCGACGATCGTTTTTTTTTCTATGCCANGATCTTCTGACAGTACTGCCAATAGAGGCTGTAAATGATCAGCAGAAGCAGTGGAGAGGACGAGTGGTGGGGATGATCCGTCCTTCGCTTGCCGTTATCTTTATGCAGTCTGTTGTCCTTGACTTGTAGTCCATTTGAATCCGCTATTTCTAAAACAACAGCAAACAGTAATTAAAGGGGACGTAAATTTTTAAAAATTGGCCCGCGACATTTTAGTAATGGGCCTTTTGAGGTAAGAGCCTTTTAGGCCTATTTTTGCGTGACTTTCTATTCAATTAGCAACGATTTTTTTTTTTCTATGCCAAGTTGTTTTTATCTATGACATAAATATAAATTAGAGTGTTTTATTCAGGGATTAATTTGAGTAAATACATGTAGTTTATTTTTAAAATATTAAAATTGTTTGTTTTTATTTAAGTGGGTATGCTGAAAATTTAACCACTAATTGTTTAATCCGAATGCGTCTCGAAAACNTTTTATTCAGGGATTAATTTGAGTAAATACATGTAGTTTATTTTTAAAATATTAAAATTGTTTGTTTTTATTGAAGTGGGTATGAATGAAAATTTAACCACTAATTGTTAAATCCAAATATGTCTAAAAAATATTTAGGAGGTAGAGAGAGAGAGAGAGAATAATAGAGGACGATAAAAAACAGTGTCATTTATTCATGATATGGACCTTATTTATATGCAAAAGTTCTAGAATTACAAAAATAAATATTAGATCCATCATTATTAACTTTTAAGGGATATTTTTTTAGTAATTTCAGAGTTATTCACGTATAAAAAAATTGGGAATGGATTCGATCGATGAGAGTTGGGCTGTAAATGAGTCAAGCTTGAGCGAGCTCAGGTTGGGCTCGTGTTCGGCTCGTTCCAAACTGGTCGTGTTCGAAATTAGCTCGTGAACAGTGTGTTCGTGTTCGACTCGATTTAAATATTTGTGCTCGTGTTCAGCTCATATTCGGTTCGAACCTTGACTCCATCATTATCTATTCTGAAAGAGTGTCTTATGCCAATCGTCTTGAGAATTGATACCCGTCATGCGAAATGTCTCATGGAGCGTTTTATCGATTGTTCAGACAAGACACCTCCCTTATGATCATCAAGCTCAAGACGGTCGTCAAAAGTTATGTCCTGACATGCTAACATATTTTTATATATACACTAATATTTAATTGTTTTAAACCTTGACTACTAATAATTAATTATATATATTTTTTCTCATTTTCATAATCTTGGTTATATTTTATAGTGATTTTTAATATAACATTAAAAAATTCATTTATTTGACAAGATTTTTAATGTAGAAAATTTTAAGATTAACTTTAAGGCCACTGAAACTCTAATTTCAATAAACTTATCAGATAATTGATCATTTCAATAGGATTAACTCACTGAAAAGTGATTTAATCTAACTCTAAATAACTCGACTCAATGGAATCAACACATGTCATTCAATGACATATTTTCATAATTCCATTAAAATTTTCAGAATAATAATTCATAATATTATAAATAGTCTCTCTTTTATGTATAAGAGTAGTCTTAACTTGAAATTGAAGCCAACTTAAATATCTAAAGAACAATTAATTTAATTTTCAAAACACAACATCAGCGGTCATCCCAAATAATTAAGATCGTTCGATTGCCACCATCCCACATTTGTTTTGATTTTCTTAATAGTTTGCTATAGAAACCTAATCATACAAAATATACAAAATTATAATTATCTTTAATATTTCTACAAAATCAAATGGCTATTAAGCATACCTTTAAGGTGATAAAGGGCCGATCAATAAAGCCTTTTAAAATAATTGATGGGCTTGGGCTGCCACAATATATAATCAGATTGTGCGTTTTATTTATTAAAATCTCTTAAACCAATTTACATGAATTTCATATTTTTAAATTTTATATTTATTAATATAACCACTAATATCTAAATCACATTAAAATATGTAAGAAGTATGGATTTCTTATGAGGAATTAAAATTAATAGTGATGTTGACGTGATTTACTTATTGGATGTTGTATAAATATGGAAATTGAGGTGCATAGATGTGTAAATGCAAAGATTATGCTTTCATCTTCCTTTAAATATTATATATTTCTTTCATAAAAATTAAGGGCATTTATGTATGCACTAACTAACACCTAAACTTTATTATTATATTTATACCTTCCAAATCTTTTGATATTATATAAAAAATATAATTATTTAAATTTAAAAGTGAAATATGCCTTTTCATGTGTATGGAAGGCCCCATAGATGTAAAAAATTGAAATTTATAGGAGTTAGGTGTGTAAATACAAAAGAATCTAGTGCTATGTATATAAGTTTTCCTAAAAATTAATGTTGAAATCCAATTAAATTTGTTTTTGAATGAAAATATGTTTAATAACCGATTAGTATTCAATTTTGATAAAAAAATGTTGAACTCAAAAATCACCTTGAAGTACTAAAACTATATTGAACACAGTCCTAAGGGTCTGTTTGGGGCAACTGCAATTGATAAAAAATAATTTTATGATAATTTGATTAAAAATAATCTGCTGATAAATTAAGTGCGATGATTATTAGAAATTTTTTTTTTCTTGGAAAAGTCAGGCTGTAGCTAGAAAACTGCTACCGAATCTAGATAGATGCGGTGTAAAAACGCTCTTTCAGCATTTTGAAAATGCATAAACTGTCGAAACGCAGTTCACTCAAACAGGTTAGGTGCATTTTCAAAAAACCACCACACTAAATAAACTGCCCCCAAATGGATCCTAAAAATGAAAAAAAGTATTAGGTGCTGGTGTCTAGATGTATTCAAACTCCAATAATATCTTGACGCATGACATATATAAATGCAACCTATGTAAAAATAAGATATAATCATGGTATGCTTATACAATACTTGTATCCTGATCGTACATATTTGTACCCCAATTACATTTAAATATTTTATGCCTATATGTATACATATAGATGTGCTGGAAATAGCTCCATATTGTTGCTGGCTGCGGCCGGTGGTTCCCGTCAGGTAGAAAAGAAAACCTAGCTCCTCTGGTCGTCTGACATTTACCGTTCTTCTTCTTCACCATACCATCAGATCTCCTATCTGCTTTTCAATCGCCAATTCACCTCCTGCAAAAAAACAGCGGCATGGAATCCACGCTTCCTCGTCCTGTATGTGCGAAGGAGGCCCTTGATCTTCTCAACTGTGCTGCTGATTCGGACTTCCATCGGGACAAGTGCATTCGGTTTTTGGAATTTCTGCGAAATTGCATACAAGAAAAGGTTTCACTCGCTTTTGCCGCTTTCTTTCTTTTCGTAACCATTTTGCTTTTATAATTGTATGATCCGAATCATTTAGAAGAAGGCGGCGATATTCGGGGCATAGTACGACCGAAATCCTACACTAACTATTTATCTTTCGATAGAGCGCGTTGGAGTATGTCATGTAATTTTAGGCGCATAAATTACAGCTGCTAAGGTAGAAACCTGCGTCTGATACTGTGTATGACAATGAATGCGGTTCGGTTACATGGAGATTTGTTTAGAAGTGAAGCACATATGGATTTAAAGTTTGTGCATGTGCTTGTCTGATTGATTCATGGTTTTTAGCCCTTCTTGCCCCTCTTTCATATTTAATTAGTAGCCTCTGTAGTTGAAAACAATACATGGTTAAGAGAGGAGAGAATATCTAGAATATATATTTTTATACTGAAAAAGCCCACCCATCATGGCTCTCATGCCTGAACTGTTTGCGTAACTTATTAACTTGCTATATATTGGCGGTGCATTTGATATAAATTCCATTATATGATATCAGAGCTAATATGCTTGGATTTATAAGCCTGAAATTGTTTTAATGTTTTGATAACTTTTGAATCCAATTTGAATTATGATATCAATAAATTTGAAAATCAATTGAGTGCCTTTGAAGAACGTTGTTAGTTTAATAAATGAATATTCATCAGTTTTGTGAATCAATTTGCATGCTAAATAATTTACACTTGAAGATATTGTTTTAAGAGCTTAATTTTTGTATTTGCAACAATTAAACCAATCAAATAGATATTCTTTCACTAAATTGATGGGAAATTTGATGAATTGATAATAACTTAGTTTTTCACATAATTTGTAAAGATAAGTATAAGAAATAACCATAGAGAAAATAGCTTTTGGTTGTTATAGGTTCAATTGGCTAGATGAAAGAAAAGGGGTGATGAACTATCCTTCTTTTTTAAGCAACTTGATCGCCTTATTTGTGCATTTTGAAGTTGTATATGCTTTATTACCCAAGCGCATCGCACACACCACACATCTTTCATGCACTAAAGAGGCATAGATGCGGAAGCTAGCCATCTTCCAATGAGACAAGTTGGTTCTCACGTTCGTGTATTTTTAACCATATTTCATCGTGATTGAATCCCTTGTGAAATAAAAAAATGGCAATTGAATTTTTTTATCTTAATGAATAACACATTTATTATAATTTTTAGATTTTATGCGCGTGTTAATATTTTCTGGAGCTATGTTGTGAAAATTGTAACATTATTCTTTAATTGTGGTTCATGCAGGACATCTTACTGTCTAAGATTTGTCTAAGTAGCTTAAGATTAGATGAAAAAAAAAATAATAATAAAATAAAATAAAAACACACACCAAATATCAAAACTTGTTGTCCATCAATGTTAACTTAGAAAACTTTAGTTTCCTTTGCTGGGAAAAAAAAACAAATAAAATATATCAATTTATGATTCACCCCTAAAAAAGAAAAATCAAAATGTGACAAACTCGATGAAGTCTCAATCAAACACTCAAACCCTTTATAAAGTATTTAGATAAAAAAAAATAATAATAATAGAAGTCACCATTAGTAGATAGAGACCTCTTATTGGTAGAAAATTGTCAATGTCGGCATCACATTCAACCACCATACATGAAAGACCAGTCATTTTATTAAATAGTTATTAAGATAATACATGCTTCGGTGGTTCTAATTCATAACATAGAAGGCTAAAAATTAGCAGCTTTTTTTTTTGAAATTTTTTTTTAAAATAAGCAGCTTTTAATATCCCCCATTATATAACAAAAAAACAAAAAATGCAATTTTCAATTCAGCTGTAAATTACAATACAAAAAATTTCCTGATTTGGGCACAGTTTTAATTGCCAATAGAAGATGAAATAGGGGATTATAACTTGTGCTGAATTATGGAATCTGCAAAGAGAGTTGAACTGAAATAATTTGTAACAGCATCTTAGATTTTATTAAGGTAATCAAAATATTAGAGAACACGTTCAATTTTAATACACTTCATCATCATAGGTTTATGATGAGAGAAACTAGAAACAAATGCGATGACAAATAGACAACGTAAATCAATTGGTTTATTTAGTGAACATGAATTCTTGCTAATATGCCACATTTTGACTTATTTTTACCTTTTGTTTGTTAAAATTCCCTACTACATATTCCTTTTGACCTCTATACAATGTGATGCTTGAAAGAAGGCTTTATCACACTGACATCAATGTTATAGAAGGGATTTTAATATGAGTTAAGGATGAAGCTTGGATCAAGCGAAACTTGGGCTGAACTTATGCCTTAGAATTCGAGGTCTTGTCATGATTTATGTTCACATTAGTTATGCGCTCAAGCATAAGTTTCTTATAGCAAAGTAAATGTTGATTGTTAATCCAGCTTGAATGAAAATTCTTTTTGGGGATGGAGTTCATTTATAAAGTGAGAAACTTTGCATACGTGGAAGTAGTTTTCTAACTCATTTGCAAAGTTTCTTATTGGTCATATTTAAAATGGTATACCCATCCAAAAAACTTATGGGAGCTGATGAAATCTTTGCTTTCATTTTCATTAGAAATGTTACATCAAGCATTAATTTATTTACAGTTTATGTGTTTCTTTCTATTAGTTGGCTCACCTTGTTTTTGAGGACATGTTAGTCATGATGTCTGAGGTGGGTTACAATTTATTTCCCAGCTTTAGGTTAGTTTCCATGAACATTGTGTCAGTTGGACTTGATTTTTTATTTTTGTGAGCCAGACAAATTGATGTAAAATTGATTAAGGTGATTGTTTTAGAAATATTAATTAAAAAAGGAAAACATAAGAGCAAGTTGCGGCAGTGTTGCTTGACATGAGAATTTACAAGTTAATGTAGCTATGTTAATACAATGGTTTACTGTCGCGGGTACTACATCATTGCAGACTGTTGTGAGTTTTTATGGGATTTCTTTTGATAGTGGCAGGCGTGTTAGTTTGCCTTAGTCTATAAAATTTAAATTAATTTGGGAATATTTTCTTATCCAATGATATTAATTTAAACTTAAATTGAGATGAATCATGTGTGAATTTTATCTACTAGCTTAAGTTCAGAGTCTATAAATTGGTGTTCAAACATATATAATAGATAATTTTTGGGCTTTAATAATATTTCTTTGTGTTTCTATCTTATGAGCGTAACTTAGATATGTGATTCCTTCAAGTGGGTTGGTAGTTTCATTCATTGATTATTTGTTATATATACAATTTATTATTTCCAAATTTAGTGATTTTGATTTTGATCAAAATGTGATAGGTTGAAAATCTAATTTTGTTGAAATAAACTCGTCTGCTTGTTGATTGTTTATTTCAATTTTTTTGGAACTTTTTGAATTTGTAAATTCAATTCATCATCATTTGTTCTTAACTTCTAGTAGTATTTGTTTTCTTATAAAGAAAATGAGTTAATGGATCAATAAATAAATTATGATTTGTGAGTTGTTTTTATATTTTTTATTTATTTGCTTGAAAGCATTCTATGCATCCATATTAGTACATCAGGAACTCTAACCTTTAGTCTTCCTCTTTATATTGGTATCGCATTTGAACATGAAGTGGATTCCAATCACTATGTTTAACGATTCATCAAAATATTTCTGGTAGGAAATAAGGTAATTTAGTTGTTAAACAATTTGAGATCTTTAATAATGATGCTTATGAAGATCATTGATGCTAATTTTTTGGGATGATGACAATGGTTGATGACTTAAATAGGTAAGTTAAGATTAAGGTGTCTACCGATGATGGATGAATTGATTGATACTAATGCTTGTTCAGATATGTTGCTAGTTATGATACTTTTGTTGAATGATAGATTATGTTAGATGAATTTTAACTTTGGTTTGCAAAAAAAAAATACAAATAAAATAAGGCAAGCAAAATTTATTTGATGAGTATGAGACAAAAAGATAGATTGAGAAGAACCTATACATGTACTGAAATAAAGGAATTATAAAAAAATATTTGCCTTTATCATATCATGATTGTTTACTTGATGAATTTAACTCATCGAAGCAGGAGATCAAAATTCTTACTGAACATGTGCATAAATTTGAAGAATTATTATCGCATTCTAAGTTCATTGAAGATCCTATGATTATACTCTCTACATTTAAGTATGCTTTGAGATTTGAAATAAAAGAAAAATGCTCCTTATCATATTCCATCACTTGATCATGTTTACCGAATTCGATTAGATTTTGACCAAATGCTAAATTTATCTGCCTCTAAGAGAGTTACAATATATTCTGATTGTGTTTCTCTTCATCAAAGCCACCAAATTGAATTGGTTGCACCTGCTTCTAAGGATAACAATATTACAGTTAATAAGGTCACCTGAGTAAAATCAATTGCATTTGTATCTGGGTATAAGATTTTTTAGGCACCTTTTTAAATGTCAATCGGTAATTATACTATCGAGTGTCCTGGTAGATACTTCAGTATAAATGTGGAGGAAGAGAAATAAGATCAATGATTCTGATGATGTTCATGAGTTTGATGAATAGGTTAGTGATTCTTAGAATGCTTTTAACTTTTGATTTCACTTGTTGCATCGTAGGTACTTCTATGGTTGAATCTGATTGGAAGAGAGGTACAAAGTTTAAGCCTATTCAGATATGCGAACTTCTGCAATCATATAATTCATAATGGAAATTGCATTAATGTCATTTCAAATGTGAAAGTTTACCTTAGATCACATGAATTTGAAACCTTAATCACATCCATAATCATTTTGATCTCTCTAGGTGTTTAGTTTTGATTCTATTAGCTATCTCTTCTAAGCACCTAATTTTCACACCCTATGGTTGTCATACACATGGTAGACAAGCTTTCAAGGTCAAATCTCTTTGAAGAATAAGCTGATTAGATCAACTTCGTAGCGGCACCCGACCTGATGGCTTGATGTAATACTATCCAATCAAAGAAAGCAGCTTGATTTTGGTGATCTTTAGCATAGAAGGATTCCTTACTCTACAAAAATCCATCTTCCCTGGAACTCATCTTACTCGATCTAGTTTTATTGACTTCTTGTCGGCGATAAAAAGTTTGGGGGAGTTGTGAGTCGCCCGTAGGAAGTTGTCGGTCACCGGAATCGAAATCCCGTCGCCCGCTTGGAAATGACGTTTTAATTTACATATAGATTTAAGTTTAGAAAAAAATGTGAAATGAAACTGACCCCATAATTTTCACAGTTTAAATGAAAGAGCACTCTACCTCAAATCTTGTATCTATCCTGAGGGATAAACACAATACTTAAGGATGATGCTCGATCAAATAAACTAAGAAATATATGACGTTTGTTTGATCTGCGGAACCGTTTTATTTGCCGATAAATTTTTCTATTTAATATGAAAAATTAAATAAGATTTATGTTAAGCTGGGTTCAGAAAAGCTTCTTATAAGGGCAAACCCCTATAGTTAAGTACACTTTAAGTGATCGAAGTCACTTAAGAATACTCTCGATAAAAATCAGGAAAAATTATCTTCAAGGGCTTCAAAATGATGAGACTTTTTAACGAAATCGGACAAAGATGTGTGAAAGAGGAATGACTCAAATTTGTAACATTTATTACAAAATCCAAATGAAGAAGAACTAGGGGATGCCACACATCCCGAGGAGATCCTCGGTGACTTCTCAGTCTACTCTATGGTTTGACTTCAGTTTCGAGGAGAAATATTCATGTGTTTTATCCTGACAATTTTATCTTTTTTAGGGCTTGCATTCGTGTGAAACGATCACACAAATAACCTGGAAGATGTGAGGATTTAGGTCGTAACGAACGACAACCTCAAAATCCTAAAACGAGTTAAGGCTTAGATCGTACAACAAAGCTAGACAAATGCCTAAATAAAATGTTGACGATTTATGTTGCGCTAGGCGAACAACCTCGAAATCCTATAGATTGTTGTTTTAATTCTATGGAAGGAATGATTTAGCTGGAGAAGACATGTTATACTGTTGAAGTTGGTCGTGCTGCCCACTACGGTAGTCTCAAGCTCCTTGTCGTGACGAATTTAAATTTTATAAGGTGTCAGGTTATAATGTCAAATCCAGCGGTCTTATGGTTGTAGTTCTTCAAATAATTTATAGATAATATATTGAAGTTGTACAATGTATAACATAACAGTAAAGTATGTAGCACAGGACAAACAGTAGAGTATGCAGTAAAGAAAGCAGTATAACATGCGATGTAAAGAAAAGTAAAAGGTACAACAGGTAGGTGATTATAAGATAATAATATGCTGTAAACATAAAACAAACCTACATACCTGGGAGATCCGTTTTTCCTTAGGTGTAATTGATGTACATGTACAAGCAATAAAACTTGTGGAAACAGGCTAAAATGTTTTATATAAATGAAGTAAAGAAACCCCACCCAGAAAACACAAGAAAGAACGGTAAATGACCCGTACGAGGAAATCGACAAAACGACAAATCGATGAAAATCGGAGAAAATACATGAAAATCTCAAAACGAGACCATGAGTGCTTTGTCCAAAAATTCCAAGAAAGACATGAAAGGTCTGAAAAGAGGGGGACCGCAAGCACTCGGGTCGGGGCTAGGCTCAACTATATATTAGTACGGAGGGTTGTCGAAAGCTACTCGGTCATCCGGATGTATAAAATCCTCTACTCAACTAAAAGGGTGTCCTATCGAACCTAACTCAGGAGGATACTCCTTAGCCTAAATAGAGTGATCAACAAGTGGACAACCGATGTTTAAAATGTATTTACAATTTATATTTTCAGCATGCACATAGGTTTCAAACATGTAAAAAGTGGGTTGTATCAATTTTGTTAATAGCGAAAAATGTATTTTTATTTTAGAAAAAATGTGTATCTGTTCTTATCAAATTTGTTTTTATCAATTTTGAAAAGTAGTTGTCCACAAGTCGATCGTAATTTTGAAAAGTAGTTGTCCACGAGTCGATCGCGCTGTCGGGCATAAGGCTAACAACAACCTAAGAAGGTTCAGGTCAACTCCCGCTAGTCTTGTGTTGGTGAATGATACTGTCATTTTACAGCTCATCGGGTTCCTGAATCGGATCCTGATGGGTTCCTAAATCGGATCTCGATGTCATAGGATGACATATCATTCTGCTTTATTTCCGGTGTGTCTTTGTCATCACTGTCCCAAGCCCCAAAACAAAACCAACCTACTTGCGACCTTGCTTGATGGTTTCACGTATAACAAAATACTCTATGTGGACACTTATGTACTGGACGTAAGCATACAAAACCGAACCAAGAAACAAGGAAAAAAATACAAAAATGGGGTGAGAGAGAGGAGGGACTGATTCACCTAAAACATCAAAAAGAACGAATGATGAATCAGCTGTCAAAACTCGTGATGAAAAGACCTGAAAAGGAAAACTCGAAGATCCTTGAATCAATCTGAAAAGATAACATTTTCTCACATTTTCATAAGTGGATCAACCCAAATCAAAATGACCTCCTAACGCCGGTATCCAAACCTCAAAGATATCTTTTATGAAATCAATTCGTCTCAACCAAGTATTCTCCCAAAATAAAATTCGGAAATGTCTCAAACTTCATAATTTAAATGAAAGGAAAATAACCCTGGGACTGCGGCTGCTTATACTTCCAAAAATCATGTCAACATTAAAGCTATTCAATTCCAGACTAAATGAAAATCTCCTCGTATCAAATAAACATGAAATCCTCCGGCTAAAACCACATAAAAGCTCACGGCTGGGCTTCAATAAATAGATGAACAATAGCTAAGGCCCTCGACCAAAGCAACCCACAAGGGAGGCAACTACTAAGACTCTCGGCTCAGGGCAACAAAGGGGCAGCTGCTAAAGCCCATGACCAAAGACAACCCAAGGAACAACAAGTAAGGCTCACGACTGAGGCAACCCTGCTCAATTATATGAAGTTATTTGATATACATAAGAGAGTACAAGATATAACCCTCATTTTGGAATAACTAGTTTGATCCATCAACAATCATCCAAATCTTTCAAGCCCAACAAGACGGAGTAGATCAAATTAAGCCATCCCTAATAGGTCTTACGTGTAAGGCCAAAAACGCACAACCAAGCTCCAACTAGCTCGCGGGTAGGAGCCAAAAAAAGGGACACAAAACAGGCTCTCAACTAGCTCTCGGGTAATGGCCAGAACAAACGAAATCAAGCCCCTCCTCCAAACCACTTCTCAGGTAAGAGCCAAAGCAAGTAAATCTGAGCTCCAAGGAAAGCTAAAACCGAGTCATTCAAGGCCAAAACAGGGTCAAAGCAAGCAAAACTGAGCCCACCCTCCAAACCAGCTCTCGGGTAAGGTCCAGAAAAGGCAAAGCCAAACCAAGCCAAACTCTAGAGTAGGGCCAAAAACAAGTAAAACTACGCCCTGCACCAACTTTAAATCATTTGGAGATAAACCTGCACATATATTGGACTTGGAGTAGCCAACAACATACAGATCCCGTGCAAAAAAAAAAAAAAAAACCAAGGACTAGATCAAGCAAAACCGAGCCCCAATAAAGGCTAAAATCGAGTCATTCAAAGCCAAAACAGGGTCCAAGCATATATTAAAACTCAAGCCTTAATAGAAATTGAAACTCCAGCCATCTTAAGGTAAAACCGAGTCATCCGAAGCCAAGGAACAACCCACATGTATTTGAAACATCAAGATATAGAGCCAATATACATCTTAAATAAGAACAACAGCATAGAGAACATATTTGGGCCACCAACCTAACTATTCCAAGCATGAAACAGTTTCCAACAGATATTTGAGCAGAATGATGCCTCACGAGGAGCTAAACCAAGCCATCAAAACAAGTTACAGGGCTTTCCAAATTAAATAAATTTTCTCATAGCATGTATTTCGAGCAAGGAAAAACCACAGGGAGCCAAAACCGAGCCTAGCAAAGGCCAAAAACCGTGTCATCCAGTGACTAAAATAAATCCACCTCAACATGTGTTTCATATGAGAAGAATAACGTGAAGTAGAGAAGCATGCATAAACCTCAAAGTTAACATTTCAAGGCCTCCAAAAGTTCTTTTTTTCTCAACCAATATTTGAACAAGAAAGAGCAGTGATAAATCAAACACCAAGCCTTCAAAATAAGTTTCGAGGGACTTCTAAAATAAATCTTTTTATACTCCATATAGATTTCGAACAAATGAGGCAACCACAAGAGCTAAAACAGAACCCACATGCGTGAAAGACCAAATAAACCTTCAAATGTCTCATGCTAGATAAGAATAAATGAAAAGCTTCATGATACATATCCTAACATGCTTGCAAGAGGAGCTAACATTATCTCAAAGCCTTGTTTAAACCCTCTTAATTGCTTCCAATAGAAATATGCTACAATGGATAGAAACATGCCATACCTTCACTATTTTAAGCAAGTAATCAAGTCTAACTCCCAGAACATGCTCACATTTCCATTTCTAGATGTTTGAGTACCAAATATTTCAAAAAAAAAAAAAATGTAATATCACGCAAGCATACTTTATCGTCCACTGCACTAAGCTAAGGGGCTCGGCAGAGAGAAAACCGAAGAAAGACAAGACACAGAGGGGGGAGAAAGTACCTCCCTGAAGCAAAGAAAAGCCACACAGAAATTTTCAAAGCACTCCTCCACTTCAATCCTTCCTCCAACAGTAAGAGGAACCAAACCAAGTACAATAGGCTAAAAAAGTAAGCGAGAGAAAAAAATGGTTGAGTCTTCCCCCCCCCCTCAGAGATTTTCGGCCCCTTGAAACGCACCAAACAGAGTATCATATAAACCAGAGAGAAGGAGAGGGAATGATTTGGGGATTGCATACGGATCGAAGGATTGAGAGGAGCAGACACCCTCATACGGACGTGCGAGGGGCAGAGGATGAGATACAATAAGGGATGGGTCACGGGATCGTCTCGCGTGCGCGAGAACGAGACTCCAACGGCACAAAGGAGCAGGCAAGGTGAAACTGAGCGAACCGCGGCTAGGGCAGAGATCCACGAGCGCGAGAGGAATAAACGGGAGAGAGGAAAATGAAATTAGGTTAAGGATTTTTAATATAAGTTATTAATTATTATAATAATAATAATAATATATTATTTATTATTATAATTAACATTTAAATATGTATTTTCCCCAAGACGCGCCGTCGCAATGAAATGAACATCCCCTCCAAGACAAAATTGATGTTTCGGACGCATCGGCGCAGTCCGTTTCGTCATCCAGAGTCGTCCGGGCAACCTCGTCTTCGATCGGGTCAAAAATGCGTCGCGGTCCGAATTCTATCAAAATTCTTGTATGAGTTCAATCAAACTGGACGGTGCAGAGGACGGCGACACCAAATCAACGAGTACAATCAATCTTAAGGCCGACAATCCTATAGGAATACTCTCTGAGTTCCTTCGGAATAGCCTTATTTGCTAAGCAATATCGGTCAAAACTACTATATGGAACGTCAAGTCGAGCGAAGAAAAGTTCAGAATTGCGAACGTGGAGGGCTCATTCACTAGTTTTTTAGGAGTGGTCGACAGAAAAGTCCTACGACTAGATCCTGGACTACTAAGGAGGGAAAAACTGCACCTCGACCGAAAGCGAGGTCAACACTTCTCTTCGTCAATTTTCCTGAAAACTTGTCTTTTTTTAACAAGTAGTCCTCTTTAGCAACTTCAGAAACTTGCCCCTTGTTGAATTATTCCACTCACTCCCTTCAATGCCTCCTCTTGGTCAACATTTCAAAGAAGTGACCTTCTCCGGGGAAATTATTCTTAATCGCTCCTTCTAGTCAAACTTTTTGGCGACTTTGGGAACTCGGTCTCTCATTGATTCTCTATGTCGGTTACCTTGGTGCTTCAATCAACGAAATTTCTTCGACAAGCATCCCTCGACTGAATTAATCTTCTCGTTGAATTCTTCCAGTCGGCATCCTCAGCGCCTCTTCCAAATTAACTTCTGACCTCGTCCGACTATAATTTGGCCAACTTTGCCGACTTCAGCAAGTCAGCTTTTTTTTGGACATCTTGAAGTCGACCTTCTCTGTAGGGGGGTCCACTTTGTTATTGAGACAAGCAAGTCTCCAATTGGCTCGAGACATCTTAACAGGCCTGTAAAATCTCACTATTTGGAGAGAGCATTTTATTTTGAGCCTATAAGTTGGTGACACCACTATACATTACGATAGCATAGCCATGGCACGTGCTTAATTGCTTGCATGATTCGGACACGTGCTTCAAAGCTCTCATTATACCCTGGGACCTAATATCTAGCTAATTTTTGGAGCTGACGCCTTGTACTTGATTTTCTTCAAGCACACCATGCACCATGTGAACCATGTTTTATATCATTGCTAGCACCATCTCCATTTAAGAGGACAGCTATATATATATATATATA
>JXCR01104891.1:44802-55111 GCA_002079205.1 Phalaenopsis hybrid cultivar | reverse complement strand
AAATACAAAGGTTTCGCAGACCAAACAGACGTCATAATTTCCTTAGTTTATTTGATCGAGGCTCATCCTCAAGTCTTGTGTTTATTCTTCGGGATAGATACATGATTTGAGGTACAGTGCTCTTTCATTTTAAATTATGAAAAATATAGGGTCAGTTTGATTTCATACTTCAACGTCCTTCCGAAGTGGGCGACGGGATTTCGATTCCGGTGACCGACAACTTCTTACGGGCAACCCCACAACCAAACCATCCCCGAAATAACGCCGACAGCTTCTGGCGACTCCGCTGGGTACAAGCTTTTCTCTCCATACAAATCAAAAAAATATATTATCTTCACACATCGGTAATATGTCTATGTCCCCCTTGGACCAAATTACCCTTATTCCGTTAGCATACTTTACCCATTTCTATGTTGGGAAAGTACAGCTAACTCCTTGGACTTCAGGACTAGCTGTTCAACCATCTTTGAACAGAGGGGTTCAGAAGGCCATTAAGGACTCTTTAAATTTTCATGTGGGGTCGGACCCCCAATAGGTGTGTTGGTGGATTAGCTCCACGTGGGCATTTTTCTGCCACAGATTGGGTTTCGCGCTGGGTCCTAAACTTTCTCACAACTCCTTGTTTTGCTACTTTGCAAATTAAACCAAATCGTGTTTTACTGTGCCCACTTCAAAATATTAATCAATTTTTACACCCTTTTAAATAAAGATGTTAAAATTACCTGTAAATTAAGACCTGCTTGGTGTACAGAGTAACCTCTATTTTCAGTGCTTGCACTAAAGATTACGAGGTTTTTGGCCATATAGCTAACCCTAAAACTTTCTGTTTTAAAGCCCGCTGCGATGGCTTACCCAATGCTGACCTTTTCTTGCAACCTGCCGACGGATCGCAATGCCCGTAACGTCGCTCCCACCATCAAGTTCGGAGCCGGATTTGAAGACCTCGAGGTTATCCTCGGGAAAGCCCCGTTTGTGGTAATGAAGATCGCTACCCCGGAAGTTCAAGAGCCGCTTGCAGAACTCAATCTGAACTACCTTCAGGACTTCCCTGCCTGCAAGAAGGCTAAAGCTACTGTCGACATGACACCCGTCAAACCCGCTAGCCCCGCTACTGCTAAGGGAAAAGAAGTAATGATTGTTGAGAATCTGATTGAGGGATTAACTGTCCCACCACCTGTGTTTGAGATTGGATCGAGCTCGAGGACTGTACCACTGACCCGTACTCAAAGGAGGAACCGTAACAGAAGAGTTTGGAGGGCCATCAAAGCTCAGACTCCTGAGAACACACCTGATAAGGAGGAGCCTCATCAAGTTGAAGAGGTGTTACCGGAAATTTTCCCACTCCTGCGAGGAAGTAAATTCCATCCTCTGACAGATATTGATGCATGTGAGAGTATCCGAAAGATTGCTGCCACATTTCCATCACCTCATGGATATGGTGAGAAGGGAAAGAAATTCAGCCCCATCACCCGAGTTAGTGCAGTCTTCAGAAGGCTCACTATTAAAGAAGGATATTTTGTTAGTGAATTACTTAAACGAGTGGGACATGAAATTTCCCCTCATATGAAGAATGAAATTTTGAAGGATATTAAGTTCGCTAGAAAATCTCGTAGGTCGGCTGTAGATTCACCTACCCGTGTTCCAGTCTGGCTCCGTTTGGGAAACCAAGTTGATACTACTATAGTCACCACCAATCATACCCTCACCAGGACCTTAGGTCGCCGGCCGATTAAGACAAGACTGGGTCCGAGGAGCTTACCCGTCATTCCTGAAATCATGGAAAGAAATACAAGACAATTACCTGACATTATAGCCGGTCTACACCATGGGGAGCATACCTTCCCTCGACATACCGATGTCTCTACTAAGACGCCCTGTCCTAAGGCATCATTGTCAAAAAGGAAGAAGGTATGGGTACCTAAGGTCGCTGCACCGATACAGTTCAGTGAGCCTGCAAGACAGGAAGCAAAACCAGTGCCTAAAATATCTGACATCGTTGCGACAATAGCCAGCGAGATGGAGGAACAAGTTGAGGATTTCCATCAGGGTCCTCCAGATCTTAAAGCGATAAAAAAATCGATAATTGAAGAAAAATTTGAGAAACTCAGGGTTGAGATTTCTGAGTTAACTCAAGAACACGGAGTTTCCATTGATAGTAACGATGAGGATTTTGATTACAATGATTACTTGGAGGAAGATTTCATGGATGTCCATGTAATTGAAATCAGAGCTACCACATCTGCGCGCGAGGCTCAGCCTCACACTGAAGAGAACGCCGTAGATGAGCTGCGTAGGGTTATTCTCCTCAGGGATGAACAAGCTGTTAACTGGAGAAAAGAATAGAAGAAATGACTGCAGCTATGACCGCCATGGCCACCATTCAGGGGAAATCATAAACACCAAGATTGGCTTCTCTAGAGATTAACCAGCCAGAAATCATACACATCGCAGATGAAAGAAGGGAGGCTACTTCGACAGACAAAGAAGAACAACCGAAGAAGGATTCTCCGTCAAGTGCCATGCCAGAAAAAAGAGTTTAAGCAAATGGTTGAACAAGTACGGGATGCCTTAGCCCAGTCCAAAGGCGGTGCATCGATTTTAAAGGGTAGACCTTATTCAGAAGAATTTGATGCCGTGCCTTTCCCTAAGGGCTTTGTGACCCCAAACTTCAAGATATTTGATGGGACTGGAAATCCCAGACAGAACATAACACATTTTCGAGCCAACTGTGGCAACACAAGGAATAGCAAAGCTCTACTCTGTCAGCAGTTTGTTAGCAGCTTGTTAGGAATTGCTTTCGACTGGTACGCTGAGCTGCCCAACGGAATAGTTAAAACATTTTTTGAGTTTGAACAGTTATTTGTGAAAAGGTTTGCCGAGACGCAACATCATGTGTCTATTGGAGAGCTCATGATGGAGAAGCAGAAGCCTAGGGAAACCTTGACAGACTATATTTTGAGGTGGAGAAACCTTAGCATGAAATGTGAACCTCAGCTATAGGAGCATCAAGCGATTGAGATTCTACTCAAAAGCATTCATGGGCCAGTAACTTTCATGCTTAAGGGACACATCATCAAATCTTTCGAGAAGCTACTCAGTAAAGCCAGAAGTCTGCAAGAAGAAATGAAGCACATGGAGCCACACAAAAAGGCTAAGGTGACCAGAGTATTCGAAACGAAATCAGGGGTAGTCGCAACTATCGACAAAGGAAAGCAGCCGATAAAGATATATGCAGAAGATCATCGTCAATCCTCGTCACAGTACTCTCAGAAACAGAGCAGTCAATCCAACCAACAACCGTCTCAGGAGGGATCACCCCGAATAGCGGGTAAAAGAATATCCCTGTTGGAGCGACAGAAAGTTGTTTATTCCTTCAAAGATGAAGCTGTACCTAAAATATTCAAAAGCTTGATGAAGAAATCAGAATTCAAACTGCCTGATCCGAAGAAACCCGAAGAGGTGGATAAGAAGAATGAACCAAATTATTGCCCGTACCACCGATTGCTTGGGCACACTGTAGACAAGTGTTTCGTCTTTAAAGACTGGCTCAAGAAGAATCTCAAGGAAGAGAATATAACAATCCCGAAGGAGTACTTGAGAGAACCTAAAAAAGGTTCCATAAACATGATTTCAGCTGAGTCATTTTCCCTGATTGATCCATATGTCGGAACGAGGATGGAGTACAACTTGGGATGAACTCAAGAGGGTCCTTAATCAAATACAGGATTCATCAAAACAAGCTTCTACAAATACCAGATGGAGTACAACTTGGGATGAACTCAAGAGGGTCCTCAATCAAATACAAGATTCATCAAAGTAAGCTTCTAAAAATACCAAAGAAGGATGGAATGAGGTATGGAGCAGATCATCCAAGAAGATACTAAACAAGCTACAGTCTGCATCAAAACAAGCCTCCATTCGGAGTCTGCAGCATACCGAGCCCGAGACAAAAATTTCACCAGAAAATCTGTCATCGTCGAGGACAAAGATCAAGAAAAAGAAGAGCGCCACTACCAAGATTGATAGCACGGGGGGTAGGATAGGGGCTGCCTCTACGAGATTAGTTGTCTCGAATTCGCGGAAGAAAATCCTCGAACCCTTGACTTTGTATGATTATCTTTTTGTCCCTCCGGAGTCTTATGAATATAATGGTTGTGATTTCAGCTACGTTTTGACTATTTCTGGTAATAACGTGACTGTTTATAACCAAGCTAGTTGCGATCTCGATCCCCAAAATGATGCTCAAATTGTACTTGAGTCTGATGAAATTGTTGTCAAGTCTAAGAAAGACATCGACGATATTGTTTACGAAAGTACTGATAACGAAGAGCCAACTCTCGAGCGTCATGGTGCACCACTTGCCATCAACTTAGATTTCACTGACAAAGAGGAAAAGACACCAGAAGATTCAATAATGATATCTCAAGAAGAAGAAGTCACAAAAGTCAACTTGAGGAGCGGAAAGGTGTTACCACCAAGAACAGCTCCAGCAGACAAAGGAAAACAGATAATAACTCAAGAAGAGATACCCCTACCTCCACCAGTGGAAGAACCACATAACCAAGACAAAATCGGAGGATCTTACAAAGTAGATTACAACGTGCTAGCTCATCTTAGGAAGTTGTCTGCCCGATTAAGCATCTACGACGCTCTGATCCTGTCAAAGGAGATGAGAGAATCTCTTGTTACAGCTTTGCTAGATCCAGAAATTTGCTTAGCTCAATTGGCTAGCACATCCTCAGATGAAGTTTGCTCGTTGGGAGAACAGTCAGGGGTAACCTTTACAAACGAAGACTTGTTGCTCAGTACCGCCGACCACAACCGTCCGCTCTTCGTCTCCGTTAGCATTGGCAGATTTGTCTTATCCAGAGTTTTAGTGGATCCTGGAGCATCTCTTAACTTGATGAGTCTACGGACATTAGCATATTTGGACTTCAACGTTCAAGAGCTCATCCCCGATAAAATGATGTTAAAAGGATTCAACCAAAAGGGAGAAAGAGTCTTGGATCAATCTCATTACTTATGAAAGTTGGAGAACTTGTAACAACCGTTAAATTTCATATCATCGACGCCGAGACCTCTTTTAACGCTCTATTGGGTCGACCATGGATTCATGAGCATAACATGGTTCCATCATCCCTAAATCAGTGCATTAAACACCGCAAAGATGGTCAAGAAAATTGCATCAAGGGAGACCTGCAACCTTTTTCAGTACATGAAGTTGGTATCCATGAAGATGCTGCCTACTACGCGCCTCCAAAGAAGACAGTCTTCTCATGAAGTTGGTATCCATGAAGATGCTGCCTACTACGCACCTCCAAAGAAGACTGTCTTCTCGCACGGAAGTTGGTATCCATGAAGATGCTGCCTACTACGTGCCTCCAAAGAAGACTGTCTTCTCGCGTATCCATGAAGATGTTGCCTACTATGCGCCTCCAAAGAAGTCTGTCTTCTCGCGCAAAATTTTGACACACAAAGATAAAGATTCAAAAGGATCACAAAAAGAAGGCCATACAACTCTGCTTCAACAACCTTCTACCACTCTCTTACAAAGAGTTGGTGGAGGTTCTTCTAGTTCACGCACTCGAGGTCGAGGCCGGGGACGTGGACGAGGAAAGATCAATTTAATTGTTGAACGGACTAAGCCAACAATCAACATTGGTGATGAAGAAAGTTCTGAAGATGAAGTAATGATGACAAAGCAGAAGAAACCTCAGTACGAGAAATCCCTAGAAGATACAGAAAGGAATGAATATGAAACAATGTATGATCGGATAAACCACTATGTGGATACTATGACCCTCACTCCGATTCTCCCTCAAAAGGTCAAGAGTTTAGAGGTCAAGGAAGTCCGTAGTGTTGGTTCAAAGCCGATCAAATTTTATTATGCTTCTACCTCTACTGAGCTTGAAAAACATGTAAATTTGGATGTTGATTCTAATGAATTAGTGGAATTACTTTTTGGTTACTTCTCTCCTTGTGTTGAAAAGTTAATTCAACAAGGATATTTACCAAAACAAATGCCAAAAGATAAATTTCAACTCTTTAAAAAATTATGGAATGCTAAAAGTCGAACTCCCAATTCTGAAGAAGGTCTCGGATTTGGTACAGTTGGACCAGTCGATGATTCTGAATTTTGCATGGTTGTTACTAGTGAGTCAGAAGAAGATTGTCTCGATATAAAGAATGACTCCACAACCAATAGAAGATGCTCCGCCAGAATTTGAGGAAGAAATTAAATCCACTATCGATGAATTAAAAGAGATTAACAACGGGACTGAAGAGCGACCCCGACCTACATTTATAAGTTCTCTACTTAATGATAAGAGTCTGCAGAACTAGTCAAACTACTAGCAGAGTTCAAAGATTGCTTCGCAGCAGCTACGATGAAATGTCAGGACTATCCGCAGAGGTTGCAGTCCATAAACTTGGGGTGGACAAGAATGTAACCCTAGTAAAACAAGCTCCTAGGAGAATGCACCTCGAAATAGAACAACAAGTCATCGCTGAGGTGAAAAAATTGATAGACGCCAACTTTGTTAAAGAAGAGCAGTACCCCACGTGGTTAGCCAATATTGTACCAATTAAAAAGAAAAATGGACAAATCCGTGTTTGTGACCACTTCAGAGATTTGAACAAGGCTTGTCCAAAAGATGAGTTTCCACTACCTATACCAGAGATGATGGCGGATATCGCCTTAACAAATGAGATTTTCTCCTTCATGGACGGATCGTTAGGATAAACAAATTAAGATGGCTCCCGAGGATGCAGCACTTACAGCTTTCAGAACACCGATTGGAATCTTCTGCTACATAGTGATGTCGTTTGGCCTAAAGAACGCCAGAGCAACATATCAGCGTGCAATGACGAGGATTTTTGACGACCTCATTCACAATCAAGTAGAATGCTATGTGGATGATCTGGTCATCAAAAGTTGACGACCTCATTCACAATCAAGTAGAATGCTACGTGGATGATCTGGTCATCAAAATTAAACAAAAAATAGACCACTTGTATGATTTGAGGATTGTGTTTGAACGGTTACGACGATATGACCTTAAAATGAATCCCTTAAAATGCGCCTTCGGCGTCACCTCCGGGAAATTTCTAGGGTTCGTTGTCCGTCATCGGGGAATCGAGATCGACACGGATAAGATTAAAGCTATCTTAGAAATGCCTCCCTCTAAAACCTTGAAGCAGTTACGTTTCTTCGGGGAAGTTGGCTGAGACGCTTTATTTCTAATCTCTTAGGTAGGTGTCAGCCTTTCTCGACATTAATTAAAAATGACGCCAAATTTATTTGGGAAGAAAAATGTCAGCGGGCCTTTGAGTACGTTAAACAATATTTAATGACACCTACTGTTTTGGTAGCCCCTATCCCAGGAAAACTGTTGATACTTTATACCGCGGCTTTGAATGACTCTCTTGGAGCCCTCTTAGCCCAAGTCAATGAGGAGGGAAAAGAAAATGCTCTCTACTAATTGAGTCGTCGTCTAATACCAACGGAGGTAAGGTATCCACCTATTGAGAAACATTGTATGACCCTAATTTTCGCCGCTCAAAAACTTAAACACTACATGCTTTTCTCATAAGGTCACCCTAATTTTGAAAGTTAATCCATTGCAATATTTAATGACCCGACCAACACTCTTCGGACGTTTAGCAAGATGGTCAATGATCTTATTGCAATTTGATATAAATTTTGTGCCCCTCCGTGCTATCAAGGGACAAATTTTAGCAGGATTTCTCACTGCACACGCACTGCCAGCTGGTTCCTCTCTCAACGACGAATTACCAGACGAGCAAATACTACAAATGGAATTTTCTAGTGCGCAGCGCTAGGAAATGTACTTCGACAGTGCTTCATCAGCCAGGAAAAACAAGGGATCAGACACAGTTATACCAGGCAAGGCAGGGATCGGTTTGATCTTTATTACGCCAGATAAGGGTATGTTGAGGTTTTCGTACCACCTGACGGAGCCATGTACCAACAATGAAGCAGAATATGAAGCCTTAATCACTGGATTGGAATTGGAAATTTTGATGAATATAACGAACATTGCCATTTATGGTGACTCTTAACTTATCATCCAGCAACTAGCTGGACAATACAGAATTCTGAAACCAAGATTAGCAGAATACCATCTGTACGCGATGAAGCTCCTGGAGCAGGTTCCTGAGGTGAATTTCTACCGGATTCCTTGGAGAGATAATGTTCATGCCGACGCTTTAGCAAAACTCGTTAAGGAAATGGCGTGTCCCCCGGAGGATTCCATCAAAGTCACGGTGCAAGAAAGATGAGTCTTGTCTCGGAGCGACTTCGAAGCTCTACACAAGCTTGGAAAAGAAGAAACCGTAAAAGCAGTTACAGGCATTAACGAAGATTGCCGCAAGCCATTAATAGAATATTTGCATATTGGAAAGCTGTCAGAAGACAAGTCCGAGGCGCATCAACATCACAAGAAGGGCCATGTCTTACGCCTTGGTGGGAAATGTTCTCTACAGAAGATCGTTCGACCAAATATGGCTACGGTGTTTGAGCAGAGCTGAGGCACAAAATATTGTTAAAGAAGTACATGCCGGATTGTGTGGTGCTCACCAGTCGAGACCAAAAATGAAAATGAAGATCAAAAGACTCGGATATTATTGGCTAGAGATGATGTCCGATTGCATGGATACCGCCAAAAGATGTCACCAATGCCAGGTGCATGGGGTGGTCTTACACCAGCCTCCAAATGTGCTGCACCCAACTATTGCCTTCGTGGCCATTCGAGTGTTGGGGCACAAACATAATAGGTCCGATAGACCCTCCATCTTCTAAGGGACACAGATTCAGGCCATTCGAGTGTTGGGGCACATACATAATAGGTCTGATAGACCCTCCATCTTCTAAAGGACACAGATTCATACTTGCTGCTACAGATTACTTTTCCAAATGGACGAGGCAGTACCGTTACGTGAGGTTACGACACAACACGTCCTTCAATTTTTCAAAAGCCAAATAGTCTACCATTTTGGAGTACCTCAAAGAATAATCTCTGATAATGGGATAGCTTTCATAAGTACGAAAGATCAACAATTTTGTCAGAAGATATGGGATAGATTGGAGATACTCTACAATTTACTATCCCAGAGCAAATGGTCTGGCTGAAGCCTTCAAAAAAACACTGGTACAGATTTTGAAGAAAACACAGGATGAAAATAAAAGGGATTGGCATAACAAGCTGTTAGAAGCCTTGTGGGCCTACTGGACGACTTTCAGGACTCCCACTCAGTGTACACCTTATATGCTCGTGTACGGGACTGAGGTTTTGTTACCACTAGAGATCCAGACACCATCCCTCAGAATCGCCGTTGCCAACCAACTTACAATGGAAGAGAGCGTAAAACTCAGGCTTGAAGAACTGGAGAGCCTCGAGGGAAAACGACTAGAAGCACAACAACATTTGGAGCTCTACCAGGCAAAGATGGTACAAGCCCATGACAAATTGGTCCTCCCAAGGACATTCAAAATTGGTGACCTCGTACTCATGCTCAAAAGACCCATTCTTGCTCACCGCAAAATAGGTGGCAAATTTGAGCTAACTTGGGAGGGACCATTTGTTGTTGAGATGGTTTATACAAGAGGAGCCTACCAGTTAGTGGACTTCCGGGGTGAAAGACCCATGTTACCGATAAATGGATGATACTTGAAGACCTATTACACGACCTGATGCTGCTTAATGTCGCTTACCTCTGCTTGCTTTTGCTTGCTTTGAAACTTTGAAACCTTGATTGTTTTAGGGTTATCTATATGACCATATGTCTATGACCGGGTCCAAATTTTGTAATTAATCTCATATATAATGAAAATTTTGAGAAAACTTTTGAACTTCACACGTTCTCTTTTCTACTTTTGGATTTAAAAATGCTATTAAATTAAAACAAAACTCACACATAAAATGAGTAATCCTTTTCATCAAAATAAACTAAAATTCACATTAATAAATACTCTATTTTGTTCTTGTTCATGCCAAACTTCAGCCCGCTGACGTTTCTTTCTGTCGTTTGTAGAAAAATGTCAGGACAAAGGTTGATCTTTACCTTCCAGGACGGCTGGACCTTGCACTGAACGAAGAGATGGCGCCACAAGGAGGTGTCATAGATTTCAACATTGATTTCAAACAGATTGATATGGACTATGACGGTCCTCTAATGGGCTTAGTCAGCAATGAAGAAAAGAGGGGACTACCTTCACTGTTAAGGGTGACCACTCAGGACGACGCGTCACGTAAGGGTAAAAACGTGATAACAAAAGAAGATCCGATGG
>JXCR01104891.1:3650-25675 GCA_002079205.1 Phalaenopsis hybrid cultivar | reverse complement strand
TTAAATGATTTTTAAAAATTAAAATATAACTCAAAAAATTATGAAACTTAGTTTTTTGAGTTCTCTGTGATCAGGGATATTTTATAAAAATCAAATAATATTTAGAATAAAAACTTGATTTTTAGCTTATTTTAAATAATTAAATAATTAAAAAATCCATAAAAATCACAAAAATAATAAAACTCATGGAAAGGTTCTAAATTGCTTCCTAATTACTTAGGAACAATTAGAATATTTTTACTGATTTTCTAAATAAAGATATTGAATTTTAAAGCATAAAAATAATTTGTAAAGGCTAAAAAATGAGTTTACACTAAAATAATTCCAATAAATCAAAGAAAAATCAAAAAAATACAAAATTTGCTCCATTGAGTTCTTTGACCTTAGGGAGATTTTTAAAAAATACAAAACTTAATTTTCACCATCTGAAATATTTTATTTTTATTAAATAGCCCAAAATTTAAAATAATTCTAATAAATCACATAAAATTGAAAAAATTATGAAATTTTATCAAAAGGCTTATCTAGTCTATGTTTTACCTTACGTAAAAATTTCAAGGGATTAGAATTTACCGTGGTGAGGTTAGGAATTTTCTTTGAAAAATCCTATTTTATTTCATAAAAATAATTATATAAATTAACTTAAATTTTGAAAAATCGTTTTCTCCTCTGATGTCTTAATTGACCCATGAATGAGGTAGGATAAAAATTTCAAAGTCATTCAAATNATGAATGAGAATGTAATTCATATGATTTAGTGCAAATAAATAGGGAAATAATCTTTGAAGGGTGTAGAGTTATGACTTTAAAGTGACATGTATAAATAGCGAAATATTCATTGAAGGGTGTAGAGTTAGAGGACTTTAAAGTGACAGGTTAAAGTCCCCAACTTGGTTTATTGTTTAGGTTATGATATGAGATGTTAGCCCCCAGGTGGAGGGAATCGAGGGAACTCTAGAGTGAGAGCTAGTATCTTCACCCCAGGTGGAGGGAATCAAGGGGAAACATTCATTGATGGGTGTAGAGTTAGAGGACTTTAAAGTGACAGGTTAAAGCCCCCAACTTTTGTTTTAGGTTCTAATACGAGATGTTAGCCCCCAGGTGGAGGGAATCGAGGGAACTCTAGAGAGAGAGCTAGTATCTTCCCGTGCAAATAAATAGGGAAATAATCTATGAAGGGTGTAGAGTTAGAGGACTTTAGAGTGACAGACCAACTTAGTTTATTAGTTTTAGGTTTTGATACAAGATGTTAGCCCCCAGGTGGAGGGAATCAAGGGAGGGTTAAAGCCCCCAACTTGGTTTATTATTTTAGGTTTTGATACGAAATGTTAGCCCCCAGGTTGAGGGAATCGAGGGAACTCTAGAGTGAGAGCTAGTATCTTCCCTGCCTAGCTGGTCTTCAGAACTATTCAAACTTTAAATTAACCAATATTTTTTATAGCATCTCTAGTAAAGGTAAAGAATATTATTCCTCCTATTTGGAACAACACAATTTACATGCTTCCACAACAGAATTCCTATACTTATTACTGATTCATGATAAGGAGAAAGATATTTTCATACCAAGTACTTCTCTCTTACATAAACTCTATTTAGCTTTAGAATTTTTATTGTTTTGTCAAAATATCAAAAATATTAAAAGAATTGAAGTACTTAGAGAAAATATCTATAGTATAAGTAATTGTCTTTTTTAAAAATAGAAAATTTTTGCAAATTGCGTATTTTCTATGTGAGTTTGATATTTTGGTCTTAATTAAAAAGTCCTATATTACTTGATAACGATATGTATACTTGCATAGTATTCCAATATATATATAAATTAAAAAGTTAAATTCTTATTTTCTCTAGGATCAATTTTTTGGTTTTGTTGCAAAGTAAGGAAATATAAGTGAAAAATATCATCAAAGATATTATTATACCGTGCATATAAGCAGTTATCTCGGATCACATAGCATAGATAGCTTTGGTGAGACTTTGATTGGTGTAGGCTTGCTAGATAACTCTATCATTTTTGCTTCTATTAATGTGAATTTTAGAGATGTGAGTCATATAAGGTTCTTGAAGAATATTTTGCAATTTTGTAATAGACCATTGATCCCCCTCCCAGAAATCAGCCACAGTAAGATTAGGATTGAAATCAATAGAAGGAGCACCAATTTAATCCTTTGGGCACCAATGTTCCAACCAGAAATTCACTTTTCAAGTCCCCAAGTCCCAAATAAACATCTCCTCAGCAAGATGCTTCACCTTCAGCATGTTGGCCCAAATCCTAAAATGCCCCAATTTTCTGACAATTAGAGAAGGGTGCCGATCTTTGTAATACTTTCCCATCATAAACTTAGCCCACAGAGTGATTGAGCTCTAAAATTTATCCACATTTTGCAGAGGTTGACTTGAATGAGTTGGTGTAGCCCTTTAAACCCAATACCCTCTACTAATGTGGGTTTTGCTACCTTTTGCCAAGATGCCCAGTGAAGTTGTTTTCTTTGACTAGGCCATAAGAACCTATTAAAAGCCCTCTCCAGTTGAATTTGTGTACTTCTCTTCATATAGGTTGTTTGGAGAATGTAAGAAGGAAAGGTAGTAAGTTTGCTCTTGATTAAGGTTATTCTGTCACCATTAGAGAGGAAGGAATGAGACCAGCCAGAAAGGTATGAATTTATTTTATGTAGAGCATCATCAAATTAGATCTGCTTGGATCTGCCACTGATGAGGAGCACACCAAGGTATTAAAATGGAGATTGGGCAATGGAGAACCCACCGTAGCTAGAAATCCATTGTTTATAGTTGGGAGAGGACCTTTTATTGAAAATAAGTTGGCACTTTGCAGGGCTAAAGAACATTCTAAATTGAGATTGGAAAGTTTGAAGGCATTGATAGACTTTTTTAACAGCACTTTTGTGGGCACTGGAAAAAACCATAATATCATCAGCATATAATAAATGGGAGATAACCATATTAGATTTATGATGGTACCTAGAGTACCCCTGAGATAGAAGTGACTTATCTAGCATTCTGGACAGGTAGTCCATGGCAAGGATGAAAATTGTGGGGGAAAGTGGGCCACCATATTTCAGCCCTCTAGAAGCAGAAAAAGAGCCCCATCCATACCCATTGATGACAATGGAGTGCCTATTATTCAATAACCATTTGTGTATGAGGGTGAAAAATTTAGTCTGAAACCCTCTAGCAGAAAGGATGTTCAGTATGAAATTCCAATAAATAGTGTCATAGGATTTTCTTATATCCAATTTGTAAATCAGATTCCCTCCCCTACAATGCTTGTCCAGGTCTAGGAACAACTCCTGAGCAAGAAAAACATTGTCAATTATTGATCTCCCATTTATGAAAGCTATTTGTCTGGGACTAATCAGCTTATCTAAGTAAGGTTGGAGCCTGCTCACTATAATCATGCTAATAGTTTTGTTGATGCCTGAGGTTAGACAGATGGGCCTGTAGTGATCCCAATTCTTCTGCATTTCAGCTCTAAGTACTAACACAAAATTAGAATCACTAAAGAAGCTGGGGAGGTTATTACCCTGAAAGAAACTGAGAATAGCCTCAGTCACATCCTTTTTGATGATAGGCGAAGACTTCTTGTAAAAATATGCAGTAAAGCCATCAGGGCCTGCAGTCTTGGATCAGTCTATCGAATTCAATGCCATCCAGATTTCTTTTTCAGAGGGGGGTTAGTAAGTTTTAGATTTTTGGTGAGATCAAATTCTTTAGTAAAGTAGGTTCCATCTACAGGAGTGTTGGGTTCAGGTAGAGAGTTCAACAGTTGGTTGTAGTAGTTAACAACATTGTTAGTAATGTGTTGACATCATTTTTTGTTGAGGTTTAGTTTTTCCTCTTTAGTAGCCTAAGTCATAGGACTTTCCTATTGACTATTCTTAGAAAACTAGAAAAGGCACCCTCACCATTAGAAATCCCTAGGATTTTCCTATTGACTATTCTCGAAAACCTAGACATGGAACCCTCACCATTAGAAATTCCAAACTCTTCTCTACTCAGCTTGAAGTTCCAGATGCTGGTCCTAACCTCTAAATACTTAGTAGGTGGGTTTACTGTGGGGGAAACTCAAGATTAGTCACCGTTAGGGTTGCTGGACCTTAGGGTTGACCTTGGGTGTTGGTCTGGAGCTAAGGCACTCACTTCACTTATCTGTACCCACAATCACTCACAACCCTGAACTCAAGTTTCTAGCCTAGATCCCTTGATTTTTTGGGATACTCATGTAGATGCTCCCCTAAACCTACTAGCCCTAGGGCTATGGTTTAGCTAAGACAACTATGTAGAGGACCCAAAATGGGATTTCCATTGGTCCATGGCTTGTTGGTGATGGTTGGTACCTCAAATCTACCAAAATACCCATCTTGGCCTTTTATCCCTAAAACACCCCCAAATTACCAAAATACCCCTCTTGGACCCAAAATTCCAAAAATTTCCAAAAAATCTCAATAAATTCTAAATATCATTTTTCTCAACTACCACATGACCCAATTTGGCTAATTTGACCAATCAACTACCACATGACCCACTTTGGCCAATTTGACCATCTTTAACCAAAATCCCCAAATTGCTCTTAAAGACCCAAATTTCCCCAAATCCAACTCAAATGTCCATAAATTTGATCTCAATTGAGAAGACCCAAATTTCCCCAAATCCAACTCAAATGTCCATCAATTGGGTCTCAATTGACCCCAAATCCAATCCTAAACTCAAATTCACTCCCCAAATCCAACTCAAATGTCCATCAATTTGATCTCAATTGACCCCAATTCTAATCCTAAACAAAAATTCACTTTTTATATGACCAAACTAAATCAATTCCAAGCGTAATTGGCCTATGATTTGAGCCCAATTTTGATCTAGGTCAAAACCCCACTTTTGACCATATGACCTAATCTCACCAAATTGAACTCATAGCCTAGTCAAAACCCCAATTAATGTTTAAAAGTCTTGATAACATTCCTATACATCCGAATCAACAATCAATTGACCTTGGCGAAGCCTAAAATCCATTTGATTTTAGCCTAAATCCAAAATTCCCAAATTTAGCCCCAAAAAGTAAGTCCCCAAATTTCACCCAATTGATTGCCTTAACCTCCAAATTGGTATCCAATTCATGTTGGAAACTCTTCATAAGGTCACTATTGACCATTTACAACAATAAATTTGGACCTATCCCAAGGCTAACCCAAGCTAGACCCAAGCCTAGCCCAACATGACCAAATTGATTAAAGTTCAAAATTCCCTCAAATTGACCTACCAATTGAACTCAAAATCACATCAACCCTTCACCAAAAATCTTCATAACAATAATCTACACAATTTTGATCAATCAATTAGGTCAATTGAAATGGCTAACCTAGCCCAAACCCAAGCTTTGGTCATTTGCACGCACTTGGACCCTTTCACCAAAAATTTACTTAATCATGTCTAAGCCACCAAATTAATGATTTCACAGCCACCAAAACCTTCCTAAAGACCAGGCTAAACCCTCCTAAAATCACCATGACAAGCTATGGACTAATGGATCCACAAATTAATGGATTTTAACCCATTTTTTGACCAAACTTGAAATATCTCCAACATCATCACTTACCCTTGGGAGATAATCATCGTTAGCCATCCCTGACTTCCCTGAGCCAAGAGGTGACCAATGTCTGGCCGGCCAGCCACCTTGGTGGCTGGAAAATGGCCAAAACCATGTCTAAGACAAGGGATTTTCACCCAATTGAAACCCAAAGGCCAAATCAGCCCAGCTGCTCATTGGAGCTTCTCTGCCCTCCACGTAAGCAACCAAATGCACCCCTCAATTGGCCCTAGCAGTCAACCTAAGCCATTTTATTTAAACTCCCCCTCCGTGGAAAAAGAGAGAGAGAGCTTAAAATTCCTTGTGGAGACTCAGTAAAACTTCTTGCAGAGCTTCCTGGAGACCTCTTGAGCTTAACCAAACCTTCCTTAGCCACTCAAATCCATTGGTTGAGTTCAATTTTGGAGCTCAATTTCAAGGCCGAAACAGGACATCCTCCAAACCTCCACCAAACTCAAATTAATTGCACCCACACCATCCCAACATCAAGAGAAGAAGATCCCCCACAAAATCCCCATCATCCAAACACCCCAAGGTGGACTTCGACCAAACCCCCAAATTAGCCTTGGTCGAATATGGGTCTAAGCGTTTCACCATGACCAGAGGCTCCATCCCTAGGCTTCTGACACCCACACAAAGCTTCTACAAGCATCCAATCAGGCTGCCCATTTTGGACCAAGGTATTCAAATTTAACCCTAAACCGAGCCTCTTTTAATTATTCATGAATATACAATCAATTTAAGCGTTCATCAACCATATGGATGTATTCTACTAGTCAATACGAGAATTTAAAAAAATTCACTCAATTTCGTTAAGAATCAAGTGAGATATTAGCGTTTTAAAACTGACGGTTTTTGGGTCCAGTTCATTTTGGACGATGACCCGTGACCATCAGATAAAGCATGTATTGATTGGGTGGACCTGATCGCATCGAACAGACCGCGGTCCGACATGGGCGGGAATGACTTGGCTGGCGGCACCAATCACACAACGAAATNTTTGGACTAAGTGAATCCAATAGAAAATAGTGGTGCCGGAACGAGGGAACCGTAGGATCCTAACTCGACACTAAGTGAATCCAATAGAAAGTAGCGGTGTCGGAACGAGGGAACCGTAGGATCCTAACCGGTGTTCACCCTAATCAACTTTAACATGCCCCCATAAAATTTAAAGAACTTCAACCATAAGGCCACCTGATTTGACATAACTTTAATATGCCCTCTATAAAATTTAAAGAACTTCAACCATAAGGCCACCTGATTTGATATTATAACAATAGTGATGCTGGAACGAGGGAACTGTAGGATCCTAACCGGTGTCGCTCTAATCAACTTTAATACGCCCTCATAAAATTTAAAGAACTTCAACCATAGGGCCACCTGATTTAACATTATAACTTGACATACTAGAAAACTCAAACTCGTCGCGGTGAGGAATAGCTTGGTGGGCAGCACGACCATCTTCAACAGCAAAACCTATCTTCACCAGCTAAACCAATTTTGGTGGGCAGCACGACCATCTTCAACAGCAAAACCTATCTTCACCAGCTAAACCAATCTTCATTCGTGGGCAGCACGGCCATCTTCAACAGCAAAACCTGTCTTCCCCAGCTAAACCAATCTTCCTTAGCAGCACGACCATCTTCAACAGTAAAACCTGTCTTCCCCAGCTAAACCAATCTTCCTTCCTTATGCTTAAACAACAAAGCCATAGGATTTCGAGGTTGCTTGCTTTTGCAACGTAAATCCTCACATCATCTTTAGGCCTTTACATAGCCCTGTTATACAATATAAGCCCTAACTCGTCTTAAGATTCTGAGGTTGTCGTTTGTCACGACCTAAACCCTCACATCTTCCAGGCTATTTTTGTAATTATTTCACATGAATGTAAGCCCTAAATAATAAAATTGGCAAGATGAAACACTTAAATATTTCTCCTCAAAATTGAAGCCAAACATTAGGATAGCTTGGAAAGTCACTGAGGTTCTCCTCTGGATCCATGATATCCCTTAGTTCTTCTTCCTTTGGATTCTACAAAAAAATGTTCCAAATTTAAGCCAATCTCATTTCACACCTCTATGTCCGATCTCATTGAAAAGTCCTACCCTTTGAAATTTTTATTCTACAATAAAAATGTTCCAAATTTGAACTAGTCCCCTTTCACACATCTACGTCCGATTTCGTTGAAGAGTCCTACCCTTTGAAATTCTCTTTCACACCTCTACATCTGATCTCATTGAAAAGTCCTCCCCTTTGAAACTCCTTGAAGATAATATTCACACCTCTACGTCTGATTTCGTTAAAGAGTCCTACCCTTTGAAATTCCTTGAAGATAATCTTTCCACCTCTACGTCCGATTTTGTTGAAGAGTCTTACCCTTTGAAATTCCTTGAAGATAATATTTCTACTCTACGTCCGATTTCGTTGAAGAGTCCTACCCTTTGAAATTCCTTGAAGATAATATTTCTCATTTTATCGAGAGTTTTCTTAGGTGACTTTGGTCATTTAAGATGTAATTAACTATAGGGGCTTACCCTTATCGCGAGTCTTCTTAGGTGACTTTGGTCATTTAAGATGTAATTAACTATAGGGGCTTGCTCTTATAAGAAACATGTCTGAACCTAGCTTAATATAATCTCTATTTAATCCTTTATATCAAATAAGGGAACTTGTCGGCAAATACAAAGGTTTTGCAGACTAAACGGACGTCATACTTTCCTTAGTTTATTTGATCGAGCCTCATCCTAGTGTCTTGTGTTTATCCTTTGGGATAGATACAGGATTCGAGGTACAGTGCTCTTTCATTTTAAACTATGAAAAATATGGGGTTAGTTTGATTTCATACTTCAACGTCCTTCCGAAGCGGGCGATGGGATTTTGATTCCGGTGACCGATAGCTTCTTACAGGCAACTCCCCTCCAACCCTCGAAATAGCGCCTACAGCTTCTGGAGACTCCGCTAGGGACATGTTTTTCTCTCCATATAAATCAAGAAATATTATCTTCACATATCGGTAATATGTCCATGTCCCTCTTGCACGAGATCACCCTTCTTCCATTGGCATACTTTACCCATTTATATCTTGGGAAAGTACGGCTAACTCTTGGACTTTAGGACTAGCTGTTCAACCATCTTTGAACAGAGGGGTTCAGAAGGACCATTAAGGATTTTTAAATTTTTTATGTGGGGTCGGACCCCCAATAGGTGTGTCGGTGGACTAATTCCACCTGAGCATTTTCTACCACTAATTGGGTCCCGCACTGGGTCCTAAAATTTTTCACATCTCCCTTCCAGATTTGATTCGTTATTTATTAAATTAAACCAAATCATGTTGTGTTGCGCGCACTTTGAAATATTAATTAAATTTTACACCTTTTTAAACAAAGATGTTAAATTTACCTGTAAATTAAGACCCACCCGGTTTACAGATCAACCTCCCTTTTCAGTGCTTCCACTAAAGATTTTGAGGTTTTTGGCCATATAGCTAACCCTAAAACTTTCTGTTTTAAAGCGCACTGCAATGGCTTACCCAACGCTGACCTTTTCCTACAATCTGCGAATGGACCGCAGCTTCCATAACGTCACTCCCACCATCCAGTTCAGAGCTGGATTTGAAGATCTCGAGGGCATCCTCAGGAAAGCCCCGTTTGTGGTAATGAGGATTGCTACCCCAAAAATACAAGAGTCATCTGCAGAATTCAGTTTGAACTGCCTTCAGAACTTCCCTGCCTGCAAGAAGGCTAAAGCTGCTATCATCAAGGCTATTATCCCTGCTACTGCTAAGGGAAAATAAGTGATGGTCGTTGAAGATCCGACTGAAGGATTAAGTGTTCCACAACCCGTGTTTGAGATTGGATCAAGTTCAAGGACTGTACCACTGACCCGAACTCAAAGGAGGAACAATAATAGAAGAATTCAGAGGGCCATTAAAGCCCAGACTCCTGAAAACACACCCGTTGAGGGGGAGCCTCATCAAATTGAAGAGGTGTTACAAAAAATTTATCCACTCCTACGAGGGAGTAGATTCCATCCTCTGACAGATACTGATGGATATGAGAGTATCCAGAAGATTGATGTCACATTACCATCATTTCATGGACATGGTGAGGAGGGAAAGAAGTTTACTCCTATCACTCGAGTTAACACAGTATTCAAAAGGCTTGCTACTAAAGAATGATGTTCTGTTAGTGAGTTACTTAAACGAGTGGCACATGCAATTTCCCCTCATATGAAAAAAGAAATTTTGAAGGATGTTAAGTACATTAGAAAGTCTCGTAAGTTGACTGTAAAGTCACCTACCTGTGTTCCCGTCTGGTTCCGTTTGGGAAACCGAGTTGATACTGCTATGGTCACCACCGATCATACCACCACCAGGACCGCAGGTCGCTGACCAATTAAGTCAAGACTGGGTCCGAGCAGCTTACCCGTCACTCCAGCAATCACGGAAAAAAAGACAAGACGACTACCTGACACTGTAGCCGGTCTACACCACAGAGAGCATACCTTCCCTCGACATACCGATGTCTCTACTAAGACATCCCGTCCTGAGACATCATTGTCAAAGAAGAAAAGGGTATGGGTACCCAAGGTTACTGCACCGATATAGTTCAGTGAGCCTGCAAGACAGGAAATAAAACCAGTGCCTGAAATATCTGATATCGTCATGATAAAAGCTAGCGAGATGGAGGAACAAATAGAGGATATCCACGAAGGTCCTCCAGATCTTAAATCAATCAAGGAATCGATAATTGAGGAAAAATTTGAGAAACTCAGGATCAAGATTTTTGAGTTAGCTCGAGAGCACGGAGTTCCCGTCAATAGTGACAATGAAGATTTTGATTACAGTGATTACTTGGAGAAGGATTTCATGGATGTCCATGTAATCAAAACCAGATCTACCACATCTACGTGTGAGGCTCAACCTCACACCAAAGAGAACGCCGTAGATGAGCTGCGTAAGGTTATCCTCCTAAGGGATGAACAAGTCAGTCTACTGGAGAAAAGAATAGAAGAGATGAGTGCAGCTATGACCGCTATGGCCACCATTTAGGGGCAATCACAAGCACCAAGATTGGCTTCTCCAGAGATTAATCAGCCAGAAATCATACACATCATAGATGAAAGAAGAGAGGCTACTTCGACAGACAAAGATGAACAACCAAAGAAAGATTCTCCATCAAGTGCCATGCCAGAAAAATAGTTCAAGCAAATGGTTGAACAAGTACGGGATGTCTTAGCCCAGTCCAAGGGTGGTGCATCATATTTAAAGGGTAGACCTTACCCAAAGGATTTTGATGCCGTCCCTTTTCCCAAGGGTTTTGTGGCCCAAAACTTCAAGATATTCGATGGGGCTGGAAATCCCAGACAGCACATAACACATTTTCGAGCCAGTTGTGGGAACACAAGGAATAATGAAGCTCTACTCTGTCAGCAGTTCGTCAGCAGCTTGTTAGGAATCGCTTTAGACTGGTACGCTGACATACCTAATGGGTAAATTAAAATATTTTTTGAGTTGGAACAATTATTTGTGAAGAGATTTGCCGGGACGCAGCAGCATGTGTCTATTGGAGAGCTTATAATGGAGAAGCAGAAGCCCAGTGAAACCTTGGCAGACTATATTTTGAGGTGGAGAAACCTTAGCACAAAATATAAACCTCAGCTACAGGAACATCAAGCGTTAAAATTCTTCCTGAAAGCATACATGGGCAGTAGCTTTCATGCTTAAGGGACTCATCATCAAATCCTTTTACTCAAAAGCATTCATGGGTTAGTAGCTTTCATGCTTAAGGGACTCACCATCAAATCCTTCGAGAAGCTACTCAGTAAAGCCAATAGTCTTCAAGAAGAAATGAAGCACATGGAGCCACATGAAAAGGCTAAGGTGGCCAGAGTGTTCGAAAAGAAATCATGGGTAGTCGCGACTGTCAACAAAGGGAAGTAACCGATAAAGATATATGCAGAAGAGCACCGCCAGTCTTCGTCACAGTACTCTCAGAACAGAGCAGTCAATCCAACCAACGGCCGCCTCAGGAGGGATCACCTCGAACAGTGGGTAAAAGAATATCCCTATTAGAGCGACAGAAAGTTGTTTATTCCTTCAAAGATGAAGTTGTACCTAAATCATTCAAAAGCTTGATAAAGAAACCAGAATTCAAACTACCTGATCCGAAGAAACCCGAAGAGGTGGATAAGAAGAATGAATCGAATTATTGTCCATACCACTGGTTGCCTTGGCATACTATAGATAAGTGTTTCGTCTTTAAAGACTGGCTTGAGAAGAACCTCAAGGAAGAGAATATAACAATCCCGAAGGAGTATTTGAGAGAACCTAAAAAAGGTTCCATAAACATGATTTCAGCTGAGTCAATCTCCCCAATTGATCTATATGTCGGAACAGGCAGAGGGAGTACAACTTGGTATTAACTCAAGAGGGTCCTCAATCAAATACAGGATTCATCAAAACAAGCTTCTACGGACACCGGAGAAGAATGTAATGAGGTCTGGAGCAGGTCATCCAAAAAGATACTGAACAAGATACAGTCTGCATCAAAACAAGCCTCTATTCAGGGACCGCAACATACCGAGCCCAAGATGAAGATTTCGCCAGGAGATCCGTCATCGTCAAGGATAAAGAGCAAGAAGAAGAAAAGTGTCGCTGCCAAGATTGATAGTACGGGGGGTAGGATAGGGATGCCTCTACTAGGCTGGTTGTCTCGGATTTGGGGAAGAAAATCCTCAAACCCTTGACTTTGTATGATTATCTTTTTGTCCCTCCAGGGCCTTATGAATATAATGATTGTGATTTCAGCTACGTTTTGACTGTTTCTGGTAATAACGTAACTGATTATGACCGATCTGGCTGTGACCTTGATCCCCAAAATGATCCTCAAATCGTACTCCAGTCTGATGAGCTCGTTGTCAAATCTAAAGAAGAAGTCAACGATATCGCTTACGACAGCACCGATAGCGAAGAGCCAACTCTCGAGCGTCACAGTGCACCTCTTAACATCAACTTAGATCTTTCCGATGAAGAGGAAAAAACACCAGAAGATTCAATAATGATATCTCAAAAAGAAGAAATCACAGAAGCCAACTTGAGGAGCGGGAAAGTGTTACCACCAAGAACAACTCCAATAGACAAAGGAAAACAGATAATGACTCGAGAAGAGATACCCCCACCTCCGCCAGTGGAACAACCACATAATCAAGATAAAATCAGAGGACCCTACAAAATAAACTACAACATGCTAGCTCATCTTAGGAAGTTGCCTACCCAACTAAGCATCTACGACGCTCTGATCCTGTCAAAGAAGATGAGAGAATCTCTGGTTATAGCTTTGCTTGATCCAGAAATTTGCTTAGTGCAGTTGGCTAGCACATCCTTAGATGAAGTTTGCTTGTTGAGAGAACAGTCAGGGGTAACCTTCACAGATGAAGACTTGTTGCTCGGTACCGCCGCCCGCTCCACATCTCCGTCAATATCGGCAGATTTGTGTTATCCAGAGTATTAGTGGATCCTGGGGCATCTCTTAACTTGATGAGCCTACGGACATTGACTTATTTGGATATTGAAGCTCAAGAGCTTACAGCTGATAAAATGATGTTATGAGGATTCAATCAAAAGAGAGAAAGAGCCTTCAGATCAATTACATTACTTATGAAGGTTGGTGAACTCGTGACAACAGTTAAATTTCATATCATCAACGCCGAGACCTCTTTTAATGCTCTATTGGAACGACCATGGATTCATGAGCACAATATGGTTCCATCATCCCTACACCAGTGCATCAAATACCGCAAAGATGGTCAAGAGAATTGCATCAAGGGAGAACCATGGATTCATGAGCACAATATGGTTCCATCATCCCTACACCAGTGCATTAAATACCGCACAGATGGTCAGGAAAATTGCATCAAGGGAGATCTACAACCATTTTCAGTACATGAACTTGGTATCCATGAAGATGCTGCTTACTACGCGCCTCCAAAGAAGACTGTCTTCTCGCGCGAGATTTTGACAAACAAAGTTGAAGGTTCAGAAGAATCACAAAAAGGAGGCCATACAACTCCACTTCAATGACCTTCTACCACTCCCCTACGTCGAGTTGGTGGAGATTCTTCTAGTTCACGGACCCGAGGTCGAGGTCGGGGACGAAGACGAGGAAAGATCAATTTAATTGTTGAACGGACTAGGCCAACTATCAACATTAGTGATGATGACAGTTCAGAAGATGAAATAATGATAACGAAGCAGAAGAAACCTCAGTATGAGATATCCCTAGAAGATACGGAGAAGAATGAATATGAAACAATGTATGATTGAATAAACCACTATGTGAATACTATGACCCTTACTCTGATTCTCCCTTAAAAGGTCGAGAGTTTAGAGGCAAGGAAGTCCGTAGTGTTGGTTCAAAGCCGATCAAATTTTACCGTGCTTCTGCTTCTACTGAGCTTGAAAAACATGTAAATTTAGATGTTGATTCTAATGAATTAATGGAATTTCCTTTTGGTTACTTCTCGCCTTGTGTCCAAAAGTTAATTCAACAGGGACACTTACTGAAACAAATGCCAAAAGATAAATTTCAACTTTTTGAAAAACTATGGAATGCTAAAAGTCGAACTCTCAATTCAAAAGAAGGTCTCAGATTTGGTACAGTTGGACCAGTCAAAGATTCTGAATTTTGCAAGGTTGTTACTAGTGGATCAGAAGAGGATTGCCTCGATGTAGAGGATAACTCCACAACCAATAGAAGATGCTCCGCCAGAATTTGAAATCGATGAATTAAAAGAGATTAACCTCGGGACTGAAGAACGACCCTGACCTACATTTATAAGTTCTCTACTTGATAACGAAGACTCTGCAGAATTGGTCAAACTATTAACAAAATTTAAAGATTACTTCGCATGGAGCTACGATGAAGTGCCAGGGCTGTCAGCAGAGGTTGCAGTCCATAAACTCGGGGTGGACAAGAATATACCCCAATAAAACAAGCCCCAAGGAGAATGCGCCTTGAAATAGAACAACAAGTCATCGTCGAGGTAAAGAAATTGATAGACAAAAACTTTGTTAAAGAAGAGCAATACCCCACGTGGTTAGCCAATATTGTACCTGTTAAAAAGAAAAATGGACAGATCCGCATTTGTGTCGACTTTAGAGATTTGAACAAGGCATGTCCAAAAGACGAGTTTCCACTACCTATACCAGAAATGATGGTGGACATCGCTTCGACACATGAAATTTTCTCCTTCATGGACGGATCATCGGGATATAACCAAATCAAGATGGCTCCCGAGGATGCAGCGTTTACAGCTTTCAGAACACCAATTGGAATTTTTTGCTACACAGTGATGTCGTCCGACCTAAAGAACGCCAGAGCAACATATCAGCGTACAATGACAAAGATTTTTGACGACCTCATCCATAATCAAGTAGAATGATACGTGGATGATTTGGTCATCAAAAGTAAACAAAAAACAGACCATTTGTACTATTTGAGGATAGTGTTTGAACAGTTACGACGATATGACCTTAAAATGAATCCCTTAAAGTGCGCCTCTTTGGCGTTACCTCCGAGAAATTTCTAGGATTCGTTGTCCGTCATCGGGGAATCGAGATCGACCAAAACAAGATTAAAGATATTTTGGAAATTCCTCCCCCTAAAACCTTGAAGCAATTACGTTCCTTCCAGAAGAAGTTGGCATATCTAAGACGCTTTATGTCTAATCTCTCAGGTTGGTGTCAGCCTTTCTTGGCATTAATTAAAAAGGATGCCAAATTTATTTGGGAAGATAAATGTCAGCGGGCCTTTGAGGACGTTAAACAATATTTAATGACACCTCCTGTTTTGGTAGCCCCTATCTTGGGAAAACGTTGATACTTTATACCACAGCTTTGGATGACTCTCTCCAAGCCCTCTTAGCCCAAATCAATGAGGAGGGAAAAGAAAATTTGCTCTACTACTTGAGTCGTCGTCTAATGCCGACGGTGATAAGGTATCCACCTATTGAGAAGCATTGCCTAGCATTAATTTTCGCCGCCCAAAAGCTTAGACATTACATGATTTCTCATAGGATAACTCTAATTTCAAAAGTTAATCCATTGCAATATTTGATGACCCAATCAATACTTTCCGGACGTTTAGCAAGATGATCAATGATCTTATTGCAATTTGATATAACTTTTGTTCCCCTCTGTGCCATCAAGGGACAGATACTAGCAGACTTTCTCGTTGCACACCCACTGCCAGTTGGGTCCTCTCTCAACGACGAGTTACCAGGCAAGCAAATACTACAAATGGAATTTTCTAGTGCGCAATGTTGGGAAATGTACTTTGATGGTGCTTCATCAGCCAGGAAAAATAAAGGATCAGGCACAGTTATACATGGCAAGGCAGGGATTAGTTTGATCTTTATTACGCCAGATAAAGGCATGATGAGGTTCTCATACTACCTGACAGAGCCATGCACTAACAATGAAGCAAAATATGAAGCCTTGATCACCGGTACCACCTGACAGAGTCGTGCACTAACAATGAAGCAGAATATGAAGCCTTAATCACCGAATTGGCATGGCAATTTCAATGGATATAACAAACATTGTCATTTATGGTGACTCTCAACTTGTCATCCAGTAGGTCGCCGGACAATACAAAATTCTCAAACCAAGACTAGCAGAATACCATTTGTACACAATGAAGCTCCTGGAGCAGATTCCTGAGGTGACTTTCTACCGGATTCCTCGGGGAGATGATGCCCATGCCGATGCTCTAGCAAAACTCGCTAAGGAAATGGCGTGTTCCCCGAAGGATTCCATCGAAGTCACGGTTCAATGAAGACGAGTCCTGTCTCGAAACGACTTCGAAACTCTACACAAGCTTGAAAAAGAAGAAATAATAAATACAGTTACAGACATCAACGAAGATTGGCGTAAGCCATTAATAGAATATTTGCATACTGGAAAGCTGCCAGAGGACAAGTCTGAGGCACACCATTTCACAAGAAGGGTCATGTCTTACGCTATGATGGGAAATGTTCTATAAAGAAGATCATTCGAGCAAATGTGGCTACGGTGTTTGAGCAGAGCCAAGGCACAGAATATTGTCAAAGAGGTACATGCCAGATTGTGTGGCGCTCACCAGTCGGGTCCAAAAATAAAAATGAAGATCAAAAGACTCGGATGCATGGATACAGCCAAAAAATGTCACCAATGCCAAGTGCATGGGGTGGTCTTACACCAGCCTCTGAATGTGCTACACCAAACTGTTGCTTCGTGGCCATTCGAGGGTTGGGGCACGAACATAATGGGTCCGATAGACCCTCCATCTTTTAAAAGACACAGATTTATACTTGCCGCTACAGACTACTTCTCCAAATGGGCAGAGGCAGTACCGTTACGTGAGGTTACGGCACAAAACATTCTTCAATTTTTCAAAAGCCAAATTGTCTACCATTTTGGAGTACATCGAAGAATAATCTTTGACAACGGGAGAGCTTTCAAAAGCACAAAGATCAACAATTTTGTCAGAAGACATAGGATAGATTGGAGATACTCTACAATTTACTATCCCAGAGCAAATGGTTTGGCTGAAGCTTTCAACAAGACACTGGTATAGATTTTGAAGAAAACACTGGATGAAAACAAAAGAGATTGGCATAACAAACTGTTAGAAGCCTTGTGGGCCTACCGGACGACTTTCAGGACTCCCACTAAGTGTACACCTTATATGCTCGTGTACGGGACCGAGGTCGTGCTACCGCTAGAAATCCAGACACCATCTCTCAGAGTCGTCGTTGCCAACCAACTCACAATGAAAGAAAGTGCAAAACTCAGACTTGAAGAACTAGAGAGCCTCAAGGGAAAATGATTGGAAGCACAACAACATTTGGAGCTCTACCAGGCAAAGATGGCACAAGCCCATGATAAATTGGTCCACCCAAGGACATTCAAAATTGGTGACCTCATACTTGTGCTCAAAAGACCTATTCTTGCTTGCCGCAAAAATAGGTGGGAAATTTGAGCCAACTTGCAAGGGACCATTTGTCGTTGAGAAGGTCTATACAGGAGGAGCCTACCCGTTAGTGGACTTTCGGGGTGAAAGACCCATGTTACTGATAAATGGACGATACCTGAAAACTTATTACGCAACCTGATGCCGCCAACCTCCGCTTGCCTCTGCTTGCTTTAAGACTTTGAAACTTTGATTGTTTTATAGGGTTATCTATGTGGCCAAATGTCTATGATTCCAAATTTTGTAATTAACCTCAATATAATGAAAATTTTGAGAAAGAAATTTTAAACTTCAAAAAAATAAAAAATAAAAAAATCAACCAATTAAAATTAAAACTTTAAAAAATGCATTTTGAAAAATTAAATTGTGATAAAAACAACGAGAAAATAAAACAGACATGTTGAGTAGATTATTCCATTTTCGGAATTTCCTACTCTTCGTGCGCGCAGCACAACCATCGCTATCTACACTAACTCTCTGCGCATCCTCGTAGAATTTCACATTCTGCACAAAAACTCACAAAGCACTCCAAATATCCTTCAACAAGATCAACCTTTCTCACATGATACATTTCTATAAATTCAACGCTACCAACTCTCTTTTGAGAATTGACCTACATTTCAATTCTCACTTTTGAATCAGTCCTACACTGCTGATTCATTACATTCAAGGTCGGTCCTTACATTCCGAAACTTTCTTTTGAGAATTGACCTAAATTTCAATTCTCATTTCTAAATCAGTCCTACATTTTTTATTCATTACATTTGAGGTTGGTCCTTACATTCCGACACTCTCTCTTGAGAATTGACCCACATTTCAATTCTCACTTCTGAATCAGTTCTACACTTCTGATTCATTACATTCGAGGTCGGTCCTTACATTCTGACACTCTCTCTTGAGAATTGACCTACATTTTAATTCTCACTTCCGAATCAGTCCTACAATTCTGATTCATTACATTTGAGGTCGGTCCTTACATTCCGACACTCTCTTTTGAGAATTGACCTACATTTCAATTCTCACTTCTGAATCAGTCCTACATTGCTGATTCATTAAATTCAAGGATAGTCCTTACATTCTGACATTTTCTTTTAAGAATTGACTTACATTTTCGTTCTAATTTATGAATAAGTCCTACATTTTTTATTCATTACATTCGAGGTCAGTCTTTACATTCCGAGACTCTCTCTTGAGAATTGACTTATATTTCAATTCTCACTTCTGAATCAGTCCTACACTGCTGATTCATTACATTCGAGGTCGGTCCTTACATTCTGACACCCTCTTTTGAGAATTGACCCACATTTCAGTTCTCACTTCTGAATCAGTCATTCACTGCTGATTCATTCAAGGTCGGTCCTTACATTCTGACACTCTCTTTTGAGAATTGACCTACATTTCAATTCTCATTTCTAAATCAGTCCTACACTGCTGATTTGTTGCATTCAAGGTTGGTCCTTACTTTCCGACACTCTCTTTTGAGAATTGACCTACATTTCAATTCTCATTTCTGAATTAGTCCTACACTTCTGATTCATTACATTCAAGGACGGTCCTTCCATTCCGACACTCTCTTTTGAGAATTGGCCTACATTTCAATTCTCACTTCTGAATCAGTCCTGCACTGCTGATTCATTACATTTGAGGTCGATCCTTCCATTTCGACACTCTCTTTTGAGAATTGACCTACATTTCAACTCTCACTGGAAAAAACCATAATATCATCAGCATATAATAAATGGGAGATAGCCATATTAGATTTATGATGGTACCTAGAGTACCCCTGAGATAGAAGTGACTTATCTAGCATTCTGGACAGGTAGTCCATGGTAAGGATGAAAATTGTGGGGAAAAGTGGGCCACTATATTTCAGCCCTTTTTAAGCAGAAAAAGAGCCCCAGGCATACCCATTAATGACAATGGAATGCCTATTATTTAATAACCATTTGTGTATGAGGGTGCAAAATTTAGGCTTAAACCCTCTAACAGAAAGGAGGTGCAGTATGAAATTCCAATCAATACTGTCATAGGATTTTCTTATTCTAATTTGTAAATCAGATTCCCTCCCCTACAATGCTTGTCCAGGTCTAGGAGCAACTCTTGAGCAAGAAAAACATTGTCTGGTATTGATCTCCCCTTTATGAAAGCTATTTATCTGAGACTAATCAGCTTATCTAAGTAACGTTGGAGCCTGCTCACTATAATCATGCTAATAGTTTTGTTCTGTAGTAATCCCAATTCTTCTGCATTTCAACTCTAGGTACTAACACAAAATTAGAATCACTAAAGAAGCTGGGGAGGTTATTACCTTGAAAAAAATTGAGAATAGCCTCAATCACATCCTTTTTGATGATATGCTAAGACTTCTTGTAAAAATATGCAGTAAAGCCATCAGGGCCTGCAGTCTTGGATCAGTCTATTGAATTCAATGCCATCCAGATTTTTTTTTCAGAGGGGGGTTAGTAAGTTTTAGATTTTTGGTGAGATCAAATTCCTTAGTAAAGTAGGTTCCATCTATAGGAGTGTTGGGTTCAGGTAGAGAGTTCAACAGTTGGTTGTAGTAGTTAAGAACATTGTTAGTAATGTGTTGACCTCATTTTTGGTTGAGGTTTAGTTTTTACTCTTTATTACTATTGGGGGTCCATTTGTTGACCTCACTTTTGGTTGAGGTTTATTTTTTCCTCTTTAGTAGCCTAATGGGGGTCCATTTGTTGACCTCACTTTTGGTTGAGGTTTAGTTCTTCCTTTTTAGTAGCCTAAGGCATAGGACTTTCCTATTGACTATTCTTAGAAAACTAGAAAAGGCACCCTCACCATTAGAAATCCCATAGGATTTTCCTATTGACTATTCTTAGAAAACTAGACATGGAACCCTCACCATTAGAAATTTCAAACTCTTCTCTACTCAGCTTGAAGTTCTACATACTGGTCCTAACCTCTAAATACTTAGTAGGTGGGGTCACTGTGAGGGAAACTCAAGATGAGTCAACCTTAGGGCTGCTGGACCTTAGGGTTGACCCTGGGTGTTGGTCTGGAGCTAAGGCACTCACTACACTCATATATTGCTCTCATCCTCTAAATATTTAGTAGGTGGGGTCACTGTGGGGGAAACTCAAGATGAGTCACCCTTAGGATTGCTGCAGTACTTAGTAGGTGGGGTCACTATGGGGGAAACTCAAGATGAGTCACCCTTAGGATTGCTTATCTCTAAGTACTTAGTAGGTGGGGTCACTGTGGGGGAAACTCAAGATGAGTCACCCTTAGGATTGCTGGATTGACCTTGGGTGTTGGTCTGGAGCTAAGGCACTCACTACACTTATCTGCACTCACAATCACTTACGGGTCACTGTGGGGGAAGCTCATGATGAGTCACCCTTAGGATTGCTGGACCTTAGGGTTGACCGTGGGTGTTGGTCTGGAGCTAGGGCACTCACTACACTTATCTGCACCCACAATCACTCACAACGATGAACTCAAATTTTTAGCTAGATCCCTTGATCTTTTGGGATACTCATGTAGATGGTCCCCTAAACCTACTAGCCCAGCCTAGATCCCTTGATTTTTTGGGATACTCATGTAGATGGTCCCCTAAACCTACTAGCCCTATGACTATGGTTTAGCTAAGACCACTATGTAGAGGAACCAAAATGGGATTTCCATTGGTACATGGCTTATTGGTGATGGTTGGTACCTCAAATCTATCAAAATACTCTTTTACCCCTAAAACCCCTAAAACACCCCCAAATTACCAAAATACCCCTCTTGGACCCAAAATTCCAAAAATTCCAAAATTTTCTAGAAAATTCCAATAAATCTTAAATATTCCCAATTTTATTTTTCTCAGCTACCACATGACCCAATTTGGCAAATTTGACCATCTTTACAAATCCCCAAATTGCCCTTTAAAGACCCAAATTTTCCCAAATTCAACTCAAATGTCCATCAATTTGATCTCAATTGACCCCAATTCAAATCTTAAACTCAAATTCACGTTTTATATGACCAAACTAAACCAAGTCCAAGCTTAATTGGCCCATGATTTGAGCACAATTTTGATTTAGGTCAAAAACCCCAATTTTGACCATATGACTTGATCTCACCAAATTAAACTCATAGCCTAGTCAAATGGCCCCAATTAATGTTGAAAAATCTTGATAACATTCATATACATCAGAATCAACCATAAATTTACCTTGGTGAAGCCTCAAATCCATTTGATTTTGGCCTAAATCCAAAATTCCCAAATTTAGCCCTAAATTGGCTAAGTCCCCAAATTTCATCCAATTGATTGCCTTAACCTCCAAATTGGTTTCCAATTAATGTTGAAAACTCTTCATGAGGTCCCTATTGACCATTTACAATAATCAATTTGGACCTAGCCCAAGGTTAACCTAAGCTGGACCCAAGCTTAGCCC
>JXCR01104874.1:3519-46256 GCA_002079205.1 Phalaenopsis hybrid cultivar | reverse complement strand
CTTAAATTTATTTCTGTTATTTCTTCTTGAGATGTTGTCGTTGAATCTTCCAATGTATCTTCTTTATCAGAAAGCTTCAAGTTGATTATTAATGGCGTACCATGACATTGTAGGATTGGTTCTTCACTTACGGTACTATCGTAAGCAGTATCGTCGAAATCTTCTTTAGTATTAGACTCAGGTATGATTTGAGGATCATTTTGAAGATCGAGATCGATATTAGGTTGATTATTTATGTTATTACCAAAAACAGTAAAGACGTAGCCAACATCATTATCATTATATTCATCAGGTCCCGGAGGAAAAGATAATCATACAAAGTCAAGGGTTCGAGGATTTTTTCTCCCGAATCCGAGACAACATATCTGTATAATCATACCAGTCAAGGGTTCGAGGATTTTCTCTCCCAAATCCGAGATAACATATCTGGTAGAGGCAGCCTCTATCTCACCCATAGTGCTATCAACAAAATTCTTCTTTTTCTTTGTCTTCTTTGTTTTTGATGACGATGGTTCTTACGATGAAGTTTCTATCTCTGATCTGACAAACTAAAAATTTTGATATGTAGTCTGTCTGGAAGCGTTGNGACATTTAATATATATATATATATATATATATATATATATATATATATAATAATAATAATAATAATAAAACTATTCTTTGCTTGGTTTATCCTCTAGATGAGTAGGAAGTCTTGAATGCCTACAAATCTATTTGCCCTAATAAAGCTCCGGATCCTGATAGATTTTCTTCTGCTTTCTCCATACATATTCGGAGGTTATCAAGAAGGAAGTTATTCTTGCAATCCAAAGTTTTTTCCTTGGAAGCAATTCTGGCAAATATTTCACCTCGACTCTGATAGTCCTTATTCCTAAAGACAATGATAAGATCACTTAGGATAATTTTTGTCCTATTTCTCTCACCACGGTGATATCTAAAGTTATGAGTAAGATCATTGTTAGTAGACTGCAGCTCATCTTAATCACATCATTGCTAAACAATAATCTACTTTCATTAAGGGCAGAGACATTACTGACAATGTTCTTCTAGTGCAAGAAATGATTGAGGAGTTGAAAAAAAAAGTGCAGGGGGGGCAAAATGGTCCTTACATTAGATATTAAAAAATCTTTTGATACTATCAATTTGGACTTCATTCTTAATATTCTTAAAGCAAAAGGCTTTAAACAGGAATTTTGCTCCCTCATACATCGTTGGTTGTCCAATAATCGCTATAGTGTGATGATCAATGGTGAAGCACGTGGTTTCTTTTTTGTTGTAAGGGGCATCAAGCAAGGATACCCTCTTTCTCCCACTCTTTTTACAATTGCATTCGATTAAATATCCATGCTTATTAATATGCTACATCTAGAGCGTCCTTATCCTCAATTTTCTCATAATTCCAAAATTGTTGCGAGTCGTCTTGCTTTCGCTGATAATTCCATTTTGTTTTTAAATGCTAGTAAACATGCCATTAAAGCTACCATGACTCTATCAAAAGATTTTCAAAATACTTTTGTGATGATGTTCAATATGGCTAAGTGCTCTATGTACTTTGGCAAAGGTGCTCCACCTAATACCCTTTCTTGGGCTCCTAAATTCACGGGATGCAAAATCTCGAAGCTCCCCTTAAAGTATCTCGATGTCAATATTCTCAAAGGCAGAATCACACAAACTTGGATGGACGAAATGATTGATAAGGTTAAACTCAAGAAAAATGATTGGAAAAATAATTTCCATTCGAATGGAGGTAGGCTCAATTTATTGAAAAGTTTTGCATACTCCTTCTTTATATGATGCAGGTTCTCAAAACCAAAAATATTATTCAAAATATTCTTGAGATTATTTTTAACAAATTCAATTGGAAGGGTAACAGAACTACTAAGAATTGGACTACTTGTCCCTACACTTGTAAACATGTTTATGTTTGTGGGCTTGGGTTTAAAACACTTCAGCACACTATTGACATAAATATGTATAAACACTGATTGAAATTTTGGCAGGGCAGTCTCTATGGGCTAAATTCATGCAACATAAATATTGCAAAAATTTACATCCATCCAATGTTAATTGGAGAGTGGGGGATTCTAAACTTTGGAAAACCATCATTGCTGCTTGTGATGTAGCCTCACATTTTATGTTTTGGGATATAGGTGATGGTAGTTGATACGCCTAAACTTGTACTATTTTTCGTGCTTTGTTTTATAATGATATTGCACTTTAAAGGTATTTTCATGCATTTTTGGTTGTAAGTAGATCAAATTGAAGAAGTTGGAGTGATTGGAAGAAAAGGAACAAAAATGGACCAAAATGGAGCAAGACAACACAAATCAGATCGAACCGGGGCACACCAGAGCCAAGGGGACAAAAACCAGACTTTTAAGTGCTTGTACCTGGTGCTTAAGCACCCAAAATGGTGCTTAGGCACCAAAACATAGAGACGGGGGAGCGTAACTGCCCAAAAATCTGCGCTTAGGTGCCAGTGACAGATTTCAATATATCTTAAAGAATATACGTCAGATTTGTACAATTTTTGAAGCAGTGCTTCGTTCATCTCTTGGGGAGTTTACTAGAAATAAGAAAAGGGACTTTATAGAAGAATTTGGGGTGTTTAATGGAGTTTTTAAGAGGCACTTCAGGCCCAATTTGGAAGATTCATTGAATCTAGACAGTTTTGAAGAGACACTTAAGCATCTCTTGGGAAATTATAAAAAAGGATTGAAAATTTTTTTAGAACAACTCTTAGACTCTTGAATTAACTGAAAGAGGAGAAGAATACTTGGTGAAGAAGAGAAGAAGGCTGGGGCGTGAGCACCAAGTTGGCCGCAAGGTGAGAGAGACAGAGAGTGATGATTTCTTCTTTTCTTTTCACTTTGTTCTTAGAGAGGATTGTAAGGAGATTACTTTTGCTATATGAGGAAAGTTTGATTTCTATCAAAGATAAGTATTTTCATTATATTTTGATTTAAATTTAGTACTTTGTTTGAATGTTCTCAAATTCTTGTTCAATGAAAAGTTCTTGTTGTTTCTTCATGTCTAGTGAGTAGTTTTCTTTACTCTTCCTTCTTGTAATTAATTAGTATGTATGTGTAGGATATAAAATCGATTAGAGTGAGAATTTATTGTGATGATTTTACTTTGTTCTTCATTTACATGTAAACTTGATCAATTTGCGTGTTAAAATTTGTTGTGAGAACATTTAAGATCCGGGATGGTGTTGTCTCAATCAATTATGGTAGAATCACATGAGATTGTATGGATGAGAATGTAGTCCATATGGTTGAGTGCAAATTAGTATGGAAATAATCTTTAAAGAGTGTATAATTAGAGGACTTTAGATTAACAGTTGAAAGCCCCTAATTTAGAATATTATTTTAGGTTTTGATGCGAGATGTTAGGCTCTAGGTGGAGGGATAAGAGGGAACTCTAGAGTGAGAGCTAGTATCTTTCCTGCCTAGCCCGTCTTCAGAACTATACAAACTTTAGATTAACCAATATTCTGTATAGTATCTCTAGTAAGGTTAAAGAATATAATTGCTCCTATTTATCACAATCTCTCTCAAAACTTGTTTTACTTGTACACATGTCACTACTTTCAATGAATGAGGAAGAGTACTTTTAATATATTAAAAACCTCCCTTTCTCATTTTCACTAAGTATTTTAATTTAGAAGTAAACGTAGTATTGTAGTGACAATTGTAGGATAAATTCAAAACCAAACTTTTATCGAACTTCCAAGCTAGGGCGTGCTATTCTAAACTAAAAATTTTACTTGAAAGTCACCGTGATTAACCTTGATCTCCATGGGATCGATATTCAAGGCTTAATCAGAAAGCCCTATATTACTTGATAACGATACGTATACTTGTTTTGAATCCCTAAAAATATAATTGAAATCTTACTTTGCTTGGAATTAATTATTCGGTGTCATTACCGAGGATGAAAATCTTTAACTAGTGGTGTCAACTTCTTAAATTCTACATATAAAAACAACATCAGGATCAAGTTTTTAGCGCTGTTGCCGTGGATCACAATGATTGATCTTGATTTTTAGGAGAATTTTAGTTGTAGTAATTATGCTTAGACGTGGAAAATGTAGTGATGTAAATTTTTTTTTGTGTGAAAATTGTTTTTCGTATGAAAAGTATTATGAAAAAACTGTTTGTGTGAAAAATAAGGTGTTTGTGAAAATGATTTATAGTGTTAAATATATTTTTTTGTTTTATTTGTTTAATTATTAATTTATTATTTTTTGTGTTGCATATGCGAAACAAAGGATCTATAAGACTTTTGTCATATAATCCTGAGTTAGTAAAAAGGAAAACAAATAAAAAAACAGAAAGAACTTGAAAAACTAGAAATGGAAATGGAAAACATTCAAAATAATAACTTATAAAATCATCATAAATCATTGATGGATTATGTAAATCCTACGATAGATGAAAGTCACTCAAGTACACAAACCCCTGTCACAGAAGCTGACTCATTTGAAATAAATCCATCGATTATCAAACTAGTGAAGAACAACCAGTTTGGGGGAACTCCTTCGGAGGATCCCTATTTACACTTATCAAATTTTTTAGAAATTTGTGCTACATTTCATTATAATGGCATGTCAGACAATGCAGTTAGACTAAGGCTTTTTTTCCTTTTTCACTAAGGGATAAGGCTAAAATGTGGTTATATTCATTAGCACCTAGCACTATTAAAAATTGGGAGGAGTTAACTCATAAATTCTTAGCTAAGTATTTCTCACCTTCATGGGCTACTAAACATAGAAATGTTATTATCTCATTTTTTCAGTATAAAGGGGAATAAATATACAAAACCTGGGAAAGATTTAAGGAACTCCTAAGTAAGTGTCAACACCATGCTGTGCCCGATTGGTTAATCTTTCAAACTTTTTACAATGAGTTAATAGGATCCCTTAGGTCTATAATTGACGCTACCGCTTGTTGATTATTAATGTCAAAACCATTTGATGTAGCATTTGCTACAATATCAAGGAAGTTGGACCAACTTGGAATGAACCAGCCTCAACTCACTTCAGTAAGTGAGGAAAGTTCATTTGGGCATATGATTGATTCTAACAAATCATATGAGACTTTAAATACCATAAACAACTTGTATTCTAACTTTTACAACTCAAATTGGAAGAACCATATTAATTTTAACTGATATCATACTATTTGGGGTGAAAACCAACAATGGAAAAATAATCATGCAAATCCTAATGGAAGTTAGAATAATCAAAGGAACACAAACTATAGTCCTTCATATCCACCAAACTCTAAAAATGATCAACAATTTGAGGATAAGAAGATGTATATAGAAGAAGTGGTATCGCAAATAAGAAACTAGTGCAAGGTCAAAATGCTGTGATTAGAAACATAGAGAATTAACTGGGACAAATTTCCAATTCACTTAGCAATAGACCCCAAGGAACACTTCCTAACAACACTGAGATCAACCCTAAAGAGAAAAATATTGAACAAATAGAAGTTGTCCAATTAAGAAGTGGATGAGAGATAGAGGGTGTGGTTGTAAAGGAGAAAGAAGTTGTGAGAAAAACAAAGGAAACTAAAAGACCTAAAGAACATGTTTCTAAGGATCTGGAAAAATTAATATCTCTAACTAAAATCATATTACAAAGACCACCACCTTCATTTCCTCAAAGAAATAGACAGTATGAGTTAGATAAACAATTTTCAATGTTCATGGAAGTACTTAAGAAGCTAACAATGAATATTTCTTTTGCTGAAGCTTTGGAACAAATGCCAAGTTATGCAAATTTTATGAAGGAGATATTAAACAAGAAAAGGAAGTTTGGGGATTATGAGACAGTTGCACTAAGTGAGGAGTGCAACGCTAGACTTCATAAAAAACTTCCTCATAAACTTAAAGATCCGTGTAGCTTAACTGTTCCTTGTGAAATTGGAGAAATATTATGTGGAAAAGCTTTATGTAATTTAGGATCAAAGCATTAATGTGATTCCTCTATCAATATTTAGAATGTTAGGTTTAGCCGATATTTCTCCCACTACTGTAACCCTTCAGTTAGCTGATCAATCTATCATTTATCTAAAAGGGATTATAGAATGCATGCTTGTTAAAGTTGATAAATTTATCTTTCTTATGGACTTTATTGTATTAGATATGGAGGAAGAAAAAGAAAATCTAATTATTTTGGGGAGACCTTTTCTTATTGCAGGACAAACTATGATAGATGCACAAAAAGGAGAGTTGACTATGAATGTTAATAACTATGAAGCGACTTTTGATGTTTTAAAGGCTATGTAGTATCCAACTGAGAGAAAAGATGATGATTATTTTTGGATAGATGAAACTGATTATCTAAGTAAATGCCATTTTCAAGAAAGTTATGAGATTAAGTTAACATATGAGATCAAAATGGACTTTCATGATGAGTTGAAAATGTTGTTTGAAGAAGACTATATGCATGTTCAAAAGAGGTGTGAAATGATGGACGTTACCGAAAAAAGTTTGATTTTAATTCCATCTGTTGAAAAATCTTATGAACTTAATATGAATGTACCTGTCGGCATTATTTTGGGGTTGAAGGGGAGTTGCCCGTAAGAAGCTATCGGTCATCGAAATTGAAATCCCGTCGCCCGCTTCAGAAGGGTGTTGAAGTATGAAATCAAACTGACCTCATGTTTTTCATAGTTTAAAACAAAAGAGCATTGTACCTCAAATCCTGTATCTATCCCAAAGGATAAACACAAGACTTAAGGATGAGGCTCAATCAAATAAACTAGCAAAATTATGACATACGTTTGGTCTGTGAAACCTTTGTATTTGTCGACAGGTTCCCCTATTTAATATAAAGAATTAAATAGGGTTTTTATTAAGCTGGGTTCAGACATGCTTCCTATAAGGGCAAGCCCCTATAATTAATTACATCTTAAATGATCAAAGTCAACTAAGAAGACTCTCGATAAATATCAATAAATATTATCTTCAAGGAATTTCGAAAGGTAGGACACTTCAACCAAATCTCTCTCGATAAAAATCAAGAAAAAATATCTTCAAGGAATTTCAAAGGGTAGGACTCTTCAACGAAATCGACACCTAAGAAGACTCTCGATAAAAATCAGGAAATACTATCTTCAAGGAGTTTCAAAGGGTAGGACTTTTCAATGAGATCGGACATAGAGGTGTGAAAGGGGATTGGTTCAAATTTAGAACATTTTATTGTAGAATCCAAAGGAGGAGGAGGTGTGAAAGGGGATTGGTTCAAATTTGGAACATTTTATTGTAGAGTCCAAAGGAGGAAGAGCTAGGGGATGTCATGGATCCGGAGGAGAACCTCGCTGACTTCCCAAGCTATCCTAATGTTTGGCTTCAGTTTTGAGGAGAATTAATTAGGTGTTTCATCCTGCCAATTTTATTTGTTAGGGCTTACATTCATGTGAAACGATCATGCTAATAGCCTAGAAGATATGAGGATTTAGGTCATGACAAATGACAACCTCTAAATCCTAATAAGAGTTAGGGCTTATATTATATAGCAGGGCTATACAAAGGCCCAAAGATAAGGAGAGGATTTACGTTGCATAAGCAAGCAACCTCAAAGTTCTATGGTTTTATTGTTTAAGTCTAAGGAAGGAAGATTGGTTTAGCTGGGGAAGACAGGTTTTACTGTTGAAGATGGCAGTGCTGCCCACCATGCTAGCTCATTGCTGTAACGAGTTCGAGTTTTATAGTGTGTCAAGTTATAATGTCAAATCAAGTGGCCCTATTGTTGAAGTTCTTTAAGTTTTATGAGGGCATATTAAAGTTTATTAGAGCTACATCGGTTAGGTTCCTAAGGTTCCCTCATTCCAGCACCAATATTTTTTATTGGATTCACTTAGTCCAAATGAACTTACTAAACTAAACCTAATGAGTTTCATAATTCATTTAAACCGTGGGAAGCCTCGTTAGCAACCGTAGGTTACCTCCTCAGAGGGATTCTCGATCATCCAATAGAGAGATCTTAATTTAGTTGAAGTTGTAATTTTGTGTGATGTTTGTGATTAAATTTTGAGTTATTTTATATTTTTAATGTTGTGGCGGTGAGTTTTATCTTGATTGATCTTAATTTTGGTTTCAGGTTATGGTTATGGTTAACATGCAAGTTCAAGTAGGTAAATGCAAGCATGAAACATGCAAGGAAAAGACAGAAGAAAGACAGTACTATAAACTGTAAAGGCGTACCTGACGAGTTTTCTCGTTCCACCACCTGAAACTTAAAAATGCATGTGAGGGAATTTATGAAGAGCAGGAAAAGTAGAGTTCTGATAATTTTCTTAACCATATGTCATATCTTGGTGGGTCCTTAGAAGTTTAATTAAGGATGACTTTATCAATCAAGATATATTAAGTTTAATAGATCTCCGAGATGACCAACAATGCTCAGTGAACATTGAAGATATATTAAGAAGCAGATATATTAAGAAGCAGGTATATTAAGAAGCAAGTTTAGTAGATATATTAAGAAGCAGGTTCATGCTACTTACTCGCTGTCTGATGGAAAATCTCGAGTTGTTTTTAAACTTATTATGTTGCTAATAATTCATCCTATAAATACCCTCAATGCTCAGTGAACATTGAAGTCTCAATTATCCCTAAGAAATGGGTAATTATCATTTATCATTTAATATGAAAATTATGTGAGTGAATTCCCTTAAAGGGGAAGCAAGTGTTATTTGAGCACTTAGCCAAACTTTTAATGCTAGTTTTGAGGACCCTTAAAAGGGCAAGTTAGTGTAATTTGAACACTTAGCCAAATTTTTAATCCTAATTGGACGCCTTAAAGGGGCAAGTTATTGTAATTTGAACACTTAGCCAAATTTTAATCCTAATTGGACTTGCGAAGGGGAAGTTAGTGTAATTTGAACACTTAGCCAAATTTTTAATCCTAATTGGGCTTAGTGACCCTTAAAGAGGCAAGTCAGTGTAATTTGAACACTTAGCCAAATTTTTAAACCTAATTGGGCTTAGTGGTGTTTTAAGGATGTTTGATTTAATTATGTTTATTTCTCTAATTCTCATTTAGTCAATTTTGATTTAGCCTAAGTCACCACTAAGCCCTTAAGGCCTAGATGAATGTCTTAATTAGTTTTGAAAAGGGTTAAGCCTTAAGTGGTCATAATTCATGATTTAGATTTTATTTAAAAATCAAGATAGGGGTATTAAATTGATTAATTATTGACTTCAAAAGTTATACCCCTAAGTCGAAAATCAAAATAAGGGGTATTAAATTGATTAATTATTGACTTCAAAAGATACCCCTAAGTCCTAATCAAGATAGGGGTATTAAATTGATTAATTATTGGCTTCCAAAGTCATACCCCTAAGTCCAAGATAGTTTTGAAAAAGGTTAAGCCTTAGGTGGTCTTGATTCATGATTTGGATTAATCTAGGTGAGTGTCTTAATTAGTTTTGAAAATGGTTAAGCTTTAAGTGATCATGATTCATGACTTGGATTTATTTGAAAATAAATTTGAAAAGGTTAAGATTTAAGTGGTCATGATTCATGATTTGGATTTTATTTGAAAAAAAAACAATAAAGGGGTATTAAATTGATTAATTATTGACTTCAAAAGTCATACCCCTAAGTCCAGGATCATTTGATTGTATTAAATTGATTAATTATTGACTTCAAAAGTCATACCCCTAAGTCCAAGATCATTTAATTATAATATATATTATTGACTTCAAAAGTCATACCCCTAAGTCTAGGATCATTTAATTTTAATAAACCTCCAAATTTTTAATGATTTAGAAAAATATTAACATAATTAAGAAAGTGGGATTGCTTTCTACCAATTGACCTGTGTTTCAAGCATAAAATAAATTGATTAAGATCAAAGGCTACCCATTCCCCTCCTTGACTTAAGCCTAAATGTTAATTAAGGCTAAATTTCCAAAATAACACATTTGCCCCTAAGGCTCTAACACCTCATAATTTTTCAAATTCAATTCAAATGACTTTGAAATTTTTATCCTACCTCATTCATGGGTCAATTAAGACATGAGAGGAGAAAATGTGAATTTTCAAAACTTAATTTAATTTATATAATTACTTTAATGCAAAAATGGGATTTTTCAAAGAAAATTCCTAACTTAACCAAGGTAAACTCTAATTCTCTGAAATTATTATTGAAGGTAGACCTGGACTAGGTAAAGCTTTGAACCAAGTTTCATAATTTTTACATTTCTCTGTGATTTATTAGAATTATTTTAAGTTTTGGGTTATTTAATAAAAATAAATATTTTAGATGGTGAAAATTATGTTTTATATTTTTTTAAAATCTCTCTGAGGTTAAAGGACTCAGAGGAGCAAATTTTATAATTTTTGGATTTTTCTTTGATTTATTGAAACTATTTTAGTGAAAACTCATTTTTAACCTTTAAAATTATTTTTAAGCTTTGAAATTCAATATCCTTATTTAGAAAATCCGGAAAAATATTCTAATTGTTCCTAAGTGATTAGGAAGCAATTTAGAATATTTTCATTAGTTTAATTATTTTTGTGGTTTTCATTAATTTTTAATTATTTAAAAATTTAAAGTAGACTAAAAATCAAATTTATTATTTTAAATATAATTTTATTTTTATAAAATATTCTTGATCACAGAGAACTCAAAAAATGAAGTTTCATAATTTTTTTTAGTTTTATTTTGATTTTTTAAAAATCATTTATGTGTCAAAAGTGATATTTATCTTTAAAAATTAACTTAAGTTGTCAAATGAACTCAAAATATTTTGAACTTTTTATAGTGAGTTCTCTAGATCATAAACCACAGTGGAGATTAAAAATCAAGTCATTTAAATGTTTATATTTTCCAAAATTAATTATCTTAGTGATTTGGTTTTTGTAAAATTTAAGGTTATTTTAAATGAATTGACCCATGAAATTATTTCCAAAGTTTTCTTTAGTAATGGTGGACCTTCCCAAATTTTCTTAAGATTTTTTAATCAATAAGCTAATTTCAATGATTATTTTAAAGAAATAATGTGGAACAACTTGAAAAATATGGATCTGTGTATAAAAACCTCCTCTGACTTTAAAAAAATCAGAAGATATCTTCCTTGACAGAGGCTACACATGCCAAAATTTCAAGCCAAGTTAATGTGTCAATGTGCATTGAGAATCAAATGATTCAAAACAATATTTAATTAATTAAAAATAAAATACGCAAAAAATGGTCTTGAAATATATTTCACATTGTTTTCCTCTATTCGCTGAGCAAGAGGGTATTTTCATTTTATTTTTGTGATTTTTCTACACAAAGTTATGAATTTTCTAAGTTAAGGGTTTTTAAATAAATAAGAAAAAACCCAATTTATCTATTTAAACCGCGTGTGCTGACTAGATCATAGGCAGCTCCGAAGGCATGCGTGGCGCGCTCTAGTTGGATGCCGCCATCTACGTAGCTGCTGACTCGGCTCGCACTTTATGTCCTGAAGTGTTGTCCAACTCGATGTCCTCCTTCCGTTTGACATACACTCGATCGAACGACTCCTCATCATCATCCCCGATAGAATGATCATGTGACCGTCCACACTAAAACCTTAAGATCTTAGCCTAGACTCAACCAAATTACCTCGCGTTTGATCCTATGAACTCGTCTAAGTGAGACGAACCTATTCATATGGTAATCATGCAATTAAATTAAGCCTAATTAAATGGAGAATCAAAATAGGCTCGGGATGAGGTGAGGTTTTATACCTTTGCTCTGAGAAGTGAAGCTTTAATTAGAGGGGTTCAACACGTTCGTTGGGGTCCAAGGAGGCTAGGTATTGAGTCCTAGTCTTATTGTAAGACCTAAGTAGGAATTCAATCACAGTCGGATTTGGGTGTTGGTCTAGAGCTATGGTAGAGGCTCTGTGGGAGGGGGATTTTAGGGGGTTTTGGCTTCTTTCACTATTGTGAAGGTCTGTTTGAAGTTAATTTGAGTTTGGTGGATTTTAGAGGTGTGTTGGGTTATATCCTAGTTTTTGACAAGGTTTCAAGCTCAAAATTGAGCTCCAACAATGAGAATTGGTGAGGGGAATGGTTGGAATGCACTGAGGGGATCTTAGGGAAGCTCTGTGTGAAGTTTAGAGAGGCCTCTTTGGTTGGGATGCACTGAGGGGATCTTAGGGAAGCTCTGTGTGAAGTTTGGAGAGGCCTCCCTGAGAGGCACTGAGGGGATCTTAGGGAAGCTCTGTGTAAAGTTTGGAGAGACCTCTCTAAGGAAATTTTAGCACACCTCCCATGGCCGTGAGAGGATCTTAGGGAAGCTCTGTGTGAAGTTTGGAGAGGCCTCACTAAGGAAATTTTAGCTGGGGATCTTAGGGAAGCTCTGTGTGAAGTTTGGAGAGGCCTCTCTAAGGAAATTTCAACACATGGAAGCTCTGTGTGAAGTTTGGAGAGGCCTCTCTAAGAAAATTTTAGCACACCTCCCATGGCCATGGGAGGTGAGCTTTTATAAAAATGGCCATTGGATGGCTATCAGGGCACAAGTTTGGGTGCATTGTGGTGCTTAGGTGGAGGGCAGAAGAGCTCTTCAATTTGATTTGGATGAGCTGGCCTCTAGGTTTGATTTGGGTGAAGTTCCATGAGGGTGGCTCTTGATTTTGAGCTTTTCCGACCACTAGCCTGGCCGGGTGGCCACGGGGAGGTGTCTAGGAGCTCAGAGAACCCAGAGGAATCGATCACAACAATTTAATGCAAATGTGCTTTGATTCGACAAAGATATCTTAAGCATATGCATTTTTGGAAATGATATCGCTTAATTTGGGGGACCTTTATTCCATAAATTCATTTAGGTGGTTTCATGGTGTTTGGACTGGTCACTAAGTCCAACTAATGGTTTGGGTGGAGTTAATTTGGTGACTTTAGGGTGGTTAGGTCACCTTTAGTGCATGGGTCCAAGTGGGTGCAAATGACAATAACTTGGGTTTGGGATAGGCTAGCCTTATCAACTGGCCCAAATAAATATTTAATTTGGTGTATATGTTCATAAGGAACAACTTTTGTGAAGAATTAAAGTGGTTATGAGCTCAATTGAAGGGTCAATTTGAGAAAATTTTGAACCTTAATCAATTTTGTTATGTTGGGCTAGACTTGGGTCTAGCTTGGGTTAGTCTTGGGATAAGTCCAAAATTATTATTGTAAATGGTCAATAGGGACCTCATGAAGAGTTTTCAACTTGAATTGGATGCCAATTTAGAGGTTAAGGCAATCAATTGGGTGAAATTTGGGGACAGCCAGTTTGGGGCTAAATTTGGGAACTTTGGATTTAGGCCAAAATCAAATGGATATGAGGCTTCACCAAGGACAATTTATGGTTGATTTTGATGTATAGGAATGTTATCAATATTTTTCAACATTAATTGGGGCCAATCGACTAGGCTATGGGTTCAATTTGGTGAGATTATGTCATATGGTCAAAATTGGGGCTTTAACCTAACTCAAAATTGGGTTCAAATTATGGGCCAGTTGAGCTTGGATTTGGTTTAATTCGATCATATAAAAAGTTAGTTTGATTTTAGTATTGCAATTGAGGTCAATTGAGGTCAAATTGATGGACATTTGAATTGAATTTGGGGAATTTGGGCCCTTAAAGGAAAATTTGGGGGTTTTGGTTAAAGATGGATAAATTGGCCAAATTGGCTCATGTGATAGTTGAGAGAAATGAAATTAAAAATATTTGGGATTTATTGGGATTTTCTGGGAATTTTTAGAATTTTTTGAATTTTGGGTCCAAGATGGGGTATTTTGGTAATTTGGGGGTGTTTTAGGGGTAAAGGGCCAAGATGGGTATTTTGGTAGATTTGAGGTACCAATCATCACCAACAAGCCATGGAACAATGGAAACCCCATTTTGGGTCCTCTGCATAGTGGTCTTAGCCAAACCATAGCCTTAGGGCTAGTAGGTTTAGGGGACCATCTACATGAGTATCCTAAAAGATCATGGGATTTAGGCTAGAAATTTGAATTCAGTGTTGTGAGTGAATGTGGGGGTATATGAGTGTAGATGAGTGTAGTGAGTGCCTTAGCTCCAGACCAACACCCAAGGTAAACCTTAAGGTCCAAGGTCCTAAGGGTGACTCATCTTGAGTTTCCCCCATAGTGACCCTACCTACTAAGTGCTAGAGGTTAGGACCAATATGTGGAACTTCAAGTTGAGTAGAAAAGAGTTTGGAATTTCTAATGGTGAGGGTTCCAGATCTAGTTTTCTAAGAATAGTCAATAGGAAAATCCTATGGCTAGACCTTAGGCAATTAAAAGGGAAAAACTAAACCTCAACCAAAAGTGAGGTCAACAGTACCCCATACAATGTTAAGGCCTACCTATTAGGGAATTGATCTACACTACCAGTCTTTATATCTTCAAATTTGGCTCAATCACAAGAACTTGAATTAAATTATGAAATCAGTAAAAGATCTCCTAAGAAAGAATTAATATAAATCGTTGAATGGCATATTCTATGGTATATAGATAAAATGAATGAGATTATATTGTTGGGGCAATGAGAGTAAAAATTGGATACATCACTTCGTTGATGTTATACCAAGCGCTTCGTGGGAGGCAACCCATGATTATCTTTATTATCTGTTTATTGTGATTGTTGTAATGTTGGATTGGATAATAGTGAGATGTCGGAATTTGATCTTTGCTTGATGTAAGAGTGGATTGGATTAATGTGGTGAGGTAGTTCCTTTGTCATGACTAGATTTGTATATGATTTCTGGTAGTAGTAGGTTGACGAGTCTGTTACAACTTAGTTATTAACTGGAGCCTAGCATTACCTTGAATCATGTAGTGTTTGGACTTAAGACACTCCATGTAAACTCTATTACTTCTTTTATCTGACGTTCTCTTCACCAAGTAAGGTCATGAACTTACTTAGTGAACAACATTTGGATGAACTGCACTATGTTTACCAGATTATGTATGCCTTAGACTTAAAGTAACCTTGAAATTTGTAACACTTGAAGTAATTCTAGCCATGAGTGATAATGATACAAGGTTTTATACACCCACTTTATTAGTGTAGTTTCTTCCGTTAGAAATTGAAAATAAGGAGGGGAAATGTGAATAGAAGGGAGATCAAATTAACCTCAGTCGTTGTTTGTTTATGAATCTGTGAGATTATGTATTGGAGTTTGTGTGTCCATGTATGTAAGTCAAGTTAAATGAGTCTTTATAAATGACAAAACTTATCTCAATATCTTAAACTTGTTATCATCCAACATTTCCTTTATGAAGTTTAAAATGTGTTACTGTTTAATCTTCAGTTCGTACCTGTTCTATTATTTAAAATTTCTTTACAGTGTTATGTCCATAATGTTTAGGCTAGATTTACTTTCTACTGCAATATTCTACCATGTGTTAATTGTTGATATTTTTGTAGGATGTGTGGTAAATTATAAAAGCGATCTTTCCCTGCCACATATTTTTGTACTTCATTGATACACATGTTTGAGCTTAAGTTTGGGAGGGGCAAGAAAAATGTTTAAAATTTAAACCTTAATTGTTTTCAAAATTATTAAAAATAAAATTTTATTTTATTTCTAGTGATTATTGTTATGAAGAGTCATCTTAAGGATGTTAAAATTCTAAATATAGAAATGGAGTAAGGAAACTTAGTTTATATTTTTAGTGAAAAGGGTGAACTTAGAGTTAAGAATATTTAGTTGAGAACTTGGGAAAATGAATAACTATCTTTAGTAGGAAAAATATTATTTTTTTGAAAAATTAAGGATTCTTAGAATTCTTATTTTCAAACATTTAAGGCTCTCTTAGAAAGTTTTTTTCTTAAACATACATATTTTCAAGTGAAAGAAAGTAATAAGTTTTAACATTAGAGAAGGATAGTGGAATTCAAAATTGTTTAAGGACTTCTCTAGATATAGTAATCCTAACATACAAAAAAAAGGGAAAGAAGAAAAAAAGATAATATATGATCAAAAAGACCCCGAAAAAAAAGAATAAAGTCAGGAGAAGCTTGAGAAGAAGTCCTAATAAAAAATTGGTTTCACTTGAGCCTTTCTAGAGTAAAGAACTTAGAACAATCCTAAGATTAATTTTTACTTATATTAGTAAAAATTATTTTTAAGAGGGTTCTTAAGTCTAGAAAGTAAAGTTCATAGGATCCAAAGTTTGAATAATCTGCATAAATTTCTGAACTTGATAGGAAAATAAATTTCCAAGTTTAATGATAAAAATTATAGACCCTGGGTTAGTTTGTTTCACTAGAAGTTCTTCTAATTTGAACTATCACATTTTTAGAACAAAACTTTAAGAATTCTAAGGGATGACCCATTAACTCTAATTTACATAAAATATTTTTAAAATGTAGTATTACTTGAGGACAAGTAATGTTTACTTTTGGGGGATTTTGATACGAATAAAAATCTATTATTTTTCAATCTTCATTTTATAATGATATTGCACTTTAAAGGTGTATTTCTTTTGTTTTTGGTTGTAGGTACATCAAATTGAAGAATTTGGAGTGATTCAAGCAAAAGGAACAAAAATGGACCAAAATGGAGCAAATCAGCTTGAACTGGGGCACACAAGAGCCATGGGGACCTAAATTGGACACTTAAGTTCATATTCCCAGTTCTTAAGTGACCAAAATGGTGCTTAGGTGCCACCACACAAAGAGGCGGGTGCTTAAGAGCCCAAAAATCAGCGCTTAGGCACCAGTGACGATTTCTAACATATCTTCTAGAATGTACGTGAAATTTGGACAATTCTTGAAGTGGTGCTTCGTGAATCTCTCGGGAAATTCATTGAAAATGAGAAAACGGACTTTCCAGAAGAATTTAGGGTTGTTTTATGGAGTTTTGACGAGGCAATTTAGGCACCATTTGAAAGATTCATTGAATCTAGATAGTTTTAAAGAGACACTTAAGAATCTCTCGAGAAATTATAAAAAAAGGCATGGAAATGTTTTTAGAACAAATATTAGAATCTTAAATTAATTGAAAGAGGAGAATATGACTTGGATAAGAAGAGAAGAAGGCTTGGGCATGAGCTACTAGCAGTGCGGCAAGGTGAGAGAGAAAGAGAGAGAGTGAGAGATTTTTTCTCTTCTTTTCACGTTGTTCTTGGAGAGGATTGTAACGAGATTGATTTTGCTATACAAGGAGAATTTGATTTCTATCAAAGATAAGTTATTTCATTGTATTTTGATTTGAATTTAATACTTTTTTTGTATGTTTTTAAATCTTGTTCAATGAAAAGTTCTTAATGTTTCTCCATGGGTAGTGAGTAATTTTCTTTGCTCTTCCCTCTTGTAATGAATTATTGTGCATGTGTAGAATATATAATTGAGTAGAGTGAGAATATATTATGATGATTTTACTTTTTTCTTCATTTACATGTAAACTTGATCAACTTGCATGTTAAAATATTTTGTGAGAACATGTAAGGTCTAGGATAGTGTTGTCTCAATCAACTGTGGTACAATCACATGAGATTTTATGGATGAGAATGTAGTCCATATGGTTTAGTGCAAATAAATAAGGACATAAAATTTAAAGAATGTATAATTATAGGACCTTAGATTGATAGTCTAAAGCTCTTAATTTGGTCTATTATTCTACATTTTGATGCGAGATGTTAGCCTTATGGTAGAGGGATAAGAAGGAACTCTAGAGTAAGAGCTAGTATCTTCCCTGTCTAGCCCGTCTTGAGAACTATTCAAACTTTAGATTGACCAATGTTTTTTATAGCATCTCTAGTAAGGGAAAATAATTTCAAACTATTTATCACAATCTATTCATTGCGTGAGGAAGAGTACTTTTAATATATTAAGAACCCCATTTTATGATTTTCACTAAGTATTTTAATTTCAAAGTAGAAGTAGTATAGTAGTTATAATTGTAGGATAAAATCAAAACCAAACTCTTATCGACCTTCCAATCTAGGGCTTGTTATTCTAAACTAGAAATTTCTCTTAAAAGCTGTCATGATTAACCTTGATCGCCATGGGATTGATATTTGGAGCTTAATCAGAAAGCCCTATATTACTTGATAACGATACGTATACTTGCATAGAATCCCTAGAAATATAATTGAAATCTTACTTTGCATGGAATAAAGTTTTCGGTGTCATTATCGTGGATTAAAATCTTCAAGTAGTTGTGTCAACTTCTAAAATTCTACATTTAAAAAGAATACCAAGATCAGTAGTATCTCCTTTTGGACTGATGAATGGGATCTCTCTACTTTTTCTACTTTGCCTCCCCATGCTTATGATGTAAATTTATTGGTCTCTAATTGTTGTTTTTCTTTTGAATGGAATCTTGATATGATGAATGCTCTAGATGGTGAACTTGCTCCATCCATTACTAGAATTCTTGTTAAACCTCAAGATAAAGCTCTTGTATCATGGAAGAAACACACTAACTTATCCGTCACAAAATGGCGCTACTTAAACCTGCACTCTTTTACTCCTTGGAAATGACATGTTTTTATTTGGCATAAACTTGTCTCTCCATCTATTTCCTTTTTCCTTTGGAGATACTTTCATAAGTTTCTTCCTCTTGATGATATACTTAAATTAAAAGGGTTGAAACTTGCATCTTATTTTTATAATTGTAAAAAAAGATGATGAATCCTTAAATCATCTATTCATTGAGTGCCCCTTTGCTAAAGAAGTTTGACATCGTATTGGGTGTTATTTTGGTATCTATTGGCCCACAAATCTAAATTTTAAGAGAGTTATTGAGATTTCGAAGGGTATTGAACCCTCTTTCAATAAGCATGTATAATTTCCTTTTATTGTCTTATGGTTTATTTAGGTGGCAAGAAAAAGTCATAAAAATGAAAATACTGGTCACTCCCCATCTACCTCTTCCATTTTAGCAGTTGTTCATTTCAATAAGGCTTGGAAATCCTTCTTTGGACAGGATGCCACTCCTTCTATGGCTAAGGGTAGGAAACCCATTTTGATTAAATGGGCACCACCCCCCCATGGTTGGTTTAAGTTTAATGTTGATTGGAGTTTTTCTAATGCTCATACGGGTATGGGTGGGATTATTAGAAATGTATCTAGATGATGTATAACTTATTTTGCTTCACCTTGTCTTGCTAACTCCTCACTTGAGGCTGAGACCTCTACTGTGCTTGCTGCTCTTCATATGGTTACCTCTTAAAAGTTAAATGGAATTATGGTGGAAACTGATTCTAAAATCCTTTTTAACATTCTCATTGCTAAGATTCAACCTCCTTGGTATATCTTAGCTTTGATGAAGAGAATCATGGTTACTATTGAAAGACATCATCTTAATATATTATTCTCATTTACTTATAGAGAATGGAATCAATCTGCGGATTGGCTGGATAAATGGAAGGTGCAAAATGCTTTTGTTGGAAATACCCCTCCCTCATCTTTCTTAAACTTATTAAAAATGATTTGGATGCCCCTTTTGTTCATTTTTGAAGCATTGCCTCCTTCATTTAATTTTTTTTTTGCATTTTATGGGTTTGACTTTGGCTTATATGGATTGTCCTTTCATGATTTTGTGGAGATGGCTTCTAATCATATTATTGGCCTTCCTTTTTGGGGTTTTAAGAAGAATGGCTAGTTATTTCTTCTTAATATATTTCAGGAGACGGATGCTTGGTTTCAAACTTTTATTGGCAGTTCTTGTTGCTCTATGATTGAGAAGTTTTATTGCTTCTTATTTATTTGTTATGGAAATCGGTTTCTCAATTTTGGGCCTACCATGAGGCTATTTTCAGACATTAAATCATTTGTTCAGTTTATAAAGTATACTATGCAAAATGAGTTTATTGGTTACATTTCTAAATTTGGCCTGAATGGAGATTGCAGTGGTTTTTTTTGGCTGCATATTCAAGAGTGCAATAAAGCCTGGGCAATGGTTTTTAATTTCACTAGCAGGATTTTGATGATGGCTTTTGGCTTAATGGGTAACTTGTTGAGTTTGATAAATGCTTTAATGGTTGGACTTTCTTTCTTGGTTACCATAAATGAGTGGTTCTTTTATCTGATAACATTTCGCAATCATTTCAAGCTGCATGCAATTTTTCCTGAAATTTTCTCGTGGCGGACTTATGCATCTAGCAACACATCTTACATCCCTAAAAACCTTGATGTTATTTTTCTAAGGTTTTTTGACAATTGGAGGCTTAGGGTTTATGACATTTCTGCATGGTCTAATGGAAATCTCTTTGGCACTGCCCAAAAACCTTACTTTTGCTTCATTGATATATTTGGTGGTAGCACCGTTACTTTTATGAATGATTATAGGTGGATTGCCTCTTTTTGGGCCGTGAGCAAATTTTTGAAGCTTTATAGCTTCACATTGGTCAGCTTCATGATGGAATGCATTTTTTGTTAAACTTTTGTCATTATGCTGATCATAGTTTTGTGTGGCTTGTTTCATATAAATGTTCATAATGGAATGTTGATCGTGGCTAACGGTTATTATTGGTGGTTTTTGGTGTGGCACTGCTACTTTATTGATAGGATTTTTGGGTCTTGTTTCTCCCCAGGGCTTCAGCTATTCTTTGAAGCTCTATGACTTGGCTAGCTTCAATGTGGAGTGGTTTTTTGGTTTTATTTCTGCTATTAAGCTTGGCATAGCTACTTTGACTAATTACAATCAAAGCCACCTTTTCTGGGCATATTTTGTGTGGCTTGTTGTAAATTTTTGGTAAAATTAGTGGAAGTATTTTATGTGGCTTGTGGTGTTTTATCAACGGAAACTTTGGTGGAGGTATATTGAGCCTTAGCGGTTTAAAGCCATTTGATCCTTCTGCTTGATTTTCTATTGGCTGTCAGATTACAGGATTAATGCTCATAGTCTTGAGGCCCATGATTTATTATCTTTGAATATGCTATACAACTAGAGGTAGTTAGTTCATATTGGTTATCATGATTCCTCCCAGAAAACTCTTTTTTCCGATATCCCTTAGTTTCATATTACATGGACAATAACATCTTTTTGGACTTTTGAAACTACAGATTTAATGCTTCACTTTCTTGTTACTTTTAACTCTCATGATAATTTTGGGCTTCGGCTGACAAGCTACATTATCTTTTCTACACAGAAATTGTTCTTGGAAGATTACAAAGGTACTCTCTTTCATTTTGAGTGGATTTCAGATACGACAAAGGAGTTTTTGTCCTTGTGTTTCACACAACTTACTTTGCACTTTCTTTACATGTTTATAATGGGTATACTTGGCTGGCTTGGTATACATTCTGTTGGGACACATACATGTATTTTTGAAAGTGGTTACGTTAAAATTTCTTTTATATGCTTTTTGTGTAGAATTGTAATGTGGATGGAGGATCCCTTAGGACTTACTGTAATTTTATTTCTTTTAGAAGGGATCCTCTTTCCCTCCACTTTTTTGTACCATTCTTTTTAATTAACACGTAAGGAGCCATGAGATGCTCTTTTAGTATATATATATATATATTCAAAAAATATGAAATCAAACCGATCCATATCTTTCAAAGTTTAAATGAAAGAGCGTTATATCTTAATCTTTGTATCTATCTCAAAAGATAAACACATGACTTGATAATGAGTCTCAATCAAATAAACTAAGAAATGTATGACATCCGTTTGGTCTGCGAAACTATTTCAATATAAGCCAACAAGTTCCCCTATTTAATATGAAAATTCAAATAGAGTATATAATAAATTAGGTTCTCAAAAGTTTCTTATAAAGGCAAGTCTTTATAGTTAATTTCATCTTAGATAACCAAAGTCACCTAAGAAAACTTTCGATAAAAAACCAGGGGATATTGTCTTCAAGAATTTTAAGGGATGGAAATTTTTAAAGAGATCGGATGAATAGGTGTGAAATGGGAATGGCTAAAATTTAAAAAAAAATTATTTTTGGAATCTAAAAGAAGAAGAACTAGGGGATGTCACAGATCCTAAGGAGAACCTTGGCGACTTCCTAATCTATCATATGACTTGGCTTCAATTTAGAGGAGAAATATTTAAATGTTTCTTCTTGCCTAATCTATTAATTAGGGCTTACATTTATGTGAAACTATCTCACAAAAAGCTTGGAAGATGTAAGGATCTAGGTCATGATGAGAGACAATGTCAGAATCCTAAAATAGGTTAAGGCTTTTATTGTATCACAGAGCCATACAAATGCCTAAAGAAAATTTGAGGATTTATGTCGCACTCGGTTGACAACCTTAAAATCCTATGGTTTGGTTTTTTAATTCTAAGGAATCGTTTACCTGGTGTAGACATATTTTGCTGTTGAAGATTGTTGTGCTGCACACAATGCTAGCTCAAAGCTCCTTGTTGTGGCGAGTTTAAGTTTTATAATGTGTCAAGTCATGGTGTCAAATCAAATGTTTCTTAAGGTTATGGTTATTTAAATATTATGGGTGAAGTTAAAGTTGATTAGAGTGACACCAATTAAGATCCCATAGTTCTCTCGTTTCAGTGTTACTTTCTCTTTTGATATTGCTTAGCTTAAATTAGCTATGAAACTCATTTAAACCAGGGAGATCTTGTTAACAACCGTGGGTTACCTCCTCCAAGGGACTCCCATAAATTCAAAAGGATGTTTTAAGTTTAGTGCATTTCAAAGGATTTATGGTTACCTTTGAAACAATTTGTTTTAGTTTTGAAAATGTTGATTAATTTTTGAAATTTTTTTTCTTGATTTTGCAAGTAAAGTAAAGAACTCACCCAAGTAATTTATTATAAAAAGTAAAATGACATAAATTAAATAACACTATAAAAGCATACGTGTCATCTTCTCGGCATTATCGTTGAAATATTAGTCTTATGCAACATGTATATAATCTTGCAAAAATTTAAATATATTGTAAGGGTAGATGAAGGTGTATCTAACATACTCTGAACTATGATTTATCAAGTCCCAAAAGATCTTAATGGATGATTTTAGAACATAATATAGAAAGTGAGATTATAAAGTGTTTGGGAATCGCCATGAATTGCTTTAAAGGTCTCTTGAAATATTTGAGTTTATTTTCAACTTATCATATTGCTCTACTAATCAACCCAGACCAAATTAAAACTACAGCATTACTCGATAAACTTTGACATTTTAATTGTCCTGAGGATAGGGTACCCAATTAATCAGTTCATATTTCACTTAAAAGTTATTTAGGTGAATGCCCCTAAGGAAAGGTCCACTCATTAAGGACCTTTGTATCCACCACTAAAGCTGGGCTTGGAGGTGTTAATCATCAACCATATTATCTTCTAAATCCCATCAAAAAAGTTTTGAAATCAAGCTAGATCACCTCCCAGCTCCTATAAAAAATCTAATGGGAAAAAGATTAGCAAATATTAAAATTTTAATTTAGGTAAAATGGATTCAGATTAAAAGAAGTTAAGTTATCATTAATTGTGGACTTAATCATAAGTGAAACATCATCTCCCTAGTTTAAGCCCATAACATGCATATCATTTGATTTCGATTAACTTTCAAATTCTGATGATTTACAAAATTTATAATTTCATCCTTACCATGGAAAGGTGGCAAGTTGGTTTCTACCTTTTCCCAATTATATTTCAATCATCCAAAAATATTCATTAAGATCAAAATTACACATTTTCCCTTTGGATTAATCCTAAATTTTGATTAAGGAACCAAAAACCTAAAATGATCACTTTACTCTTAGGACTCTTCACCTCATAATTTATGATGCATAATTCAAGTGACTTGAGAGATTTTTGAATACCCTATCCATAAAGTAACTAAAACATCAGAGTAGAAAAATGAGATTTTCTAAATTTATATTTAATCTAAATAATTACTTTATCCTAAAAAATATGATTTTTAAAGTTAATTTATGTAATCAATTTTTTGTTTTTTTAGATGGGGATCCACTTTCCCTCCCTATTTTGTAATACCTTTTTATATTAATGCGTAGGGAGCCACGAGGTGCTCTTTTAATTAAAAAAATGTAATCAACAAAAATAAAGTTTTTGTTTATGAGAAAATTATTGGAGCATCCCTTAGGTCATAGAAAACACTTAGGCAAAATGCTATGATTTTCTAAATTAATTTTTAATTTAATTTTTCTGATTATTCATTGGTTTTTAATGATTTAATTGAATGGAAAAATATGTTTTAATTACCAAAAATATTTTTTTCATTTTTATTAAACCTCCCTGAGTCCACAAAACTCAGAGAAACAAATTTTATATTTTTATGTTTTTTAATTTATTTATTGTAATTATTTTAATGAAAAAATTAGGTAAAAACATCTTTAAGCCTTTGGAAATTTATTTTTGTTTTATTGAAAATGTTCATTTAATTTTTAATGCAAAATAAAACTAAAAATCAAGTCTTTTATCAAAAAATACTTTTATTTTTCCTAAGTGCTCTTGATCACAAGGAACTTGCAAAACAATTTTTTATAATTTTCTTAAATGTATCTAATTTAATACAAATATTTTTGTACAAAAATACAATGTTTCTTAAAAAAATCAACTTTAGAGCCTAAACATAATCAAATAATTCTCAAATTCTTACAGAGGGTTAGAATGATTTTTACACACAATGTGGCATTAATTTTGTTGATTTTTTATTAATATTTAAATTAAATAAATTAGTACAATATATACACTTTTAATTAATTATAGAAATTCACAAAAATATACAAACTCATATAATATTTTTTGTAATCTTCTCTGACAACACAAAACCTACTAATATTTGTCCCACAATTTTTCAAGTGGTATTTGAATTTATATAATTAAATTAACCCAAAATAGCCATCTTAGCTTGAAAATTAGGATTATAAACACAGAGATGTCCTATGACCTTAGAAAAATCAGAGAACATAGTCTCTATCCTGAGGAACAAACCCTCAAAATTTCAAGCCATGGTGAGCAATGCTTTGCCATAATGAATTGAAGTACAATAGAGAGTATTTAATTAATAAAAAATCAAGGAGTTGTCAAATAATTTTTATTTTTAGTCCAAATTACTTTCTTTGATTCACTGAGTAAGTGGGTATTTTTAATTTATTTCTATGATTTCTTTATGAAAAGATATGAATTTTTAAAGTTCTGACATTTAAATAAATAAAAAAAATCCATATTTTTCTAGTTAGATACGCGGCACCACCTCAACCTTGGCAGCTCCAAATTCTCCACATTGTGCTCTATTATTTGAGGTCGCTAACCACATAGTCGCCTCGTCAGCCCACCTTTTCATTCCATCTGCTCGTCCAACACAATCTCAACAGTCTATGAAATAAACGCATGATTGGGCGGCATCCGTTCATTGTCCCCAAGTGACCTAACTCGTAAGCCCTTCACACTAAAACCTTAAGATCTTGAGCTACACTCAACCAAATCAATTCAAGTTTGTTCCTATACCTTAATCTATTCAAGATGAACATATTCATATGGCATATATAGTATAAAATACAGTAAATATGTATGAATAATCAAATGAAGCTAGATTTAAGGTTGAGGCTTAATACCTTTGTCTGAGAGGGGAGACCTCAATTAGATGATTTTAGTAGCTTTGATTGGGTCTAAAGAACCTCTAAATGAAGTCAGGTATCATTTTGATCAAAGTGGATTTCAGGTGTTGATCAAAGTCTATTCTAAGGGCTCTCTGTGATGGAGCTTTTATTGGGAGTCAACTCCACTCACTCAAAGGATGGTGTGTGCACAGTTAATTGGTGTTTGGTGGAGTGTGGAGCTGTGGGGAAATCTTTCATGGTTTTCCCTCAAATTTGAACTCAAAATTGAGCTCTCAAAGGAGAATCAAGATGGTGAAAATGATGGGCTTGAGAAGTTCTTGGAGAGTGTCTGGAAGCAATTGGTCAGAGTCACCCTAAGGAAATTGTCTTGCCTTATGTTTTGGCCATGAGAGAGGGGTTTAAATAAAATAGCTTAGGGTGGCTATCAGGGCCAATTAATGGGTGATAAACAATGCTTATGTGGAGGTTTTAAAAGTGTCAAAGCTAATTGGAATTGGCCAGCTGAGATGGGTGAGTATAGGGTTGGATGGAGGCATAAGGCTCTCAATTTTGGTGTTTTCCAGTAACTAGGATGGCTTGCTAGAGTAGAGGAGGTGGTCAGGCGGCCAGGTGAGAGAGGGGGAGGTTTAAGTAAGCTTAAATCCTAATGGTATGGCATGATGGCAAGTATTCTTTGGTTTAGGCCCAAAAAAGGATAAGATTCCTTAAATCAAGGGACCATTGGTCCATGACTCCCATAGGGTGGGCTAAGTGAGTCTAGCCTGGTCACTAGAGTCCATAAAGTGCCTGTAAAGGCTTTAGTTTTGTCAATTTGGCATGGCTTGATCAATTTTGGTGCATGGTTTCAATTAAGGTCAAATTGGCTTGAAGTTGGGCTTGGATTGGGCTAGCCATGAAATATGACTCAATTTATTGATTAATATGGTGTATATGATTTTCATAAAGTATTTAGAAAAGATTTGGAGTGATTTTTTATTGATTTGGAGGTTTAATTTAAATAAATTTTGGCATTTGATCAATTTGGGGATATTGGGTTAGACTTGGGATTAGGTTAGGCTAGAGTTGGGATAAGTCCAAATTGAGCGCTCCCAATGGTCTAGGGGGATGTTACAAAGAGTTCTCACCATTAATTGGGTGTCAATTTTAGGATTTGGGCATTCAATTTTGTGACAGCTGGAGCATTGACTAAATTGGGGCAAAATTGGGGAAATAGGACTAAGTTGATTTTGGGTGAAATTGAGGCTTGAAAAAGTCCAATTTAAGGATCAAATTGATATGTTAGTGTTCTAAAAAGTTTATGATGCAAAATTGGGGCAATTGGATAGGTTTGGAGGTTCAATTGAGTGAGATTTTGGTTTTGGGTCAAATTGGGGCTTTTGATTTGACTTTGAATTGGATTTAAATGTTGGTCAATTGGGATAGGATTTTGTCTAAACTGAGTTTGGTCATGATGAATTTGAGTTTAAAATTGAAATTGAGGAAAATTTGAACCAAATCGGTGGACATTAGGGGTGAATTGGGGTAATTGGGCCTTTAAGGGCAATTTGGGTCTTTGGGTCAAAATGAGTCAATTTTGTTAAATGGGCTTAATTGAGGGGTCCAAATTCGTTTTGGGGAAATTTTAAATGATTTGGAAGGTTTTGCAACAGTTTGGGCCACCAAGGGTATTTTGGTAATTTTGACAAAATGTGGTGTATTTTGGTAATTTTGGCAATTTAGGGAGGTTTGGGTATATTTCGGTGGTTTCAAACGGGTTGAGATGATTTTTGGAAAAATTTGAGTATTTTTAGTAAAATTGGAAATTTTGGTCGAACTTGGGATTTGGGGATGTTTTCGTAAATCAGGTAGATTTGGTGGCACAAGGCTATGTTATGTATTTTGGTGAATATGAGGTGCCAACTGCTACATTTGAGCCATGGACCAATGAACTCTCCATTTGGGTCCTCTTTGTACTGGTCTTATGTAAACCCTAGTCTAGAGCTAGTGGGTCTAGGGGAACATCTACATGATTCTCCCAAAAGATCAAAGGATCAAAGTTAATTAAGTTTAGGTTTAGGGTTGTGAGTGGGGTGTAATGTGCAAGTGTGAGAGTGAGAAAAACCAAGACCACACCACCAGAGGGTTGAGCCTAAGGCCATGCACTCCTATGGTAACTCTCCTTGAGCTCCTTTATAGTGGTCCCACCTACTATGTGTAGAGGTTAGGACTAGTATATGAAACTTCAAGTTGAGCAAAGAAGAGTTTAGAATTTCTAATGGTGAGGGTTCCTTTATAATCCTCTAGGAATAGTAAGTAGGAAAGTCCTATGGCTAGAATCTAGGCTACTAAAGTGGAAAAAACTAGACCTCAACCAAAATTGAGGCCAAGAAGTGGACCCCCAATTGGTGGGGTGTGTCGGGCAAGTGCACCTCGAGTGTTGGAGTTGACCGATGAGATCAGCAAAACTAATACAGAATTCTAAGTCAACAAACCTAGAATGAAAATCAGAATTGAGTGAAACTTCTTTCCACTGGGGAATTGGCAAGTGAACACTCGCTCAAAATTGAGGATTTCAAATTCTAATGAGGATTATAAGGCAAGGGATCCCGAAAATGACCACAACGGTCACAATGATGATTCAATTTAAATTTGTTTGTTAAATAACTTTGATTTTGATCACAATGGTTTGGGAGGATGGGAATCAAAATTTAGGAGTTGACCCGGAAATGGAAATTGAAATTTAGGTATCAACTTCAGAAAGAGAATCGGATGCCTTACTCCATTTAAGGTGGCCTCATACCGATTTCAAAAAATGAGAATAAGATGCCTTACTTCATAAAAGGTGGCCTTAAACCTACCTTGAGAATCAAATTCCTTACTCCATTTAAGGTGGCCTTATACTTATCTTCAAAGATGAGAATTGAATTCCTCACTCCATTTAAGGTGGTCTTAAACTGATCTCAAAAGATGAGAATAGGATGCCTTACTACATTTAAGGTGGTCTTATACATATCTCCAACGATCAGAATAGGATGCCTTACTTTATTTAAGGCGGCCTTATACCTATCTTGAAAATTTATGTCACATTAGGGAGGAAAGCTCTGGGACTCATATCCAACCCAAATGACAATGAGGAAAATATTTGTTACATTGGAGAGGAAAGTGTTGGGACTCACATCTAACCTAAGGGGTAAAGAGAAAATATATTTTCCTGGTTAGGAAGGAAAGTTCTGGTACTCATAGAAAAGACAAATGGTGACGAGGAAAATATCTACTACGTTTGGGAGGAAAGTTCTAGGACTCACATCCAATCCAAGAGTTAGCAAGAAAATATTTCTATCACGCTAGGAAGTAAAGTTATGGGACACATATCCAACTTAAATGATGACGAGAAAAATATCTGCTACGTCAGGAAAGAAAGCACGATGATCATATCCAACCTAATTGGGAGCGAGAAAATGTATTTGTCAAACTAGGAAGGAAAGCTCTGGGACTCATATCCAACCTAAATTGTGACAAGGGAAATATCTGCTACATTCGGGAGGAAAGTGTTGGGACTCATATCCAACTTAAGAGGCAACAGAAAAATATATCTGTCACTCTAGGAAGGAAAGCTTTGGAACTCATATGAAATCTAAATGGTGACGAGGAAAATATCTGATGCATTGGGGAAGAAAGCGCTGGGACTCAAATCCAATCAAAGAGGAAGTGGGAAAATATATTTTTCAAACTATGAAGGAAAGCTCTGAGACTTATATCCAACCTAAATGGTGACGAGGAAAATATCTGCTACGTTGGGGAGGAAAGCGCTGGGACTCATATCAAACCCAAGAGAAAGCTGGAAAATATATCTGTCACGGTAGGAAGGAAAGCTATGGGACTCATATACAGCCTAAATGGTGACAAGGGAAATATCTGCTACGATGGGGAGAAATTTGCTGGGACTAATATCCAACCCAAGAGGTAGTAGGAAAAAATTATTTCATGTTAGGAACAAAAGCTCTGGGACTCATATCCAACCCAAAAGGTGATGGGGAAAATATCGTCTACATTGGGGAGGAAAGCGCTGGGACTCATATCCAACCCAAGAGGTAGAGGGAAAATATATATCACGCTAGGAAGGAAAGCTCTGAGACTCATATCCAATTCAAATGGTGACAAGTAAAATATCTGTTATGTTGGGAGGAAAGCTCTGGGACTCATATCCAACCCAAGACGTAGCAAGAAAATATTTCTGTCATCATAGGAATGAAAACTCTGGGACTCGTATCCAACTGAAATTATGATAATGGAAATATCAAATCTTGGTGTTGAATCATGAAAATACTGTAGAGAAATTGTGGAGTTGAACTCATAGATATGTGACATGTGAAGATTGACATTGATGAGGAAAATTTGTGAGACTTTGTGCAGAGTGTGAAACTTCGCGGGGGTATGAAGAAATTGGTGCAAAAAAGGATAGTTGTGTTGCACAAGCAAAGTCTAAGAAACCTCAAACTTGATAGAAATAAAATCAACAAAACCTGTCATTTTTTTCTTATTTTCTTTATCATATTTAGTTATCAAAGTACATTTTCAAAATTTAATTTTTATTGGGTGATTTTTAAAAACAAATTTAAATTTTAATATTAAACTTTCATTATATTGTTCTTCATTCATTATAGTTTAGAACCAATGTATGGTTCCATTGCTCTTTATCAATTGCAAAAAAGGGAAATTTGACAAACAAGTTGAAAATTGAAAGAAGTTTCATTAAACTACTTCAAACAGGTGTTACAAACTCAATACATGCTGAAAGCATCAAAAGATACAACATGTTGAGTAAATCTAAAACATCAAATGTTAAATACATCAAAAACATCATATGTTGAATACATATCATATATGCTGCTCTGACGCATTAAAAAAGGTGGCAAAAAACTGTCTGTATGTCCTTTGTGGGATGAGCTCCTGATCAAGCTGACCTACTAAGCCACACTCCAGGACAAGTATTCCTTTTACATATACTTAGAGGTGCAACCATCTCATAGGCCATATAGGTGTAGTTCTAAGTATATGTAAAAGGATCTCAGTGCAACTCTGTATCTGGCCCATATGGCATCTTGTTACTATCCATCCTTCTGTAAGTCATAGACACTTTGCGGTGTCGTACTCCTGGTTACAGTGTCTGGTGTGGTTTGCTCCATTTCCTTTAAGAATTAGTACTGTACCCATCGGCAGTGGAATCTCAATAGATCCTTTTAATTCCCCAGTGCCAATATTGTAGATTTCTTTTCTAAATAGTATATTGCTCTTTCTCATGGAGGATATCATGCAGAAGGGCCTTACAAAATCATGATGGTCTATGTGTGGAGGGATACAATCTACTTCACCATAGACGTTGATTATACAACTTTTGGGAATGCAGTCAGCTGGAAGTATACTCTATCTGACCATCATCTTGATCATTTTATTTATCTTAGAAGGCATAGGATCCACCTTATCATTTCTTAGAATACATGGGGGGTTCCTTTGCCTATCTTTGGTGAAATTATAGTAACAACCACATTGTTTGGTTATCCTGCCTTTTTGACGCATCCACTTTCATGGTTCTAAATAAGTTCTATGCATTAGTAGACCAGTTTGACCTTTGTCCCCCAAGTCAAAAATGCAGTCTAGAGTTCTTCTTTCATCATTTTTAGAGAAGACTCCTGTCGACAACTCCTTCCAAAATGATGACAAATTTTCCTTGTATTTCCTCATAAAATTCAAATTCTCATTTTTTAACTGTGTTCATCCTTTTCTATTCTGTCATGGGGATCCTCTGAGATCTTTAAAGCGGCTCCCTCATCTTCACATCCTTAGGTAATGGAATATATGACTCGGTGTCCTAGTAAACAATCTCCTGGCATTTTTTGTCAGTAGCTACGAATTTCTCAAAAGAGCTGTAGTGATCTAAGTGGAGAACATTGCATGTGGGGCATTCCATGAATGCTCCTCTTGTTGATTCCTGAATAGGGACTTTGATGTTGGTCATTGGGCAACTCTTATAAAGTTCATCTGGTACTGCAAGTAGTATCTCTTTTGTAGGAAACTCGTACTTGTCCTCTATAGCAGGTAGACTAGTCGAAGTCTCCTTCATGCAAGGATCGCAAATTTTCCCCTCAGGAATTGTGGTGAGTTTATTTTCTTCCTCCTTCAGCCATCTCGTTTCCTCTCATAGAAAAGCTATGTGTTTGCGATGATTAGTATTTCAACATTGAGTTCTTCTTAGAGGTGCATCAGGCACCCTTTCTTCATCAACACTGATTAAATCTCTTGTTGCGCAGTTATCATGGATAGATAGTGACTGGTCTCCTCCATCAAATTTCGTTGTACTATCACTTTCTTCCTTTTCAAAGAGGAGACTTCTTTAGTATCAATCCTCAAAATTGACAATAACCCTTCCTTCGCTTGGCAATTGACTATGTCCATAAGGGGACCCTCATAGTTTACATTGACCTGAACTGAAGTCTAAGTCAAAATTTATGATGCCACCCTGAGCTGCCCTTTTTTTTTCAGTGTTAGATTTAAGCTGTCTCTAATAGTGAAAATCAGCTTTCGTTCTGATATTTTTCTGCAGAAGACAGATAACATCAGTGCGCTAAGATTCAACATGAAAAAGAACAAAAAAATGAAGCACTTACTAAACACAAGTTTTAATTTGTACAAGTGCAAATTTTATTTATTTAATTTATTTTAATTTAATGGAATTTTAAAATTAAATACAAAAGGAGAAACTTAAAGTGAACAATTTTCAAAATTTTCATTTTATTGAGGTTAATTTATTATAAAATTTTGGACCCAGTCACAGACCCTTGGCCAAATAAGTAATACCAGAATAATTAAAATTTCTAAAGGTTGGGTTCAAGTTGGTAAGATCCTCCTGAGTAAAATTCCTCTATGATAAATAGTACCTCCCAAGTTGGTTTAAATTTTCCACCTATCTTACGCTGTGCAAGAATAGGATTTTTGAGAATGAGAACAAGGTCACCAACTTTGAATGCCTTCAGAAGGACAAATTTGTCATGAGCTTGCACCATCCTCGCTTGGTAGAGTTCCAAATGTTGTTGTGTTTCTAGTTTTTTTCCTTCAAGAATTTCCAATTCTTCAAGTTTGAGTTTTACACTTTCTTCAGTTGTAATTTAGTTGGCGACGATGACTCTAAGAGACAGTGTCTAAACTTTTAATGGCAGTACAACCCCAAACTCATAAACAAGTGCGTAGAGTGTACATTGAGTTGGAGTTTTGAACATCGTACGATATGTCCACGAATCTTCTAATAGTTATTATGCCAGTATCTTTTGCTTTTGTCCAATGTCTTCTTTTAGATTTGCACGAGCATCTTATTGAAGGCCTCGGCTAGGTTGCTTGCTCTGAGATAAAAGATCATAGAGTACCTCTAGTCTATCCCATGTCTTTTGATAAAGTTGTTGATCTTTGTGCTCTAGAAGGTTGACCCATTATTGAAAATCATTTTGCGCAGTACATCGAAACAAGAGATGACTTGACTTTTGAAAAATTGCAAAACATGCTGTGTTGTAACCTCCTGTAATGACCTACCTCTGCCCACTTGGAGAAGTAATTTGTAGCGTTGAGAATCAATTTATGTCCCTTTAAGGATGCTGGGTTTATCAGACCTATTATGTTCGTGCCCAACACTCGAATGGCCATGAGGCAATGGTTGGGTGTAATACATTCGGAGGTTAGTGTAAGACCACCCCATGCACTTGGTAAAGGTGACACCTTATGGTTGTATCCATGCAATCAATTATCATTGCTGGACAAAAATATCTAAGTCTCTTGATATTCATTTTCATTTTTGGCTCTGACTGGTGAGCACCACACAATCTGACATGTACTTCTTTGAGAATGTACTATGCTTCTACTCTTCTAAGACATCACAACCACATCTGATCGAATGGTCTTCTGTAGAGGACATCACCTACTAGAGCATATTACATAGCCCTCCTTGTGATGTAATATCCCTCAAACTTATCCTCTAGAAGCTTTCGAGTTTCCAAATATTATATCAATGGCTTACGCCAATCTTCGTTGATGCCATCAAGAACCATCATCATTCTTTTTTTTTCAAGCTTGAGTAAGTTGTAGAGGTTGATCCAATACAAAACTCATCATCCTTGAACCATAATGTCAAAGGAATCCTCTGGAGGACACGCAAATTCCTTGGCAAGTTTTGCTAAAGCATTGTCATGGGTGTTGCCTCCTTGAATAATCCGGTATAGAGTCACATTGGGAATCTATTCAAATAGCTTCATTGTGCACTGGTGGTATTCTGCTTTCTTTGGTTTCAAACTCTTATATTGTATGACAGCTTCTTGGATGATGAGTTGTGAGTTTCCAAAGACGACAATATTTGTTATATCCATTGAGATTTCAAATTCCAACCTAGTGATCAATGGTTCATATTCTGCTTCTTTGTTTGTGAAAATCTCTATCGCTGGTAAGAGAATCTCAACATACCTTTATCTGGCGTAATAAAAATCAGACCAATTCCTTCTTTTCTTGGTTTAACCATCTGATCCTTTGTCTTTTTTGGCTGAACAAGCCCCATCAAAGTACATTTTCCAATGTCTGGCACTGTGCAGTTCTATCTGCAGTATCTACTCATCTAACACTTCATCATTCGGTGGGGACCCAATTTGAAGAGGGTGCGCGAGGTTGTGCTGTGAGAAATTCTGCTAAAATTTGTACCTTGATAGCATGGAGGGGAACAAAAGTTATATCAAATTGTAATAAAATCATCGAACACCTTGCTAAACGTCTGGAAAGTGTTGGCCAGGTCATCAAATATTGTAATGGATTAACTTTCAAAATAAGGGTAATTTTATTAGAATGCATGTAATGTCTAATATTTTGGGCAACAAAAATTAAAGCTAGATAATGCATCTCAATGGGTGGATACTTTACCTTTGTCAGTATTAGACATCGACTGAAGTAGTAGAGCACATTTTCTTTTCCCTCGTCATTAACCTGAGCCAACAAGGCTCTAAAAGAGTCGTCCAAGGCCGTGATATAAAGTACCAAAGGTTTTCCATGGATATGGGCTACCAAAACATGAGGTGTCATTAAGTATTGTGTAACGTCCTCAAAATCCGTTTGGCATTTCTCTTCCCAAACAAAACTGGTATCCTTTTTAATTCATGCTAAGAATGGCTGACACCTACCTGAGAGACTAGAAATAAAGTGTCTCAGATATGCCAATTTTTCTTGAAAGGAATGTAATTGTTTGAAGCTTTTAGTAGGTGGCATTTCCAAGATAGCTTTAATCTTATTCAGGTCAATCTCAATTCCCCAATGACAGACAATGAATCCTAGAAATTTCCTAGGGGTGACGCCGATGGCGCACTTTAAGGGATTCATCTTGAGATTATATTATCGCAATCATTTGAACATAATCCTAAAATGGTTTAAATCATCTATTTTCTGTTTGCTTTTGATGACCAAATCATCCACGTAGCATTCCACTTGGTTGTGAATGAGGTCGTCAAAAATCTTCGTCATAGCTCGTTGATATGTTGCTTCAACATTCGTTGGCCCGAATGGCATCACTATGCAGCAAAAAAATCTAAATTAGTGTCCTGAAAGCTGTAAGTGCTGCGTCATCTAGTGCTAATTTGATTTGGTTATAACCTGATGATCTATCCATAAACGAGAAAATCTCATGTGTCGATGCGATGTTCACCATTAATTCTGGTATCGGTCATGGAAACTCATCTTTTGGATATGCTTTGTTTAAATCTTTGAAGTCGACACATACACAAATTTTTCTATTTTTTCTTCTTAACTGGTATAATATTTGCTAACCATGTGGGGTATTGCTCTTCTCTAACAAAGTTAGCACCAATTAATTTCTTCACCTTGGCAATGACTTGTTGCTCTATCTCAAGGCGCATTCTTCTTGTAGCTTGTTTTACTACGTCATATCTTTGTCTACCTTGAGTTTATGCACTGCAACCTTTACTGATAGCTCTAGAATTCCATCATAACTTGATGTTAAGCAATATTTAAATTCTAACAATAATTTTATTAATTATGTGGATTTTTTCTCATTGAGTAAGGAACTTCTGAAGGTGGGTCGAAGTTGCTCCTCAGTCCCAATGTTGACTTATTTTAATTCATCCACTGTTGACTTAATTTCTTCTTCAAATTCTAATGTGGCATCTACTATTATCTGAACTTGAGAGTCATTTTCTACATCGAGGCAATCCGCTTCCAATCTGCTAATAAAAATCATGCAAAATTTTGAGTCATCGACTGGTCCTAAAGTACCAAACCCGAGACATTCCTTTGAATTAAGTTAACATTCCATAATTTTTCAAATAGTTGTAGCTTATCCTTTGGCATTTTTTTGTGTATGTATCCCTGTTGAATTAACTTTTACACATAAGGAGAAAAGTAACCAAAAGGTAATTCCCTTAATTCATTAGAATCTTCTTCAAGATTTACATGATTTTCAGAACTAGTAGAAGGGGAAGCACGATAAAACTTAATTCGGCTTCAAACCAACACTATGAACTTCCTTAAACTCTAAACTCTCAACCTTTTGAGGGTAGATTGGAGTAAAGGTCATTAAATTCACGTAGTGGTTGATTAGATCATACATCGACTCATATTCATCTTTATCCACATCTTCTAAGGAATTTCATATTGTGGTTTCTACTATTTTTTCATCATCATTTCTTTTTTGGAGCTTTCTTCATTAGAACTTACTTTAAAGTTGATGTTGATGGTTGGCTTAGTCCATTCAACAATCGTGTTGGTTGTTTCTCGTCCATGTCCCCGACCTTGATCTTGGGTGTATGGGCTAAAAGAACCTCTACCAGCTTATTGTGAAGAAACATTAGAAGATCGTCCAAGCAGAGTTGAATGGCCTGTTCTTTGTGATTCTTCTAAATCTTTTACTTCATTTGCCACAATTTCTCAAGAAAAGATATTTCTCTTTGAAGGTGAGTGGTAGGCGGTGTCTTCATGAATGATCACTTCATGAACGGAAAATGGTTGTAAATCTCCCTTGATGCAATGTTGTTGTCCTTCTTTGAAATATTTGATGCATTGGTGTAGAGACGATAAAACTAAATACTACTCGTGAAACCATGGTCTTTGTACTAACACATTAAAAGAGGTCTCTGCCTCGATGATGCAAAATTTTGCAGTTGTTAATAGTTCTTTAGATTTCTTTAGTAGCGTAATCGATCCAAGTGCTCTTTCTAGATTTCGGTTAAATTCTCTTAACATCATTTTATCGTATCCAAGTATTTTAATGTCCATAGACTCGTTAAGTTGAGTGATTGTCCACCAAAACCTTGGACAATACAGATATACCAATATTAATAGAGATGTAGAGCGGTCGGTTGTGGTTAGTGGTACCAAGCAACATGTTTTCATCTGATTTATGAACAAGCAACAAGGTTATCTCAATTTATTCCTTTAACGAACCAACTTCATTCGAGGATCTATTGTTCAACCGAGCTAAGAAAATTTCTAGCTCAAGCAAGGCTGTAATTAGAGATTATCATTTCCTTTGACAAGATCAGAGCTTTGTAATTGCTTAGTTGCCAGGCAACCTCCTAAGATGAGGTAGCACATTATAATCCATTTTATATAATTCTCCAATCATTACTTAATTATGTGATTCTTCCACTGGCGGAGGTGGAGGTAGCTTTTCTTGAGTGATTATTTGTTTTCCTTTATCCATTGAAGCTAACCTCGAGGGTAACATACACTCCTTAGATTTATTTCTATGATTTCTTACTCCTGAGATGCTGTAGGAAAAAATTCTTGGGTTTCTTCTTCATTGGACAGACCCAAGTTGATAGAAAGTGGAGTATCGTGGCACTAAATGACTAGCTCCTTGCTCCAAGTGCTATTGTAACTGGTGTTGTCAACAACTTCAACATTCTCCTTAACGAGTTCATCGAACTTAAGTACAATTTCAGGATCGATTTAAAAATCAAGATCGGAGTTAGATTGAGCAAATTAAATTATGTTATCACTAAAAATAGTTAAAATATAGTTCAAGTAATAACAATTTTTCTCATAATACCCCAGTGGAGAAAAAAGATAATCATCCATGGTCATGGGTTCGAAGATTTTCTTCCCCGAATCTAAGACAACCAATCTAATAGAGGCAGCCCCTATCCTACCCCCTCACGCTATTAGTCTTCACAACAATGTTGTTCTACTTCTCTTCTTATTGTGGCAAATTCTTTGGAGAGATCTCCATCTTGGGCTGAGCAGGCTGTAGACTCTGAACGGTTGCCTGCGCTGAAGCGGTTTGAATATGATCCAGTATTATCTTGGATGACTTGCTTCAAACTGTACTCCATCCATCATTTTCTGAATACAGATCTATCAAAGTGATTGGCTTGGCCAAAATCATATTTAGATAATCTTTTTTAGGTTCTTTTAAATATTCCTTTAGGATTGTTATATTGCCTTCTTTAAAATTCCTCTCAAGCCAGTCCTTCATTACAAAACAACCCTTTATTGTAAGCTCCAATATTTTAAGGTAGAGGCTGAAATTGGGATACTCCTTATCAACTTCTTCTGGCTTCTTCAATTCTGGTAATTTGAACTCTGGCTTCTTCATTAAATTTTTGAACAACTTATGCACAACCTCATGTTTTGAAGAAATATCCTCCTCTTTCATTCTGAAAGGGTCAAGCACTGTCTACCTTCTACCTGGTACGGTCCTCCCTGATGTGATTTTTTGCTACAATTGCCACACTGCTGTGTGCTGTTGAGTATGCTATGACGATTGTTGGGAATTTTGTCGAGAATACTCTGCCTATATCTTCATCAGCTGCTTTCCCTTATTAACCGTTGTCACTGTTCCAGACTTCTTCTATAATATCCTATTTGTTCTGGTCTTTTCTGATTTCTCTTGGAAATCCATGTGTTTAACTTCTTCTTGCAGATTGCTAGCTTTGCTGAGCAGCTTCTTGAAGGACTTTATGGTGAGTCCTTTAAGCATGAAAGCTATCAGCTCATGTATATCTTTTGAGTGGAATCTCAATTGCATGATGTTCATGTAGCTGAGGCAAACATGTCATGCTAAGGTTTCTCCACCTAAAGATAAATCCACTAAACTATCGTTAGGCTTTTACCTCTTTATCATGAGATCTTCGATAGAAAATTATGATGTGCTCCAGCAAATCTCTTTATAAATAAATATTCTAACTCAGAGAATGCCTTCACTGATGTTGGCCAGCTCGACATACCAATCAAATGTTATCTCTGATAAGCTGCTGACAAACTGACAAAAAAGGAAGGCTTCATTACCTCCAGTATTGCCACAAATGGCTCAAAAATCCACTATATGCTACATAGGATTACCCTTCCCATCAAATATCTTAAAGTTTAGAGACACAAAATGCTTACGGTAGGGCATCTCACTAAAATCCTCCGATTAGGGTCTACCCTTCAAAATCAATGCACCACCATTAAATTGGGCCAAGGCCTCCTGAACTTGTTTGACCATCTTTTTAAACTTCTTTTCAAGTATGACACTTTGTTCAAAGTCCTTTTTTGTTGATCATCTCTGTTAGTCGAGGCAACTTCCTTCCTTTCATCTTTGATATGTACAATTTGTGGATGGTAGACTTATGGAGAAGCTAACGGTTATGGTTGAGACTGTCCATGAACTGTAATCATAACAGCCATGGTAGTGGCCATCTCTTCCATTCTTTTCTTCATTTATCTTTTTTGCTCATCCCTCAGCAGAAAAATCCTACGCAAATCATCTACAACATTCCCTTCAACAAGAGGTTAGGCATCGTGTGCAGATGCAACAACTCTAGTTTCAATGACTTGAATATCCATGAAGTCTTCATCAAGAAGGTCATTAAAGTCAAAATCTTCATCATCATCAACATCAACGGAAACTTCATGTTCTTGAAATAACTTAGAAATCATGACCCTGAGCTTCCCAATCATTTTTTTAAATATTAATTATTGTATCATTTTAACTTCTGGTGGATTATGCTGAACATCCTACATTTATTCATCCAATTCTGTAGCAATAGCTGTGACGATGTCAGATACTTCGAACCCATGCTTCATTCTATTATCCTGCCTTACAGGCTCATTGAACAGTATTGGTACAATAACCTTAGGTACCCATACCTTTTTCTTTGACGGTGATGTCTTGAGAATGGGTGTATTAACAGAAGAATCAGTATGTCAGAGAGAGGCATAATCCCCATGGTGCGGACCAAAGATAGTACCATGTAACTTCTTCATATTTTCCTTTAGAAATTTAGAAACATCATTATGACTGGTAACTGGTAGAGTTCTCAGACTTATATGTAACTTAACATGTTAATGACTTGCAGGTCTTGGAGCAGTGACAGTAGAATCGGTGGTGATGTTGGTAGTATCAACTCTGCTTCCCAAGCTGAACCTGACGGGAATGTGAGTAGGCTACGTTTTAGTTGATCTTTGAAGCCATTTAGCGGATCTGACATCCCTTAAATTTTCTTTCTTCAAGTGAGGGGATATTGCACATCCCACTCGTTTAAGTAATTCATTGACTGGACCAACCCTCTTTGGTATCTAGTCTTTGGAATATTATACTGACTCGAATGATAGGAGGGGTCTTCTTCCTCTCTCACCATATCTATGAGGTGACGGTAAAGTAGTTGCAATCCTTTTGATACTCGCGTACCCTTTGTTGTTCATTATGGGATGGAACCTACCCCCTCACAAAAGCGGATAGTTCTCCAACAATCTTAGTTCTTCCTAATGAGGAATTTCATCTATAGACACCTATTTAGAAATATGGGCTTTAGCAGCCTTTCGAACCTTTCGGCTATGGTTTCTTCTTTGTGACTGAGTTAATGGCATAGACTTCAAACTTGATCCAATTTCAAATATCAATGGTGGGACGGTAAATCATTCAGTTGTATCTTCAATAACCATGACCTTATTTCTCTTTGCAAAAACAAAAATAATAAATTTGACAGGTGTCGTGGTGGCAGTTGTCTTTACCTTCTTTTAAGAAGGAAAATCCTAGGGACAGTTTAGGTTAAATTCAACGGAAGGCTCCTGAACTTCTGAAGTTGAGACTTTCATTACGATGAATGGGGATTTTCCAAGAATGACTTCAAGTTCATTGAATCTGGCTCCAAACTTGATGGTGGGAGCGACATTGTGAACATCATAGCTAGTTGGCAAGTTGCAAGAGAAAGTTAGAGTATGGAACACCATTGCAGCAGCTTCAAAAAAGAAGCTCTTGGGTTTAGTTATTTGGCCAACACTTTGTAACTCTAGTGCGAATATAAAAAATTAACAAAGGCCAATCTATAGACTGGGCAGTCTTTATTTAATTTTGACTTGTGAGGATTTTAAGAGTTTAGTGAAATAATTTTGAAAGTAGGGGCATTTTAATTAAGAAAAATTAAAGAAAAAGAAAACATGCAGAAATTTGATTTAATTTGCGAATTAACAAACCAAATTTGAAAAGAGATCAAAGGGAAAGTAAAGTTTTACGATCCATTGGGGGAATAACTTCACAACTCACAATGCCCAGGCGGAGCTAGTCCACCAACACATCTATTTAGGGTCCGACCCCACACAAAAGACAAAAATTCCTATTGAACTGTTGAACCTCTTTATCCAAAGGTGATTGTACATATGGTCCTAATGTTTGGAAGAGTTGACCGTACTTACCCAAGAAAGAAATGGGTGAAATATGCCAATAGAAGAAGGTTAATACATTTATCAGTAGGGTAAAGTGCAAGCTTGTCATTCTTCTTACTAAGATGCTTAATGAAATTGTAGTCTCCATCAATATTGAGGTTATCATGAAATCCTTTAGGAAAAAAATTAGAATCTCTAGCATCAGAGGAACTCCCTCCGGCAATAGTAGCCATCAAACTTTTATATTATGACCTAACTCAAAAATGAATTGAAAGAAAAGAGAAAGAGACAGAGGAGAAGAGGAAAACGCTCACCCAGAATTTCAACCCGAAAGAAAACCATGATGGCCTCCGAAATCACCGGGGCAGAGAACCCTACCCGCCACCATCACAATAATTTTGCNCCCTCCCCGCCACCATCACAATAATTTTGCATTTTAATATATATATATATATATTCTGGAAGGAACACTGCTCCAACTATATTATTGGAAAAAAAACCATAGAAGTTACAGAATGAAGGGAACCCTAAAACCCCTCAAAAACTTATGGAAACTTTGATCTAACAAAAGTTTAAGGTAACAAATCCCCTTCCAAAAGTAATTGCAGAGAAGGGTTAATGGATTTGCTAATAAGAGTATGATCATTGTGGAGTCCCGTTTGAGAAAGCCATTTTGCAGGCCTATTACCTTCTATGTGAATATGGGAAAAAAGCTGAATATCATCCCTCATATGCTGAACTTTTTTGATTAAGTATATCAGGTACCAAGGACTATCAATTTCCGCATTCATAATATTTACTAAGGTACTAGAATCTGATTCCACCCATAGGTCATGAAGACCAAGTTTGTTAGCAAGTAGGATGGCCCAGTATAAAGCTAAAGTTTCTGCTTCTAAAGGATCCTTGGCAAAAGTAGGAGATTGGGAGTAGAGCAGACAAACACCTCTATAATCCCTAAAGACAACTCTCATACCAGCATGGGGATGAAGAAAACTGCCATCAATATTAAACTTGACCCAACCTTGTTGTAGAGGTAACCAATTCACCAGTACAGACAAAATAGGGGTGGAGTTGTTATAAACATCCTGAGATAAAATCTTAGAGAACTTCTTAAACTTAACGAGTTTATGTACATAAGCAATACTATGATTAGCCACTATTTTCACCCCAACCTCAGCCTCCTCAAACGTCATCTTATTCCTAGCCATCCAGACAAACCAAGCCAAAATGCAAGGTACCAAAATAAGTTTATTGTCCAGCCAATCATGCCAGCACTGAAAAAAGTTCCTCCAGGACAGGTTTAGAACTGATAGCAAAGCCTGAATTAAGAAATTTTCCCAAATCAGTTGCACGGTGGAGCAACTGAAGAATAGGTGATTTCCAAATTCCTCCTTCTGTTTACATATGACACACCAAGAAGGACCTCTTAGGCCTTTCAATTTCAGCATATCATCGTTAGGGAGAAGTTTTTGGAAGAGTCTCCAGCAAAAAAAAGACTTGGATGGTGATAAAAATTTGCTCCAAACTCTAGTGCCCATTCCACCTCTTGTTGAGGGAAACAAAAGATATATATATATATATATATAT